>JARQOC010000010.1:150910228-151220228 GCA_033576535.1 Allobates femoralis | reverse complement strand
AGGAAGGAAGGAAGGAAGGAAGGAAGGAAGAAAGGAAGGAAGGAAGGAGTGTGAAGAGAGACAGAAAGGAAGGAAGAAGAGAGAGAACAAGTGGGAAAAGAGTGAGAGAGAAAGAAGAGAGAGAGATAGGGAATAGAATGAGGAAGAGAGAGGAAAGAAGGAAGGGTGAGAGAGACATGGAAAGGAATGAGAGTGAGAAAGAGAGAGAAGAAAGGATGGAGAGGAAGGAAGGAATGAAGAAGGAGAGTGAGAAAGATAGAGAGAAGAATGGAGAGGAGGAAGGAAGAAAGGAGAGTGAGAGGAAGAAAGAATGGAGAGGAGGAAGGAAGGAAGGAAGGAAGGAAGGAGGAAGGAAGGAAGGAAGGAAGGAAGGAAGGAAGGAAGGAGAAAAAAAAGGAGAGAAAAAGGAAAGATCGATAGAAAGGCAAGACACAGAAAGAAGAAAAGAAGAACATACAGCAGAAAGAAAGAAATATAGAAAGGAAGGATATGAGATAAATAAATGCATGGATAATAGATATACATTATTTGACATAGATAATAGATCTACATATAGACAGATATCACACAGTTATTCTAAGATGCTGTATATATATATATATTCCACAGGGAAATGTATCCGGAGGATTCTGCACAGATTACATCTCTGATCTGCCGGATTTTCTCCACTTCTTATGCTTTTAATCTGCTTTCTCTCAAAACATTTTATGAGTTTTAGAAGAGTAAAATACCTTTATTCTTTCAGATCCTGCGCTAAATCTCTGCTTTATAAGGCTCATCCTCTTCTCTGGAGCAATCACATACTTGGTAAGGAGGAAACAACTGCAAGACAAGAATAATAATAATAATAATAATAATAATAATGTTAATGACAATTTACAGGATGGGAGGACGATTAGTTGCTCATTACTTGTTGTCTGTTCCAGGCAGTGGAGCCTATTACTCTCCTTGTATTAAGCCTATTACTCTCCTTGTATTACTCTCCTTGTATTGAGCCTCTTACTCTCCTTATATTACTCTCTTTGTATTACTCTTCTTGTATTGAGGCTCTTACTCTCCTTGTATTACTCTCTTTGTGTTACTCTCTCTTGTATTACTCTCCTTGTATTGAGCTTCTTGCTCTCCTTGTATTACACTCCTTGTATTACTCTCCAAGCCTATTGCTCTCCTTGTATTGAGGCTATTACTCTCCTTGTATTGAGCCTATTACTCTCCTTGTATTAAGCCTATGACTTTCCTTGTATTATCTCCTTCTATTGAGCCTCTTGCTGTCCTTGTATTACTCTCCTTATATTACTCTCCCTGTATTACTCTATTTGTATTACTCTTCTTGTATTGAGGCTCTTACTCTCCTTGTATTACTCTCCTTGTATTACCTCTTTGTGTTACTCTTCTTGTATTACTCTCCTTGTATTGAGTTCTTGCTCTCCTTGTATTGAGCTATTACTCTCCTTGTATTACTCTCCTTGTATTAAGCCTATGACTTTCCTTGTATTGCTCTCCTTGTATTACTCTCCTTGTATTACTTCCTTGTATTGCTCTCCTTGTATTACTCTCCAAGCCTATTGCTGTCCTTGTATTGAGCCTATTACTCTCCTTGTATTACTCCAAGCCTATTACTCTCCTTGTATTGAGCCTCTCGCTGTTCTTGGCGCACTATAGTGCTACATTTCGGCTGCCTCTTCATTGAATGATAAAGGAGTTGCCAGTGGTTCAGTCTCCAGTCCTCAGGTCAGGGGTGAGGCTGCTCGGGAACTTCTAGCTGCTCTCTTTGCTTGCATTGTGTGTGATGACCATGAAGGGGCAGACTTTGCTTTGGAAGAAAGAGAAAGGGAGAAAGGCTGTGGATAATTGGATGTCCCCATCCCCAGCCTCCATCCCTCTCCTCTGTCCACACCCACAAGGAGGAGCAGGAGGCGGCACATTCCTCAATTTGCAACTTAGCATCTTGGCAGGACGTTTTTTTTTTCCTGCTTCTAAAGCTAAAGTCTCCAGCAGCAGCAGCAGCAGCAGCCCCCCACCACCTCCCACCCAACCTCTCCCCTCCCTCCTGTACAGAGGGAGAGCACAAAAAAATCCTAGCAGGGAGAAGAAGAGAGAGACAGAGAGATACAGCAGCAAGAGGCAGCCACCGTCCCATTCATCTCCAGGGCTGCAACTGGTGGGCTTACTTACCTTCAGGAGACTTTAGTAGACCTGGGCCCCCTTTTTCTGGCAGAGAGTGTGTCTCCCAAGATAAGAGTGTATGCATGTGTCTGGCCATGTCCTATCCTCAGGGCTACTTGTATCAACCATCTGCTTCCTTGGCTCTGTACTCCTGCCCTGCATACAGCACCAGTGTCATCTCTGGACCCAGGACAGATGAGTTGGGAAGGTCTTCTTCTGGGTCAGCCTTCTCACCTTATGCTGGATCTACAGCCTTTACAGCTACTTCTGCAGGCTTCAACTCCCCCCTACAGTACAGTGGAGACCCAGCTGCTGCCTTCACTTCTTATGTGGTAAGAGCTGCTATTCCGCTTCTTATAAAGGGACAGAGGGGGTATACAGAGAGCAGGGACAACTACTCCCATTGTCCACCCCTACACTACAAACCCCAGCTCTGCTGTCAAGCACAACACAACTAGTCACCATGGCCAGTTTATATCTATAAATCCAGCAGGAATAATATAGAGATGGAAAGAGAAAATGATTGACAGATACACAGGTAAATACATATGTAAATATTCCTTTAATCCGGAACAATTGAGCAAAGTGTTTAATTAACAAAGCAAATGCTGACATCTTCCGGCCTGAAGGGGTTAAAGTCGAATTCGAATCCTACAAAGAAGAATTCGTGTAAACACCAAGTAATAATGTGTCATCAGAGCAATGGTGTTACCCTGATCCGTAATCAATGAATGCCGACAATTGCCGGCTTTAATGAAGCCATTCACACTGCGGCCGAACCGCTGCGTATTCTTGTCCCCATGTGAACACAGCCCGAGCGCTCATTACCGCAGACACCCAGGTGAGTCCTGACATCTGGGGAAGCTCGGGATTTATTGCTTTTTTGCTTCTCTGGTTTTGTCGGAAATTAAATACTATATTCGGGTTATCCTGCTGCGATTGTTACATTACATTAATAATTACCATTAATAATTACCAATAATATTTACCATTAACAATTACCAATAATATTTACCATTAACAATTACCATTAACAATTACCATTAATATTTACCATTAATATTTACCATTACCATTACCATTAACAATTACCATTAACAATTATCATTAATAATTACCATTAACAATTACCATTACCAATTATCCTTAATATTTACCATTAATAATTACCTTTAATATTTACCATTAATATTTACCATTAACAATTACCATTAATATTTACCATTAATAATTACTTTAACAATTACCATTAATAATTTACCATTAATAATTACCATTAATAATTACCCTTAATAATTTACCCTTAATATTTACCATTAATATTTACCATTGTTCCAGCTTCAGCTCGATCCTTTTTTTGTAGCATCTTTTGGCTTTAGGAAATGACCGAAGTGAAATGATTGATCTTCTATTTGTGATCACTGACATAAGCCATAGTGAGGGCTGTCAATCACTGAATCCACCAATCAGGGCGCCTGATTACAGCATTAAATTGTTGTATAAGTTGTGATAATATTAATCTGAAGTTTCTTGTAGTTTCTCCTTTATCTATACACTCTTGTGAGCTGATGATATCACTTGTGTTCCAGGGTTCTCCATATGATCACAGCTCCAGCATGGCAGGATCCTTAGGTTACCATCCTTATGCTGCTCCTCTGGGATCTTATCCTTATGGTGATCCAGCTTACAGGAAGAACGCTACCAGGGATGCCACCGCCACCTTAAAGGCCTGGCTGAATGAGCACAGGAAGAATCCTTACCCCACCAAAGGGGAGAAGATCATGCTGGCCATCATCACCAAGATGACCCTCACTCAAGTGTCCACCTGGTTTGCCAACGCAAGGAGGAGGCTTAAAAAGGAGAATAAGATGACCTGGACCCCCAGGAACAGAAGTGAGGATGAGGAGGAGGAGGAGAACATCGATCTGGAGAAAAATGATGAGGATGAACCTCAGAAAGTAGAAGAGAAAGGGAAGCAGACGTGGACACAGGTGGGGGATACATTCTATTGAGTTATCAGACATGTATGATGATAATAGTGTGTGCTTCTGTGGATAGCAATAATCTGTTTCTGACCCTTATGATTCTGAATATTTGTCTTATTTCTGTGCAGTGAAGAGGAGTTCTGTGGTGGATGAACCAGATCTTCTAGAAAGAGAGAACCTCCAGGAGAAGGAGCTTGTGTCAGTCAGGAGTGACTCTGAGCTGGAAGACACTAATGACTTCATATCCAAGAGATCTACTCCAAGCTCACCTCCACAGGCCCAGGAAGAGCAGACTGTACCCAATCACCTCCATCATCATCATCATCATCACCATCAGCAACAGGCAGCACAACATCTTCACCATCACCACCACCAACAGCACCCAATAGACCTGGTGCATAGGAATACCCCAGTTCACCATGGCTCAGCCAGCAGCAATGCCACCTCAGTCATCCACTCCCCACCAGCCTCCACCTCCAAGCCTAAACTCTGGTCTTTGGCAGAAATAGCCACATCTTCGGACAAGACTAA
Source organism: Allobates femoralis (assembly GCA_033576535.1). Classification (NCBI taxonomy): domain Eukaryota; kingdom Metazoa; phylum Chordata; class Amphibia; order Anura; family Aromobatidae; genus Allobates; species Allobates femoralis. Next base: position 151,215,546 of record JARQOC010000010.1, on the reverse strand, counting down.
GGAAAGCAGTGAAGTTCCAGTAGGGCCTGGGTCAGGCACTCCCCAGCCCATGGCTGCTGCTACTACTTCCCCATCCAGATCCCCATCAGCTGCTTGTCATTTCCCCAACAATGCAGTATTATCCAGGCCCATTTATTACAGCACTCCATTTTATCCTGGCTACACGAACTATGGCACCTTTGGGCATCTCCACAGCCACCATGGACCCAGCAGCACCCCATCAGCTAACAGCAGCCCACACTTCAATGGATTAACTCAGACTGTCCTCAACAGAGCCGAGGCTTTGGCCAAAGAGTGCAAACTTAGAACCCAATCTCAAGTAGATCTTAGCAAAGACTCCGCTTATGACATGAAGAAAGGTATGTCTAGCCTTTAACTGCGGCCTGTGTGCCAGCACCGGACTTCCTTTTATTTATTAATGCCTTGTTATTTTACCAGATCACCATCCAGAATATTAATAATTCAAAGAATACAAAATTTGTGAGGCCAAAGCAGGATCTGCTCACCCTCCTACTAGATCAGGATCAGCTCACCCTCCAGCCAGAGCAGGATCAGCTCACCATCCAGCCAGAGCAGGATCAGCTCACCATCCAGCCAGATCAGGATCAGCTCACCCTCCTACTAGATCAGGATCAGCTCACCATCCAGCCAGAGCAGGATCAGCTCACCATCCAGCCAGATCAGGATCAGCTCACCCTCCTACCAGATCAGGATCAGCCCACCCTCCAGCCAGATCAGGATCAGCTCACCATCCAGCCAGAGCAGGATCAGCTCACCATCCAGCCAGATCAGGATCAGCTCACCCTCCTACTAGATCAGGATCAGCTCACCATCCAGCCAGAGCAGGATCAGCTCACCATCCAGCCAGATCAGGATCAGCTCACCCTCCTACCAGATCAGGATCAGCCCACCCTCCAGCCAGATCAGGATCAGCTCACCCTCCAGCCAGATCAGGATCAGCTCACCCTCCTACTAAATCAGGATCAACCCACCCTCCTACCAGAGCAGGATCAGCCCACCCTCCTGCCATATCAGGATCAGCTCACCCTCCAGCCAGATCAGGATCAGCTCACCCTCCTACTAAATCAGGATCAACCCACCCTCCTACCAGATCAGGATCAGCCCACCCTCCTACCAGATCAGGATCAGCTCACCCTCCTACTAGATCAGGATCAGCCCACCCTCCTACCAGAGCAGGATCAGCCCACCCTCCTGCCATATCAGGATCAGCTCACCCTCCTACTAGATCAGGATCAGCTCACCCTCCTGCCATATCAGGATCAGCTCACCCTCCAGCCAGATCAGGATCAGCTCACCCTTCTACTAGATCAGAATCAGCTCACCCTCCTACCAGATCAGGATCAGCTCACCCTCCAGCCAGATCAGGATCCCCTCACCCTCCTACTAGATCAGGATCAGCTCACCCTCCTACCAGATCAGGATCAGCTCACCCTCCTACTAGATCAGGATCAGCTCACCCTCCTGCCATATCAGGATCAGCTCACCCTCCAGCCAGATCAGGATCAGCTCACCCTTCTACTAGATCAGGATCAGCTCACCCTCCTACCAGATCAGGATCAGCTCACCCTCCAGCCAGATCAGGATCAGCTCACCCTCCTACTAGATCAGGATCAGCTCACCCTCCTGCCAGATCAGGATCAGCTCACCCTTTTACCAGATCAGGATCAGCTCACCCTCCAGCCAGATCAGGATCAGCTCACCCTCCTACTAGATCAGGATCAGCCCACCCTCCTACCAGATCAGGATCAGCTCACCCTCCAGCCAGATCAGGATCAGCTCACCCTCCAGCCAGATCAGGATCAGCTCACCCTCCTACTAGATCAGGATCAGCTCACCCTCCTACCAGATCAGGATCAGCTCACCCTCCAGCCAGATCAGGATCAGCTCACCCTCCTACTAGATCAGGATCAGCTCACCCTCCTACTAGATCAGGATCAGCTCACCCTCCAGCCAGATCAGGATCAGCTCACCCTCCAGCCAGATCAGGATCAGCTCACCCTCCTACTAGATCAGGATCAGCCCACCCTCCTACCAGATCAGGATCAGCTCACCCTCCAGCCAGATCAGGATCAGCTCACCCTCCTACTAGATCAGGATCCGCTCACCCTCCTACCAGATCAGGCCATCATTTCGATCAATCTGATCCTGTATTTAATGTAGCAATTTTTTGTATTTGATTGGATCATCACAATGAAGTAAATGATGGAATCTGACTCTTGTACAGTGATTGATGCTGGTTTGTAATATAAATATATAAAGCGCATTGTCTTACCCTGAACTGTTTCATAGTTAATAATACAAATTTAATTTAATTTTTTAAACGCCTCTTGTTATTTCTCTTGTTTGTCACTTCAGTTGCCACAATGTATCCGATGTCACATCAATATATTCATTTACATAGGACTGCAGGTGAAGTAAGAAGTTACCAAAGGGATTAGCTGTAGAGTTCATCTGTAAACATAGGAGACAGGATTGTACTGGATCAGTGGGAGAAAGGAGAAGAGGAGCAAAAGAATGATAGAAAGATTCAATAAGAACTCAAATCTGCATCTGCTCCTAAATGATAGAGGAGGGACTGAGTACACAAAGCAGCCATCATCTGCTGCACAGTGTCACCGGCTGCGAATGGGTTAACCTAATTAATTTCAACCAGTGCCCTGATCTGTGCTGAGCAATCAAACACTGACCTTTACTAATCAACAAGACTGGATGCAGGAATCCTCTCATTACTGCAAGAGGCCAACATAGACATCTAGATATATTTACACATAATATACACATTTATATAGAATGGAATAATGTATATATATATATAGAGAGAGACTTTGATATATATGTATTTTTATATATTCAAATATAGATATATAAAATATATCCTCACATAGATATATGGATATAGGATATTTACATATAATAGACATATACAGTTATGAATAATGGATATATATATATACTTTGATATATATGTATTTTTACATATTTAAATATAGATATATAAAATACCATCCTCACATAGATATATGGATATATATGGATATTTACATATAATAGACATATACAGTTATGAATAATGGATATATATATATACTTTGATATATATGTTTTTTTACATATTTAAATATAGATATATAAAATACATCCTCACATAGATATATGGATTTATATATATATTTACATATAACATACATATACAGTTATGAATAATGGATATAATATACTTTGATATATATGTATTTTTATATATTTAAATATAGATATATAAAATTATCCTCACATAGATATATGGATTTATATGTATATTTACATATAATAGACATATACAGTTATGAATAATGGATATATATCTATATATATATATATATATATATATATATATATATATATATATATAATAGGTCCACATGTGTATATATACTTATATGTATATATATGTACAATGTGTAGTATGTATACATATAGAACAGATGGATCTAGTAAGATAGTTATATGAGAGCTCATTTATAATTAGACACTAATACACACACTCTTCTATCTATCTATCTATCTATCTATCTATCTATCTATCTATCTATCTATCTATCTATCACTATCCATCTGTCTATGATTAGTTATTAAACTAATCATATACTTTTCCAAGAGTTTAAGACTCTCCCTATCTGCTGACTGTAGCAAACCGAGCGCTCAGCAATGCTCCCTACAGCCGCCGCCTGCTCTCTCTCACCTGTAGGTGTCGCTATTGTGCTTGATTTCACTATCACTTAGACGCATTGGTGGGAAAGTGAGTTTTCTTATTAGGAGAAGAAAATAAAATAAAGGAAAAATTTGGAAGAAAGTAAAAGGCAATAAAAAATGACACTGATTAGGAATTGTGTCATAATTGGTAAACGATATTGTAGATTGGTGATGGTGGGGGGTGAAAACTATAGAAAATAAGCTCTACGATTGGTAATATATACTACTAATTAACGAAATTGTTAATTGGGGGCTGAGTCTATGATTTGCATAGAGATTGAGGACATCATTGTAAGATATAATGTAGATATTGACAAATTTATAAATGCACGTGTCTATATATATATGTATGTATATATATATATATATATATATATATATATATATACATATATATACATACATATATATATATAGACACTGCATTTATATATATATTTATTTATTGAAATCTATAATATATGTGTTACTTGTAGATCATGGACTCAGGCTCTCATCTGCCCGTTCTGTCCCAGTTACTGATCTAAATATCTATTTGTCACTTTCTTCCTTCTTCACTTACATTTTGTATATATTTATGTATATAAAATGTACAAATACATTTATATAGACGAATATATAATATATAATTGACACACATCTATATAGTATTTGTACTATACAGTGATAATGTAAGTGATCTTGATGTGTCGGTATTCTCTGGTCTCTCTTGTCAGTGTGATCCTCGATGCTCACAGATATATGATCTGGATATTACATATTTATTAATCTATATTTGCACTATTATTCCGTTAATGTGAATTTTCGTTAAAATGACTGGGGGGTTTGAATAATTAAACCATGTAGAGACAGAAGAGCCCTCACAATGGCTGCTTCTGCTCTATGTTACTGAGAGTATAAGGAGTGATCTCTCTATAATGACTCCTCCAATGCCGGCTGCTGTGATCATGTATAGGCTGCGGATCACCTCCAGCAGATCTCGGTTAGATCCAGTGGAAGCAGTCGGTCCCGGCCGCTTTATGCTCCACATTAGAATCCTGCACATCGGATATTTACAAATAGAAGAAGCCTGGAGGACTCGCCATAGATCGTGTGTGTGGATCCTGGGACAGATCACAGATCTCCGGGATCAGGTCACACATGGTCACTCTCATTGGGACCAATACACTGATCACATTCGTTTGCTGAACTCCAGATGGTTTATTAATACGGGGAGTCCTCCCAGCATGTAATATTGTATGGAGATTGTCCCTGTAATGATGGAGGAAATGTCGGGGATGGGACAAGTGGTGTCCAGTGAAGAGTGCAGGATACAGACCCTGTACAGACCCTCCAATACACTGCACTGATCCCAACAACTGATCCAGAGAAGAGCAGCCAGTCACAGCACACACTATTAACGAATGAGCCCTGACAATGGCACAGAGGACCCCAGCATCGGCCACACCAGGGGGCTTACTCCTACACCAACACCATTTAACTCTTTGTCTCCTTGCAGAGCTGCAGTTACTTATCATAAAAAGAGAGCAACTGGGCACTATGGATAGTAGAGGATGAAGCACTATCTATCCTATCTATCTATCTATCTATCTATCTATCTATCTATCTAATTCTTGCAATAAACTAAAAAAAAAAAAAAAAACAGGCATCACTCCAAGGATTAAAGCAGAAAACGTGGACTTTTCTAATCGTCCATGTGACACAACGTTTCGGCCTTTAGCCTTTACTTGATAACATCTATCTGAGCCGAAACGTTGTGCCACATGGGCGATTAGAAAAGTCCACGTTTTCTGCTTTAATCCATGGAGTGATGCCTGTCCGTTTTAATTTATTTCATTACAAGGATAGATTGGAGTTTTTCAGGGATCAGCACCAAATTTCTCCTATCGATTTGTGCTGTTCCTTTTAAAATCTATCTATCTATCTATCTATCTATCTATCTATCTATCTATCTATCTATCTATCTATCAATTTCATTTTATTCAAATTATCTATTTATTTATTCATCTATCCATATTTCACATAAACAATGTTTGATTAATTTAACAAATCGATTCAACTTTTTCTGTTATATTTTCGTTTTTTTTACAACCATTATATTATTATTATAATTAGAATTATTAGTATTTATAGAGCACCAGTGATTCCATGGTGCTTGTCACTGTGTTTTTTTTTTTACAACCATTATTATCATTATAATGATATTATTATTATTATTATTATTAGAGATCCAGTGATTCCATGGTGCTTGTCACTGTGTTTTTTTTACAAACATATTATCATTATAATGATTATTATTATTATTATTATTAGAGATCCAGTAATTCCATGGTGCTTGTCACTGTGTTTTTTACAACCATTATTATCATTATGATGATGATGATTATTATTATTAATATAATTATTATTAATAGAGGTCCAGTGATTCCATGGTACTTGTCACTGTGTTTTTTTTTTACAACCATTATTATCATTATAATGATTATTATATTATTATTATTATTATTAGAGATCCAGTGATTCCATGGTGCTTGTCACTGTGTTTTTTTTTTACAAACATTATTATCATTATAAATGATTATTATTATTATTATTATTAGAGATCCAGTATTCCATGGTGCTTGTCACTGTGTTTTTTTTACAACCATTATTATCATTATGATGATGATGATTATTATTATTAATATAATTATTATAATAGAGGTCCAGTGATTCCATGGTACTTGTCACTGTGTTTTTTTACAACTATTATTATTATTTATTATTATTATTATCAATAGAGATCCATTGATTCCATGGTACTTGTCAGCATTTTTTTTCTACAACCATTATATTATTATTATTATTATTATTATTATTTATTATTATTATATTAGAGAGCTCTATTGATTCCATGGTGCTTGTCAGTGTATTTTTTTTACAACTAGTATTATTATTATTATTATTATTATTATTATTAGAGCTCCATTGATTCATGTGCTTGTCAGTGTATTTTTACAGGTACTTTTACAACTATTATTATTATTAATATAGCTTCATTGATTTAATGCTGCTTGTCAGTGGAGTGTTTTTTGCAATCAAAGTACCATCATGAATCTAATGATTTTTCTCTTTCTCTTTGTGTCTTTGTATCTCAATGTATCAAAATCTCAACTTGTATGAACCTAAATGACCAGAAAGGTTACAAATACATAACACTGTCACATTTATCACTTTTCACCAGTCATGCACATCCACATTTTGTTCCCATCATCACAACAAATGTTTGATAAAGTCCAGTCCCATGTGATGATCTGCAGATTTAGAGTCATTTAATGAAAGTGTATGTGATGTACGAACCAATCATATTAGTGACACACTATATATGCTTCTCCTTCATATAATTATTATGTTTAATAGAATGTACTTAATTAGGCCTGTTTGATGCTGTATTCTTCTTGTAACCCACAGAGGAGGTGATCTCTCTCTTTACTCAGTTTCACTTTTTACAGCAGAGTCATCCAATATCCCTATTTCCTGTGAAACTGGACAGTACTCGGATGATTGTGAATACGGACAGTACTCGGATGACTGTGAATACTGGACAGTACTCGGATGACTGTGAATACTGGACAGTACTCGGATGATGTGAATACTGGACAGTACTCGGATGACTGTGAATACTGACAGTACTCGGATGACTGTGAATACTGGACAGTACGCGGATGACGTGCGGACAACTTCCAAATAATATCTGTATTTATTTCACAGTTTACTCACTTTTCTTCATAGATCAAACTTAAATATGTTTCTTTTTTTTTATTACTTATTGAAAATCACTGTGCAAAAAAAAAAAAAAATTCCCATGTGAGAAGTGTGAATGACTGTACTGTGTGTGAGCTGTACAATGTGATGTGTGAATGATTGTAATGTGTGTGAGCTGTACAATGTGATGTGTGAATGACTGTAATGTGTGTGAGCTGTACAGTGTGATGTGTGAATGATTGTACTGTGTGTGACCTGTACAGTGTGATGTGTGAATGATTGTAATGTGTGTGAGCTGTACAGTGTGATGTGTGAATGACTGTAATGTGTGTGAGCTGTACAGTGTGATGTGTGAATGACTGTAATGTGTGTGAGCTGTACAGTGTGATGTGTGAATGACTGTACTGTGTGTGAGCTGTACAGTGTGATGTGTGAATGATTGTAATGTGTGTGAGCTGTACAGTGTGATGTGTGAATGACTGTAATGTGTGTGAGCTGTACAATGTGATGTATGAATGATTGTAATGTGTGTGAGCTGTATATGTGATGTGTGAATGACTGTAATGTGTGTGAGCTGTACAGTGTGATGTGTGAATGACTGTAATGTGTGTGACCTGTACAGTGTGATGTGTGAATGATTGTACTGTGTGTGAGCTGTACAATGTGATGTGTGAATGATTGTAATGTGTGTGAACTGTACAGTGTGATGTGTGAATGATTGTAATGTGTGTGAGCTGTACAGTGTGATGTATGAATGACTGTAATATGTGTGAGCTGTACAATGTGATGTGTGAATGACTGTAATGTGTGTGAGCTGTACAGTGTGATGTGTGAATGACTGTAATGTGTGTGACCTGTACAGTGTGATGTGTGAATGATTGTACTGTGTGTGAGCTGTACAATGTGATGTGTGAATGACTGTAATGTGTGTGAGCTGTACAGTGTGATGTGTGAATGATTGTAATGTGTGTGAGCTGTACAGTGTGATGTGTGAATGACTGTAATGTGTGTGAGCTGTACAGTGTGATGTGTGAATGATTGTACTGTGTGTGAGCTGTACAGTGTGATGTGTGAATGATTGTACTGTGTGTGAGCTGTACAATGTGATGTGTGAATGACTGTAATGTGTGTGACCTGTACAATATGATGTGTGAATGATTGTAATGTGTGTGAGCTGTATAATGTGGTGTGTGAATGATTAAAATGTGTGTGAGCTGTATAATGTGATGTATGAATGATTGTACTGTGTGTGAGCTGTACAGTGTGATGTATGAATGATTGTACTGTGTGTGAGCTGTACAATATGATGTGTGAATGATTGTAATGTGTGTGAGCTGTACAGTGTGATGTTGTGAATGACTGTAATGTGTGTGAGCTGTACAATATGATGTGTAAATGATTGTACTGTGTGTGAGCTGTACAGTGTGATGTGTGAATGATTAGTACTGTGTGTGAGCTGTACAGTGTGATGTGTGAATGATTGTAATGTGTGTGAGCTGTACAATGTGATGTGTGAATGATTGTAATGTGTGTGAGCTGTACAATGTGATGTGTGAATGACTGTAATGTGTGTGAGCTGTACAATGTGATGTGTGAATGATTGTACTGTGTGTGAGCTGTACAGTGTGATGTGTGAATGACTGTAATGTGTGTGAGCTGTACAGTGTGATGTGTGAATGACTGTAATTGTGTGATGAGCGTTGTTTCAGTGTGATGTGTGAATGACTGTAATGTGTGTGAGCTGTACAGTGTGATGTATGAATGATTGTAATGTGTGTGAGCTGTACAATGTGATGTGTGAATGACTGTAATGTGTGTGAGCTGTACAGTGTGATGTGTGAATGACTGTAATGTTGTGTGAGCTGTACAGTGTGATGTATGAATGATTGTACTGTGTGTGAGCTGTACAGTGTGATGTGTGAATGATTGTAATGTGTGTTGAGCTGTACAATGTGATGTGTGAATGACTGTAATGTGTGTGAGCTGTACATGTGATGTGTGAATGACTGTAATGTGTGTGAGCTGTACAGTGTGATGTGTGAATGATTGTACTGTGTGTGAGCTGTACAGTGTGATGTGTGAATGATTGTAATGTGTGTGAGCTGTACAGTGTGATGTGTGAATGATTGTAATGTGTGTGAGCTGTACAGTGTGATGTGTGAATGATTGTAATGTGTGTGAGCTGTACAGTGTGATGTGTGAATGATTGTACTTGTGTGAGCTGTACAGTGTGATGTGTGAATGACTGTAATGTGTGTGAGCTGTACAATGTGATGTGTGAATGATTGTAATGTGTGTGAGCTGTACAATATGATGTGTGAATGATTGTAATGTGTGTGAGCTGTACAGTGTGATGTGTGAATGACTGTAATGTGTGTGAGCTGTACAATGTGATGTGTGAATGACTGTAATGTGTGTGAGCTGTACAGTGTGATGTGTGAATGATTGTATGTGTGTGTGAGCTGTACAATGTGATGTGTGAATGATTGTAATGTGTGTGAGCTGTACAATGTGATGTGTGAATGATTGTACTGTGTGTGAGTTGTGCAATGTGATGTGTGAATGACTGTAAAGTGTGTGAGCTGTAATGTGATGTGTAAATGACTGTAATGTGTGTGAGCTGTACAGTGTGATGTGTGAATGATTGTACTGTGTGTGAGCTGTACAATGTGATGTGTGAATGACTGTAATGTGTGTGAGCTGTACAATGTGATGTGTGAATGACTGTAATGTGTGTGAGCTGTACAATGTGATGTGTGAATGACTGTAATGTGTGTGAGCTGTACAGTGTGATGTGTGAATGATTGTACTGTGTGTGACTGTACAGTGTGATGTGTGAATGATTGTAATGTGTGTGAGCTGTACATGTGTGATGTGTGAATGATTGTACTGTGTGTGAGCTGTACAATGTGATGTGTGAATGACTGTAATGTGTGTGAGCTGTACATGTGTGATGTGTGAATGATTGTACTGTGTGTGAGCTGTACAATGTGATGTGTGAATGACTGTAATGTGTGTGAGCTGTACAGTGTGATGTGTGAATGACTGTAATGTGTGTGAGCTGTACTGTGTGATGTGTGAATGATTGTACTGTGTGTGAGCTGTACATGTGATGTGTGAATGACTGTAATGTGTGTGAGCTGTACAGTGTGATGTGTGAATGACTGTAATGTGTGTGAGCTGTACAGTGTGATGTGTGAATGACTGTAATGTGTGTGAGCTGTACAGTGTGATGTGTGAATGATTGTACTGTGTGTGAGCTGTACAGTGTGATGTATGAATGACTATAATGTGTGTGAGCTGTACAGTGTGATGTGTGAATGACTGTACTGTGTGTGAGCTGTACAGTGTGATGTATGAATGACTGTAATGTGTGTGAGCTGTACAGTGTGATGGTGAATGACTGTAATGTGTGTGAGCTGTACAGTGTGATGTGTGAATGACTGTAATGTGTGTGACTGTACAATATGATGTGTGAATGATTGTAATGTGTGTGAGCTGTAAATGTGATGTGTGAATGATTGTAATGTGTGTGAGCTGTACAGTGTGATGTGTGAATGATTGTAATGTGTGTGAGCTGTACAGTGTGATATTGATGATTGTAATTGTGTGACTGTACAGTGTGATGTGTGAATGATTGTACTTTGTGTGTGAGCTGTACAGTGTGATGTGTGAATGACTGTAATGTGTGTGAGCTGTACAGTGTGATGTGTGAATGATTGTAATGTGTGTGAGCTGTACAGTGTGATGTGTGAATGATTGTAATGTGTGTGAGCTGTACAGTGTGATGTATGAATGATTGTAATGTGTGTGAGCTGTACAGTGTGATGTGTGAATGATTGTATGTGTGTGAGCTGTACAGTGTGATGTGTGAATGATTGTAATTGTGTGACTGACAGTGTGATGTATGAATGATTGTACATGTGTGTGAGCTGTACAGTGTGATGTGTGAATGATTGTAATGTGTGTGAGCTGTACAGTGTGATGTGTGAATGATTAATGTGTGTGAGCTGTACAATGTGATGTGTGAATGATTGTAATGTAGTGTGAGCTGTACAGTGTGATGTGTGAATGACTAATGTGTGTGAGCTGTACAATGTGATGTGTGAATGACTGTAATGTGTGTGAGCTGTACAGTGTGATGTGTGAATGATTGTAATGTGTGTGAGCTGTACAGTGTGATGTGTGAATGATTGTAATGTGTGTGAGCTGTACAGTGTGATGTGTGAATGATGTAATGTGTGTGAGCTGTACAGTGTGATGTGTGAATGATTGTAATGTGTGTGAGCTGTACAAGTGTGATGTGTGAATGACTGTAATGTGTGTGAGCTGTACAGTGTGATGTGTGAATGATTGTAATGTGTGTGAGATGTACAGTGTGATGTGTGAATGATTGTAATGTGTGTGAGCTGTACAGTGTGATGTGTGAATGATTGTAATGTGTGTGAGCTGTACATGTGATGTGTGAATGATGTAATGTGTGTGAGCTGTACATGTGATGTGTGAATGACTGTAATGTGTGTGAGCTGTACAGTGTGATGTGTGAATGACTGTAATGTTGTGAGCTGTACAGTGTGATGTGTGAATGACTGTAATGTGTGTGAGCTGTACATGTGATGTGTGAATAGACTGTAATGTGTGTGAGTGGCTGTACAATGTGATGTGTGAATGACTGTAATGTGTGTGAGCTGTACAGTGTGATGTGTGAATGATTGTAATGTGTGTGAGCTGTACAGTGTGATAGTGTGAATGTATTGTAATGTGTGTGAGCTGTACAGTGTGATGTGTGAATGATTGTACTGTGTGTGAGCTGTACAGTGTGATGTGTGAATGATTGTAATGTGTGTGAGCTGTACAGTGTGATGTGTGAATGACTGTAATGTGTGTGAGCTGTACAGTGTGATGTGTGAATGATTGTAATGTGTGTGAGCTGTACAGTGTGATGTGTGAATGATTGTAATGTGTGTGAGCTGTACAGTGTGATGTGTGAATGATTGTACTGTGTGTGAGCTGTACAATGTGATGTGTGAATGACTGTAATGTGTGTGAGCTGTACAATGTGATGTGTGAATGATTGTAATGTGTGTGAGCTGTACAGTGTGATGTGTGAATGATTGTAATGTGTGTGAGCTGTACAGTGTGATGTGTGAATGATTGTACATGTGTATGAGCTGTACAGTGTGATGTGTGAATGATTGTACTGTGTGTGAGCTGTACACTGTGATGTGTGAATGACTGTAATGTGTGTGAGCTGTACAATGTGATGTGTGAATGATTGTATGTGTGTGAGCTGTACAGTGTGATGTGTGAATGATTGTAATGTGTGTGAGCTGTACAGTGTGATGTGTGAATGACTGTACTGTGTGTGAGCTGTACAATGTGATGTGTGAATGATGTAATGTGTGTGAGCTGTACAATGTGATGTGTGAATGATTGTAATGTGTGTGAGCTGTACAGTGTGATGTGTGAATGATTGTAATGTGTGTGAGCTGTACAGTGTGATGTGTGAATGATTGTAATGTGTGTGAGCTGTACAATGTGATGTGTGAATGACTGTAATGTGTGTGAGCTGTACAATGTGATGTGTGAATGATTGTAATGTGTGTGAGCTGTACAGTGTGATGTGTGAATGATTGTAATGTGTGTGAGCTGTACAGTGTGATGTGTGAATGACTTGTAATGTGTGTGAGCTGTACAATGTGATGTGTGAATGATTGTAATGTGTGTGAGCTGTACAGTGTGATGTGTGAATGACTAATGTGTGTGAGCTGTACAGTGTGATGTGTGAATGATTGTAATGTGTGTGAGCTGTACAGTGTGATGTGTGAATGATGTACTGTGTGTGAGCTGTACACTGTGATGTGTGAATGATGTAATGTGTGTGAGCTGTACAATGTGATGTGTGAATGATTGTAATGTGTGTGAGCTGTACAGTGTGATGTGTGAATGATTGTAATGTGTGTGAGCTGTACAGTGTGATGTGTGAATGACTGTAACTGTGTGTGAGCTGTACAATGTGATGTGTGAATGACTGTAATGTGTGTGAGCTGTACAGTGTGATGTGTGAATGACTGTAATGTGTGTGAGCTGTACAGTGTGATGTGTGAATGACTGTAATGTGTGTGAGCTGTACAGTGTGATGTGTGAATGACTGTAATGTGTGTGAGCTGTACAGTGTGATGTGTGAATGACTGTAATGTGTGTGAGCTGTACAATGTGATGTGTGAATGACTGTAATGTGTGTGAGCTGTACAGTGTGATGTGTGAATGATTGTAATGTGTGTGAGCTGTACAGTGTGATGTGTGAATGATTGTAATGTGTGTGAGCTGTACAGTGTGATGTGTGAATGATTGTAATGTGTGTGAGCTGTACAGTGTGATGTGTGAATGACTGTAATGTGTGTGAGCTGTACAGTGTGATGTGTGAATGACTGTAATGTGTGTGAGCTGTACAGTGTGATGTGTGAATGACTGTAATGTGTGTGAGCTGTACAGTGTGATGTGTGAATGATGTAATGTGTGTGAGCTGTACAGTGTGATGTGTGAATGATTGTAATGTGTGTGAGCTGTACAGTGTGATGTGTGAATGACTGTAATGTGTGTGAGCTGTACAGTGTGATGTGTGAATGATTGTAATGTGTGTGAGCTGTACAGTGTGATGTATGAATGAACCTTTACCATTGCAGATGTCAGGCTGAATTGATTTGTTGTCATAATTTACTGTTCACCTTTATGTCGTTACTCTGAACAATCACAATGTATTTGATATATTTTCAGAGCAATGTTTGGTGGCTTATTTTTCATTTTTCAGCATTTTTGATATTTGACTATACATCCTGAAGTCTTATAGAGAAACCACCAAGAAATATTATATCCCAACAAACTGCAGGTGGGACGTGTTTGTACAGATGTAGATCCGAGCCTTAGATTCACATCAATGGATACCCACTGTATTGTAAAGCGCTGCGGAATATATAAAGATTTATTATTATTATCATTATCTGCGCCATCCGAGCCCTCTCCATATTTTAATCTCCAGAATGTCGGAGCAGATTGTATTTTTATTGAACTTTTTTGCATTTGTGAAAGCTGCTAATAGTAAAGATGAAGACACCAACAATGTGCATTGTAATCTGAGAGTTCTCACTGGTTGATTCCTTTTAATTTAATTGAAAAGATGGGAAATACATTTTGTTATCTTACCAAAAAATGAATGAAAATCAGGCTGTGGCGTCCTGGTAGGGTCACCGTCACTGATGACGCCCGGAGTCAGTGCTCCTCTGCTGTCACAAGCTCCGGCTCACATCAAGTTTACTGCTACAACGTTTGGGGATTTCCATCACTTCAATTACAGTTCAGATGGATTTTTTTGTCTAAAGTTGCAAGATTTCAAATAAAGGTAAACTTTCTAGATGGAAATCTCCACACCGGACTTTATTAAACATTGAAGAACACTTTGCTACATTTCACACAAATAACAAAAAGGCAGCCATAAAGAATAACCATAAAAATGTCCATAACAATACGTGACCGTGTATCCACAAATAACGCTGTAAATATGGCGGCCATATGACACACCAGACGCCCCGTGTCGGATTCACTGCTTTATTTTTAGATTAATTTATGAAGTGCTGCAGAATATCTTACAAAAGATGTCAGGGCAGCAGGGATCTAGAATTAACTTGTAGTCATTAAAATATTACAATGTAACCCCATCTAAAGAGGAGGCCTATCACTGTAATGATCCTGCAGGACCCCTATGGTCTCCTGACCCACTGTGCAGTTCATATGGACATGTGACCACTGCAGCCAATCACCAGCCAACAGCAGTGACCATCACATCACCACTGCAAAGAGTGATTGACTCCAGTGGTCACATACTGTTCATCCTACATAATGTATGGAGACTACCTCTTTAATTCATATGATGCTGCTGTGGACAGTGATTGTCTGCAGTGGTCACATGCCCGATCATCCTACATAATGTATGGAGACTACCTCTTTAATTCATATAATTATTGCAGTCCATTACTAGCTGTTGCTGCTGTGGACAGTAATTGTCTGCAGTGGTCACATGTCCCATCAATCATTCTACATAATGTATGGAGACTACCTCTTTAATTCAAATGATTGTTGCAGCCCATTACTTGCTGCTGCTGTGGACAGTGATTGTCTGCAGTGGTCACATATCCGATCATCCTACATAATGTATGGAGTCTACCTCTTTAATTCATATGATTGTTGCAGCTCATTCCTTGCTGCTGCTGTGGACAGTGATTGCCTGCAGTGGTCACATGCCTGATCATCCTACATAATGTATGGAGACTACCTCTTTAATTCAAATGATTGTTGCAGCCCATTACTTGCTGCTGCTGTGGACAGTGATTGTCTGCAGTGGTCAAGTATCCACAATGATTATGAGAGTTCCAGTGAATTGGTAAGATCGGTATTTTTTTATATTCTTACAGTGTTCTGGGTATTTTTTAAAAAATAAATTTCAGGGGTGAAATATTCAAATTGTATTTATTAGTAAAGATTTTTTTTTTTACATTTTCAGAGAGATTTTTTCCCATTGTGCTGTCCCTCTGTTATTCCTCCTGGAAATGAACGAAAAAATGACAATTGTATTTTCCCAGTTCTCTTATCTATAGGGTTTCCCTATATACTCTGATATGATCGGCCCTGATTGGATGTGTGCTGGGGCATATACGCCATTGACGTGAGGATGGTGAAGATCCAGTGGATCCTATGGGAAGTAAATAAATCAACTGAGGAAACAGAGGAAGAGAGAAAGAGGCCACAGTGAAGAGACCGTTTGTATGAGATGTGATATTTTATTATATGAGGGTCAGTAAACGTTTTCCAGCTGATCTTACAGATGGACGTCCACCCATGGGGACAACTATTGGTTCTTACATTGAGATGTGATTTATTGTCGAAATATGGCTTTTGAAATTTTGTTTCATTAAAAAAAAAAAAAATGCACTTGCCTTCTATATCTTCTGATTTGTAGTGTCTATAGCTGGCTGGGGGATGAGTTTACTGGAGATCCATCAGTGAGCTCATTCTGACGGGACAATGGAGAGTTTATAACGCTGTATATTCAGGGCTCCCTTTAGCTGATTTATAACCACAACAACAAGTCATTCATTTTAATCAATAGATTAAATTAAAATAAATAGATTTGATTTTAAAATTCATTTTAATTAAAAATAATATTTGCCACAATTGAATGTTATGTAAAATGTTCCTGTGCTGAGATAATCTTATATATGTGTCCCTGCTATGTACTGTGTAATGGCTGTGTCTGACCATATAGGGACATGTGTAAAATAAGAATGCACATATAGGGTCTTATCTTAATTAGACACTGTCAGTTTGCGATGTGGAATTGCTCACGTTGTCCAGTTGTGGGACCCACAACTGGTTAAAAAGCGATAAAGCAGCTGCTGCAGGGACCGCACTCCCTCAGATAACCGTGGTCATAATGTAGATTTTCTTGGACGAAATGTCTCACTGTCTGCGCTGCTGCTCCAGGACCGAAGGAACCAAGACACAGGGATGTCTGGATCAACTTATGTTTTTATTGTCCGACGGGTTTCAGAGCCACATACCGAGCTCCTTCCTCAGGGAACATCCCTGTGTCTTGGTTCCTTCGGTCCTGGAGCAGCAGTGTGGACAGTGAGACACTTCGTCCAAGAAAATCTACATACAAGGACATGGTCTGATCATACCACATCTTCTGTGCTGAGATAATCTTATATATGTGTCCCTGCTATGTGCTGTGTAATGGATGTGTCTGACCATACAGGGACATGGTCTGATCATACCACATCTCCTGTACTGAGATAATCTTATATATGTGTCCCTACTATATACTGTGTAATGGCTGTGTCTGACTGTACAGGGATATGGTCTGATCATACCACATCTTCTGTGCTGAGATAATCTTATATATGTGTCCCTGCTATGTGCTGTGTAATGGATGTGTCTGACCATACAGGGACATGGTCTGATCATACCACATCTCCTGTACTGAGATAATCTTATATATGTGTCCCTACTATATACTGTGTAATGGCTGTGTCTGACTGTACAGGGACATGGTCTGATCACATCACATCTCCAGTGCTGAGATAATCTTATATATGTATCCCTGCTATGTACTGTGTAATGGATGTGTCTGACTGTACAGGGACATGGTCTGATCATACCACATCTCCTGTGCTGAGATCATCTTATATATGTGTCCCTGCTATGTACTGTGTAAAGGCGGTGTCTGACTGTACAGGGACATGGTCTGATCATACCACATCTCCTGTGCTGAGATAATGTTATATATATGTCCCTGCTACGTACTGTGTAATGGATGTGTCTGACTGTACAGGGACATGATCTGATCACATCACATCTCCAGTGCTGAGATAATCTTATATATGTGTCCCTGCTATGTACTGTGTAATGGATGTGTCTGACCGTACAGGGACATGGTCTGATCATACCACAGCTCCTGTGCTGAGATAATCTTATGTATGTGTTCCAGCTATATACTGTGTAATGGATGTGTCTGACCGTACAGTGACATGGTCTGATCAGACCATGAGACAGGGACAAGGGGGCATCCTCTACGTCTGGAGGAAAGAAGGTTTAATCATAATCACAGACGTGGATTCTTTACTGTAAGAGCAGTGAGACTATGGGACTCTCTGCCACATGATGTTGTAATGAGGGAGTCACTACTAACATTTAAGAAGGGCCTGGATGCCTTTCTTGAAAACTATAATATTACCAGTTATATATACTAGATTCTTTGATAGGGCGTTGATCCTGGCATCTAGTCTGATTGCCGTATCTGGAGTCAGGAAGGAATTTTTTTTCCCCAATGTGGAGCTTAGTGTTGCCACATGGTTTTTTTTGCCTTCCTCTGGATCAACATGTTAGGCTATGGGGTGAACTAGATGGACTTAAAGTCTTCCTTCAACCTTAAATGCTATGTTACTATTTATATTACATCTATTACACAGGACATAGCAAGGACACATATATAAGATTATATCAGCAAAGGAACAGTTTATATAATATCCAATTGTGAAAATTAATATTATTTCAATATCTATTGTTTAAAATTAGTTTGTTCATGAGAAAACCCATTTAAGTAAAAAAAAGAAAAAAAAAAAACAGTCTTAGGGCCCTTTCACATCTGCGTTTTTCGTAATTCGCGGCAGATGCGGTGAAAAAACCGCATCTGCCGCGTTTACCGCATAACCGTTCCACTTGCAGCGCGGTTGCGGTTTTTTCTATGCAAAGTATAGGCATACTTGCGGCAGGTGCGGCAAGTGCGGTTTTGCACTTGCGGCAGGTAAGGCCGCGAAAAAAACCGCGGCTTACTGCGGTTTTTTTCGCGGCCGCACCTGCCGCAAGTGCAAAATCGCACTTGCCGCACCTGCCGCAAGTATGCCTATACTTTGCATAGAAAAAACCGCAACCGCGCCGCAAGTGGAACGGTTATGCGGTAAACGCGGCAGATGCGGTTTTTTCACCGCATCTGCCGCGAATTACGAAAAACGCAGATGTGAAAGGGCCCTTAGGCTACATTCACACATTGCGTATTTTGCCGCGTTTTTTTACGCGCGCTTTTCAAAATACGCAATGTGCCTTTTGTCTGCCTGTAAAGTGAATGGGAAATTCACTTTGCAGTGCAGACATTGCGTAAAAATACGCAGTGCGTTTTCCGGGAGAAAACGCAGCTCCGTAAACAATTGATATGTCAATTGTTTACGCAGCTGCTCCTGCGTATTCTCCCAGAGGGGAGGAAGAATCCTGCTTCCTCCTCCCCTCTGTGACAGCTGTGGCCGCCCATTAGATTCCACAGTGTATTAATATACACTGTGAAATCTAAATTAAATAAAAGCAAGTGAATGAAAAATAAAAAAGAATGAATACTTCACCTCTCCGACGCCTTCTGCCGCTGTGCGATCCCCGGTTCCAAGTGAGGTCTCTTCTGACAGGACCTGTGGTGATGTCAGAGGGGCGTTCCCGGGCACTCGCGGTCATGTGATACATATCACATGACCGCGAACAGCCAATCAGCGCTGGGAACGCCCCGGGAACGCCCCCCCTCTGACGTCACCACAGGTCTTCTCAGTACACCTCTCACTTGGAACCGGAGAGCGGCAGAAGGCACCAGACAGCGGGAGAAGGCACCGGACAGGTGATGTATTAATTATTTTTTATTTTACATACATTTGCCTCTGTTTAATGAAGATTTCACAGTGTATATTAATACTCTGTGAAATCTAATGGGGCTGTCACAGAGGGGAGGAGGAAGCAGGATTCTTCCTCCCCTCTGTGACATCACTGCGCTTTCTGGAGTAAAGAAAGCACAGTGTGTGAAAGCCCCTGCGTATTTTGTTGCGCTTTTTTGCGCCGCCAAAAAACGCGGCAAAAAGCGCGCGCAAAAAAGCGCAGCAAAATACGCAAATGTGGGAACGCAGCCTTACTCAAGTTGTTGATAAGGTATCTCTGCAGTGGTGAACACTTGGCAGTAGGTGATGTGTCCACTCCTGTCCGCCCTGCGCTGTTTTCCACAGTCCTCATAACTGTTCTGCAATCTAACCGGACCGGCAGACAAATACACTGTGTGCAGAATTATTAGGCAAGTTGTATTGTAGAGGATTATTATTATTATTATTGATCAACAACTATGTTCTCAATTAACCCAAAAGACTCAAATATCAAAGCTTAATATTTTTGGAAGTTGGAGTGGGTTTTTTAGATTTGGCTCTTAGGAGGATATCTGTTTGTGTAGGTAACTATTACTGTGCAGAATTATTAAGCAACTTAATAAAAACCAAATCTATTCCCATCTCACTTGTTTATTTTCACCAGGTAAACCAATATAACTGCACAAAATTTAGAAATAAACATTTCTGACATGCAAAAACAAAACACAAAAAAAATGAGTGGCCAATCTAGCCCCCTTTCTTTATGATGACACTCGGCAGCCTCCATCCAATGATTCTGTCAGTTGCTTGATCTGTCTACGATCAACATTGCGTGCAGCAGCCACCACATCCTCCCAGACACTGTTCCCAGAGGTGTGCTGTTTTCCCTCCCTGTAGATGTCACATTTTAGGACAGACCACAGGTTCTCTATGGGGTTCAGATCAGGTGAACAAGGGGGCCATGTCATTATTTTTTCTTCTATTAGACCTTTACTGGGCAGCCACGCTGTGGAGTAGTTGGATACATGTGATGGAGCATTGTCCTGCATGAAAATCATGTCTTTCTTGAACGATACCGACTTCTTCCTGTACCACTGCTTGAAGAAGTTGTCTTCCAGAAACTGGCAGTAGGTCCGGGAGTTGAGCTTCACTCCATCCTCAACTTGAAAAAATCCCACAAGTTCATCTTTGATGATCCCAGCCCATACCAGTACCCCACCTCCACCTTGCTGGCGTCTGAGTCGGAGTGGAGCTCTCTGCCCTTTACTGATCCAGCCTCTGGCCCATCCATCTGGACCATCAAGAGTCACTCTCATTTCATCAGTCCATAAAACCTTTGAAAAATCAGTCTTAAGATATTTCTTGGCCCAGTCTTGACGTTTTATCTTAGGTTTCTTGTTCAAA
Organism: Allobates femoralis; assembly: GCA_033576535.1. Taxonomy (NCBI): domain Eukaryota; kingdom Metazoa; phylum Chordata; class Amphibia; order Anura; family Aromobatidae; genus Allobates; species Allobates femoralis. The sequence continues at coordinate 151,194,421 of JARQOC010000010.1, read as the reverse complement.
TGTGGTCATTTTTCAGCCTTCCTTACCTTGGCCATGTCCCTGAGTATAAACAGGAATGGTTTCCACGGTCCGCACTGCTGCTTTAACCAATGTACTTCACAAGGGTTGTTTCTACCATCAGATTCTTTATTCAGCCATAACCAACCCGTTTCAGTGCTGTCCCAGCACCTTCCTCAGGGTAGATCTGGGAGAGCTCTGAAACGCGTTGGTTATGGCTGAATAAAGAATCTGATGGTAGAAATAACCCTTGTGAAGTACATTGATTAAAGCAGCAGCGCGGACCGTGGAAACCATTCCTGTTTAAGCTCCTGTTTTTCCAGCGGTTTTGGCATGACGGTGGAGGTTCTGCAGCAGCTGCTAAAGCGCTCAAAATGGTTGTGGGTTTCACAACCTGAGAAGGTGAGTGGACCCCTATATAATCCACATACAAGCAAAAGTGTCTTTTTGATAAGTGTTTCCTTTTATCTATAGTTATGTCCCTGAGTATAGCACACCTTGTGCTTTTTGATATTGCAAAACTGGTGGCAAATGGCATCTTGGCAACTTCATGCTTGATTTTCTGCAATTCATGGACAGTTATTTTTCGCCTTTTTTGCCCAACACGCTTCTGGCGACCCTGTTAATAATAATTTATTCATTTATATAGCGCTATTAATTCCATAGCACTTTACATACATGAGTAAATGCTGTCTCTCTTGGAGCTCACAATCTAAACATCCTATCAGTATGTCTTTACAATGTGGGAGGAAACTGGAGTGCCCGGAGGAAACCCACGCAAACACGGGGAGAACATACAAACTCCTTGCAGATGTTGTCCTTAGTGTCCTTGGTGGGAATTGAACCCAGGACCTCAAGACCCCAGTGCTGCAAAGGCTACAGTGCTAAGCACTTGAGCCACCGTGCTGGCTATTTGCCATGAAACGCTTGATTGTGCGGTGATTACGCTTCAAAGGTTTGGCAATTTCCAGACTGCTACATCCCTCTGCAAGACATCTCACAATGTTGGACTTTTCAGAGCCGTCACATCTCTCTTCTGACCCATTTTGCCTAAGGAAAGGCATTTGCCTAATAATTAAGCACACCTTATATAGGGTGTTGATATCATTACACCACACCCTCCTCATTACAGAGATGCACATCACCTGATCTACTTCATTGGTAGTTGGCTCTCAAGCCTATACAGCTTAGAGTAGGACAACATGTATAAAAAGTATCATGTGATCAAAATACTCATCTGCCTAATAATTCTGCACACAGTGTATACTGTGTATTAGTACTTATAACACCACCACACTGCACCGCATAGTTACTTTATGAACACCCTGTATATTGTTTGCATTTAGTTGCAAATGTATGTAAAGCGCTATGAAATTCATAGCCCTACATAAAATGAATACATAGTTATTTTTATATTATTTGCAGAATTGATATTTAGGTCCAGTATCAGTACGCCTGTTGAGCAGACCCCGTTCTTCTTTCTATATGACCCCTTACATTATGAGCAGGGACATCTGGGTCGGCCGTGGAACAAGTGTCTACACACAGAAGAGCGTCTGTTTTTCCTTGTGACAATATGTTAATTCTAGAGACCCCGATCTCTCGGCTTCTCAAGAGCAAGAAGAGGAAATCTGCCACAAATAGACGAGAAAACGTCTCCGCAACAAAACAAGTGTCAGATTTTAATGTCGGCCTTTGTGCCGCCTCACATATAATCATGTGCCATATTTTCCAGGCACTTCAACCCGCGGAGCAGTGAAAAGGCCTTAATCTGTGTCGTCTGGGGACCTGACAGAGTGGAGAGGCGTCCGCCGGGGCCATGGAGGGAATATATATTTATATGTATTCAGGAAATACTCACTGAATCAGAAAGTCCCAGGAATGAGACCTTAATTAATTATGGTGCTAAAAATTCAGAGCAGCTGTCTGGTGGGCGGCAGACAGACATCCGCAGGCCGGTGTACATGGCGTGTGGTATATACCGTGTCACAGACATCCACAGGCTGGTGTACATGGTGTGTGGTATATACAGTGTCACAGACATCCGCAGGCCGGTGTACTTGGCGTGTGGTATATACCGTGTCACAGACATCCGCAGGCCAGTGTACATGGCGTGTGGTATATACAGTGTCACAGACATCCACAGGCCGGTGTACATGGTGTGTGGTATATACCGTGTCACAGACATCCACAGGCTGGTGTACATGGTGTGTGGTATATACCGTGTCACAGACATCCACAGGCTGGTGTACATGGTGTGTGGTATATACAGTGTCACAGACATCCACAGGCCGGTGTACATGGTGTGTGGTATATACCGTGTCACAGACATCCGCAGGCCGGTGTACATGGCGTGTGGTATATACCGTGTCACAGACATCCACAGGCTGGTGTACATGGTGTGTGGTATATACCGTGTCACAGACATCCATAGGCCGGTGTACATGGCGTGTGGTATATACCGTGTCACAGACATCCACAGGCCGGTGTACATGGCGTGTGGTATATACCGTGTCACAGACATCCACAGGCCGGTGTACATGGCATGTGGTATATACCATGTCACACACATCCACAGGCTGGTGTACATGGCGTGTGGTATATACAGTGTCACAGACATCCACAGGCCGGTGTACATGGCGTGTGGTATATACCGTGTCACAGACATCCACAGGCCGGTGTACATGGCGTGTGGTATATACCGTGTCACAGACATCCGCAGGCCGGTGTACATGGCGTGTGGTATATACCGTGTCACAGACATCCACAGGCTGGTGTACATGGCGTGTGGTATATACCGTGTCACAGACATCCACAGGCCGGTGTACATGGCGTGTGGTATATACCGTGTCACAGACATCCGCAGGCCGGTGTACATGGCGTGTGGTATATACAGTGTCACAGACATCCACAGGCTGGTGTAAATGGCGTGTGGTATATACAGTGTCACAGACATCCACAGGCTGGGGTACATGGCGTGTGGTATATACCGTGTCACAGACATCTGCAGGCCGGTGTACATGGCGTGTGGTATATACCGTGTCACAGACATCCACAGGCTGGTGTACATGGTGTGTGGTATATACCGTGTCACAGACATCCACAGGCTGGTGTACATGGTGTGTGGTATATACCGTGTCACAGACATCCACAGGCCGGTGTACATGGTGTGTGGTATATACCGTGTCACAGACATCCGCAGGCCGGTGTACATGGCGTGTGGTATATACCGTGTCACAGACATCCACAGGCTGGTGTACATGGTGTGTGGTATATACCGTGTCACAGACATCCACAGGCCGGTGTACATGGTGTGTGGTATATACCGTGTCACAGACATCCACAGGCCGGTGTACATGGCGTGTGGTATATACCGTGTCACAGACATCCACAGGCCGGTGTACATGGCATGTGGTATATACCATGTCACACACATCCACAGGCTGGTGTACATGGCGTGTGGTATATACAGTGTCACAGACATCCACAGGCCGGTGTACATGGCGTGTGGTATATACCGTGTCACAGACATCCACAGGCCGGTGTACATGGTGTGTGGTATATACCGTGTCACAGACATCCACAGGCCGGTGTACATGGCGTGTGGTATATACAGTGTCACAGACATCCACAAGCCGGTGTACACGGCGTGTGGTATATACCGTGTCACAGACATCCGCAGGCCGGTGTACATGGCGTGTGGTATATACCGTGTCACAGACATCCGCAGGCCGGTTGTACATGGCGTGTGGTATATACCGTGTCACAGACATCCACAGGCCGGTGTACATGGCGTGTGGTATATACCGTGTCACAGACATCCACAGGCCGGTGTACATGGCGTGTGGTATATACCGTGTCACAGACATCCGCAGGCCGGTGTACATGGCGTGTGGTATATACAGTGTCACAGACATCCACAGGCTGGTGTACATGGCGTGTGGTATATACCGTGTCACAGACATCCACAGGCTGTTGTAAATGGCGTGTGGTATATACAGTGTCACAGACATCTGCAGGCCGGTGTACATGGCGTGTGGTATATACCGTGTCACAGACATCCACAGGCCGGTGTACATGGTGTGTGGTATATACCATGTCACAGACATCCACAGGCTGGTGTACATGGCGTGTGGTATATACTGTGTCACAGACATCCACAGGCTGGTGTACATGACGTGTGGTATATACCGTGTCACAGACATCCACAGGCTGGTGTACATGGTGTGTGGTATTTACCGTGTCACAGACATCCACAGGCTGGTGTACATGGCGTGTGGTATATACCGTGTCACAGACATCCACAGGCTGGTGTTCACGGCGTGTGGTATATACCGTGTCACAGACATCCACAGGCCGGTGTACATGGCGTGTGGTTTATACATTGTCACAGACATCCACAGGCCAGTGTATATAGCGTGTGGTACATACCGTGTTACAGACATCCGCAGGCCGATGTACATGGCGTGTGGTATATACCATGTCACAGACATCCACAGGCTGGTGTACATGGCATGTGCTATATACCGTGTCACAGACATCCGCAGGCTGGTGTACATGGCGTGTGGTATATACAGTTTCACAGACATCCACAGGCCAGTGTACATGGTGTGTGGTATATACTGTGTCACAGACATCCACAGGCCAGTGTACATGGTGTGTGGTATATACCGTGTCACACACATCTGCAGGCCGGTGTACATGGCGTGTGGTATATACAGTGTCATAGACATCTGAAGGCCGATGTACATGGAGTGTGGTATATACCGTGTCACAGACATCCACAGACCGGTGTTCATGGAGTGTGGTATATACCATGTCATAGACAGCCGCAGACCGGTGTATATGGCGTGTGGTATATACCGTGTCACAGACATCCACAGGCTGGTGTACATGGCATGTGGTATATACCATGTCACAGACATCCACAGGCCGGTGAACATGGGGTGTGGTATATACCATGCCACACACATCCGCAGGGCGGTGTACATGGCGTGTGGTATATAAAGTGTCACAGACATCCACAATCTGCTGTACATGGCGTGTGGTATATACCGCGTCACAGACATCTACAGGCTGCTGTACATGGTGTATGGTATATACCGTGTCACAGACATTCACAGGCCGGTGTACATGGTGTGTGGTATATACCGTGTCATAGATATCCACAGGCTGGTGTACATGGCGTGTGGTATATACCGTTTCACAGACATCCACAGGCCGGTGTACATGGTGTGTGGTATATACCGTGTCATAGATATCCGCAGGCCGGTGTACATGGCATGTGGTGTATAACGTGTCACAGACATCCGTAGCCCGGTGTACATGGGGTTTGGTACATAACGTGTCACACACATCTGCAGGCCGGTGTACATGGGGTTTGGTACAAAACGTGTCACACACATCTGCAGGCCGATGTACATGGCGTGTGGTATATAACATGTCACACACATCACTCTATAAGGTGTTCCTACATTCCTAAACCTTATACCACTCGGACGCAGTCTTACAAGGATTTGTGGACTTCTTATAGGCTATTAATTGTTGACAGAAATTTGTTATTTTTTACATACATGGAATCCAGTGTATCAATGATTCTCTTTACGGCCCTTCTGCTGCACTTATTGGTGGTTTTAACATGATAATGATGATTTATGTCTTTGTTGACTATAGCAACCAATCACAGCGCACCTTTCATTTCAAATCCTGATTTTGAAAAATGAAAGCTGCACTGTCATTGGTTGCTATGGGCAACACAGAGAGTTTGCTTCTGTTTCTTGCTGATATTCTGGGTTCACCTGCTGCTTATTTCATAAATGTTACATTTCCATCATTTTACAGTGTCATAGACATCCACAGGCTGGTGTACATGGCGTGTGGTAGCTACAGTGTTACAGACATCCGCAAGCCGGCCGGTGTACATGTCATGTGGTATATACCAACCATGTCACAGACATCCGCAGGCCGGTGTACATGGCGTGCTGTATATACCATGTCAAAGACATCCGCAGGCCGGTGTACATGGCGTGTGGTATATACCGTGTCAAAGACATCCGCAGGCCGGTGTACATGGCGTGTGGTATATACCGTGTCACAGACATCCGCAGGCCGGTGTACATGGCGTGTGGTAGCTACAGTGTTACAGACATCCACAGGCCGGCCGGTGTACATGTCGTGTGGTATATACCATGTCACAGACATCCGCAGGCCGGTGTATATGGCATGCTGTATATACCATGTTACAGACATCTGCAGGCCGGTGTACATGCCATGTGGTATATACCATGTCATAGACATCTGCAGGCTGGTGTACATGGCATGTGGTATATACAGTGTCACAGACATCTGCAGGCTGGTGTACATGGCGTGTGGTATATACCGTGTCACAGACATCCACAGGCCGGTGTACATGGTGTGTGGTATATACCGTGTCACATACATCCACAGGACAGTGTACATGGCGTGTGGTATATACCATGTCACAGACATCCACAGGCTGGTGTACATGGCGTGCTGTATATACCATGTCAAAGACATCCGCAGGCCGGTGTACATGGCGTGTGGTATATACCGTGTCACAGACATCCGCAGGCTGGTGTACATGTCATGTGGTATATACCAACCATGTCAAAGACATCCGCAGGCCGGTGTACATGGCGTGTGGTATATACCGTGTCACAGACATCCGCAGGCCGGTGTACATGGTGTGTGGTATATACCGTGTCAAAGACATCCGCAGGCCAGTGTACATAGCGTGTGGTATATACCGTGTCATAGACATCCACAGGCTGGTGTACATGACGTGTGGTAGCTACAGTGTTACAGACATCCACAGGCCGGCCGGTGTACATGTCGTGTGGTATATACCATGTCACAGACATCCGCAGGCCTGTGTATATGGCATGCTGTAAATACCATGTTACAGACATCTGCAGGCCGGTGTACATGCCATGTGGTATATACCATGTCATAGACATCTGCAGGCTGGTGTACATGGCATGTGGTATATACAGTGTCACAGACATCTGCAGGCTGGTGTACATGGCGTGTGGTATATACCGTGTCACAGACATCCACAGGCCGGTGAACATTGCGTGCGGTATATACCGTGTCACAGACATCCACAGGACAGTGTACATGGCGTGTGGTATATACCATGTCACAAACATCCACAGGCTGGTGTACATGGCGTGTGGTATATACCGTGTCACAAACATCCACAGGCTGGTGTACATGTCATGTGGTATATACCAACCATGTCAAAGACATCCGCAGGCCGGTGTACATGGCGTGTGGTATATACCGTGTCACAGACATCCGCAGGCCGGTGTACATGGTGTGTGGTATATACCGTGTCAAAGACATCCGCAGTCCAGTGTACATAGCGTGTGGTATATACCGTGTCATAGACATCCACAGGCTGGTGTACATGGCGTGTGGTAGCTACAGTGTTACAGACATCCACAGGCCGGCCGGTGTACATGTCGTGTGGTATATACCATGTCACAGACATCCGCAGGCCTGTGTATATGGCATGCTGTATATACCATGTTACAGACATCTGCAGGCCGGTGTACATGCCATGTGGTATATACCATGTCATAGACATCTGCAGGCTGGTGTACATGGCATGTGGTATATACAGTGTCACAGACATCTGCAGGCTGGTGTACATGGCGTGTGGTATATACCGTGTCACAGACATCCACAGGCCGGTGAACATTGCGTGCGGTATATACCGTGTCACACACATCCACAGGCTGGTGTACATGGCATGTGGTATATACCGTGTCACAGACATCCGCAGGCCGGTGTACATGGCATGCGGTATATACCATGTCACAGACATCTGCAGGCCGGTGTACATGGCGTGTGGTATATACCGTGTCACACACATCCACAGGCTGGTGTACATGGCGTGGGGTATATACAGTGTCACAGACATCCGCAGGCCGGTGTACATGGCGTGTGGTATATACAGTGTCACAGACATCCGCAGGCTGGTGTACATGGCGTGGGGTATATACCGTGTCACAGACATCCACAGGCTGGTGTACATGGCGTGTGGTATATACCGTGTCACAGACATCCACAGGCCGGTGTACATGGCGTGTGGTATATACCGTGTCACAGACATCCGCAGGCCGGTGTACATGGCCTGTGGTATATACCGTGTCAAAAAACTAATAAAGAAGCAGATAGAATAAGGCAGTGTTCAGATAACTCACCGATTGCAGCCAAATGAAATCAAACAATGCACTTGACAGGATGTGGTCAGACCCCATTATACACTGCAGACACAGGTGCACAGAACCACCCTCAAACTGCCACATATGGGGGAGGTGGTTTTGCTATGCACGAGATGATCTGCACATAGGACGCCATTCACACTGATGTCAGTGGTGCAGAGTGTCTGTATGCCACCCACTGGTCCCTGCCACCAGACCAAATGGGAAGCCAGACGATGCATCCACACCACTTGTTGAATGACCACCTGTTGAATGCAATTGGTGAGTTATATACCGTGTCACAGACATCTGCAGGCCGGTGTACATGGTGTGTGGTATATACCGTGTCACAGACATCCGTAGGCCAGTGTACATGTCGTGTGGTATATACCGTGTCACAGACATCCGTAGGCCAGTGTACATGGTGTGTGGTATATATCGTGTCACAGACATCCACAGGACGGTGTGCATGACGTGTGGTATATAACATGTCATAGACATCTGCAGGCTGGTATACACGGCGTGTGGTATGTAACATGTCAGACATCTGCAGGCCGGTGTACATGGTGTGTGGTATATACCGTGTCACACACATCTACAGACCGGTGTACATGTCGTGTGGTGTATAACGTGTCACAGACATCCACAGGACGGTGTACATGACGTGTGGTATATAACATGTCATAGACATCTGCAGGCTGGTGTACACGGCGTGTGGTATGTAACATGTCAGACATCTGCAGGCCGGTGTACATGGCGTGTGGTACATAACTTGTCACACACATCACTCTATACAGTGTTCCTACATTCCTACATTCCAACACCTTATACCACTCGGACGCAGTGTTACCAGGAAATCTCTTAGGCTATGTGCTCACATTGAGTATTTGGTGCAGTAATTTTCTGCACTAAATTTGCATCTCTTGGCAGAAAAATGCAGCAAAAAACACAATGTGCTTTTAAGCATTTAAGGTGCATTTTCATTGCATTTTAGCATGTGTTTTTTTAACGGTTTTTACAGTGGAAAGAAAGAGAGATGTGGCACCCCTACGGACTGATCGACACAGTGATGCTGCACCTACTCTACAGGTGTGGTGTCATTGTTCCCAGGTGAGAGGGGTCACAAACCCAAGACACAGAATTGCACAAAATACCATCCTGAATCCAGGCTGGGGGGACCCTTTTTCAGGAGGGCCCCATCTCCTGGCTGGAGGAGAGGTTAGGAAGAATTAGAGGAGTAGAGAGTGGGAGAGCGTTGAGAGAGGACGCAGTTCAGAGAGTGTCCTAGGGGACATGGTAGTGGGGGATCCACCTGTGTGCCGTGAATCTGGCCCGAGGGATGGGTTGCCTGAGGGGACTGGCCCTGATCTGGTGGGAGTGCTGCAAGCCTCAGCCAGGAAAACTAGAGGCCATTATTTCTGCAAGAGCGGTGGCTACCATCTGTGGATAATTGGAGGGAAGGTGGCTAGATCTAGGGTTAGGGGACGTGCTAACGCAGTCGCCCGACAAGGCCTGCAGCCATCAGCCTGGGACCCTGTCCACTAAGGCATTGGGAAGGAGGGAGAGCAGCCAGCATAGGGAAGACAAACCAGGAAAGGCTATGAATAGTGTCTTGGCACAGTGACCCTGGGAACTAACCGGGCTGCACTCTGGAGGATCACAGCGCCCAGCTGGGTGAACTTGACTGATCATCAAGTAAAGGTAACCAACTGCACAAACTGTGTTTGCCTCCTTCTTCCTCATCCTGCTGCCTTCCTCATCATCCCCACCCTAATAGACTGTTCACACCATCCCTGGGGCCCTGCTCCACCTGTGGGGAGCTATACCATCCGGCTGTATTACCATCTGCCCCTGTGGTCACATCCTGCAACGTCGGCCACAGTACCACAGGTGTCGTCATGAACTTTCCCTATAAATAATGCACTTTTACTGCACACCTAGGTCACGGAGCCAGGTCTCCGCCACTGTGACCTCCCAAGCACCGACTGGCCCGGTTTCCAAGTACCCATGGCCCTGGGGGCTGCTGCAAAGATAGCATCCCTATACTTTACTTCATATTAAGGACATCCTAAACCTGTACCTCACACTACTTCCTAAGTAACATTCCCGACTCTGCTACCTTTGGCATAAACTATGTCCTAATCTAAAGCCTAGAAAAAATAGTTGCGGTTCTGATAGCGCTAAGGAAGGAGGGCAAGGGGAAATTGTTATGATGAACAGACCTTTATTAAAAGCACGGTCCTCAAACTCCGCTACGCGTTTTGACGTTACCTGATCAAGACGGTAACGTCGAAACGCGTAGCGGAGTTTGAGGGACCGTGTTTTTAATAAAGGTCTGTCATCATAACAATTTCCCCTTGCCCTCCTTCCTTAGCGCTATCAGAACCGCAACTATTTTTTCCTGTGCACTTCTCTCCTTCTGAGGGACCGTGCGGTTCAGCAGCTTTGGAAGAGAGGCATCGTTTATAAAAAGAACCTGTTTATCCAAGTCTGGAGGACTACTAGGACCTTTCTGACGTCACCGCCTTGGATCACGTGACCGGTGGAAGTGACGCTGCTCTCTCCCTGGCACGAGGATTTTCTCGGGGACGCCCTGTTTGGTATTACTCCACCGGAGGCTATCACTGGAGTTGTACCCAGCCAGTACAACTCCACAAGGTGAGTGGAAAACCCGCTTTCCCTGCAATACGGTTTACCCTGAGGTGCTTCACATTTGCGCTCCTTCTCTTTTCTTTTACATTAATCTAAAGCCTATCTAACTAATGCACCTCATTACACATTTACAAGGACATTCAACTTACTTTGCATAATATGTCGAGCCCACTGGGACGGGGTACTCGGTACCGGACCGGGTCTGCTACCGGGGAAGTCATGGGTGGTCCTGGTCCGGACCATGTCCCGGGCCCTGGCAATAAAAAGGGGTATTTACAGGAGAAATGTCAGTCATGACGCCACCCACAGTGTGCGGCCAGTATTGGGGCCGCCGCTGCCGCAGAACCTCTGGGGATCTTGTAATGGCAGCTAAGATAGGATAGTTCTCCGTGGGCAGAACTAGGTTCCCCGGGGCAGTGAAGATAGAGTCTATTGTGTAGTGTGCAGGCCTGGTGCTGAGCGTAGCACACTTACTGTCCAGATACTGCAGGAATCCTCCTTCAGCGATGGAGCCTGCAAGCTGTGGCTCTCCAGGCGGGGATCTGCTGCAAACATGTATGTAAGGAGTCGTGTTCAGGCAGAGATATGCAAGGGAGTCAGATTCAGGGTTCACCGTGTTTACTTCTCAAAGCTCTCAGTTACAGTTCAGTGCAGTTCCAGTTACAGTTCACAAGTTACACTCTTTACACGGTCACACTTTCCCATCCGGATTCCTTTACTCCCTGCAGCCAGGTTACTCCTTCTATGACCCCTCACTCTGTCGCTCTGTCCTTTCAGGCTGTTACTTCACTCTCTGTATTCACTTAGTGTGTGTGACTCCGGACAGTATGGCAGTGGCTCGGACTCCTGTGAGCCCTCCGGGTTGCCACTGAGCTGCCTGTCCTTTGGGGTAGGGACCCTAACGTGTAGCTGTGGTCCCCCGTCAGTTGTCTGGGGATGCCGGGTAAATATGCGGTCCCCTCTAGAGCCGACACTCTACTCTGGCCTAGCCTCCAATAGTCCTCCGGGGTGAGGCCCTACCAGGCTCTCTCTCACTGTGTCTTCGAGTTCAATAGGAGGGCTACTCCGCCTGCAGTCTGCCGTCTCAGCCGTGGTTCTAGGGCCCGGTATCACCGACCCTCTCGTCCCTCACACTCCTGGGGTGCTGGCTCCGGTTAAGCTTTCTCTCTGCGACTCACACTGGCTCTTCCAGATTCTGCGTCCCTTTCACCCCACTCGTCCAGGACGTGTGATTCTGTCTTTTCTGCTCAGCCTACCTCGGCCTACTGACTCCTTTCTCCTCCCCCTTCACTATATCTACTCTCTGTCACCTGACTACGTGTTTGCCCACCCACTGTCTGTAAACCCACCACCCCTCGCCTGCCTAGAGTTCCCAGGCTCCGGGTTGGGTGCTGCTCTCTACTGCTACGTCGGTTATGAGGGCAGTGAGGGTGTTGGTGTTCAACTGTCGTCTCCTACCTTCCTGGCTGCAGTTCCTTTTGTGGACTCCTGGATGCAGGGCGCCACAAACACAATAGACATTAATATTCACATACTGCAGGGGCATAGCCACCCTCCTACACCAACAATCTGCATGGCTTCAAAAACCCATACCTACATGTTCAATAGCAAAGAGCCTGTGAACACTTCACATGTTCTGCTGCCTAGCAGTGGAGGTCAGACTGACCACATACTATAACCGTTCAAGTAGTCATCATTCTAGTCTGCAGTGACATCCTATAATGTCACTGCATAATATAGCATCTACATGAGAGCGGGAATGCACTGCCAGATTCCTACAGAGAGGGCAGAGATGGTTAATAATCATCTATGCCTTCTCTACCGCTGTATACACAGCACTGAACAAGAGCTGTGTATTCAGTATAGAAAGTGTTGACAGTGCTTTCTCCTCTGGTCCCAGTAATTACTTAACCACTGGGTGTAGGGAGTACACCGGAGCTCGTGGGTCCTAGTAAAACCAGAAAGCTCTGCTACACAGCCAGGAGGAGGTATTTTCTCAGGAACGAATATACCACCACAGTTACAGTGGAAATCAGGTAAGTATTTTATGTTTAAATGCTCATCAGAGGTCTTTTATGACCTTATGGGGGCACAACATGCAAAGCAAATGATACATGAATAAAAGGAGATAAAAAATAAATAAAAGACTAAAAGCTGTTGCCAATCCAAATAGCCTTGCCTACCAAAAACAAAACAAATATCTGTCATATAAAAATAATTACTACATAAAGAGGAACACACTTTAAAATATATTTTAGTGGTCTTTTGTGATTGAGAAAAATGAATACAAAAATGGGAAAAACTATTTTACATTATTTTCCCACCAATATTAAGCATAGTTTTGTAGTGTTGTGTTTTTTTGTGCATGTGTTCAGGAGCAATGCACATATTGAAAAATGCACTTTATCCGCAATGTGTAAACCCAGTAATAGTGGTCTAGAGCCCTCGCTAGGTGTTATGCAACCAGACTAGTAAAACACTGGCCCAGCCAGAATCAAAGGTGTTTAAATAGGAGTCCTATCTTGTGCAGAGAGATAGCCGAATGGATAGAGATGAGTGTGCCCCCTGAGCAGACAACCCTGTAGATACGTTATAAATGTCCGAGATTGGAATATCACTTTAACTTTTTGTTCAAAACATTGGAGTATCCCTTTAGCACTGGGAATATCCTTGAGATTGGAATATCCCTTTAACATTTTACAGAATACAGTGCAGATGAGTGGTGTGGGGCAGCGCCTGGATTGCAAGTCAGGAAACACGTGGAGCCCGGTAGTAGTTCAAACAGGACCCGGTGTTTATTGCTGATACACACAGCAGTGGCACAGTCTGCCGGAATCCGAGTCGCAGCCGGGTACACAGGACACAGTTCATATAACATACCCGGGTCCTTCAGGCCAAAGGCCTCCGTTATGGGTCACCCCGAGTTCCTCCAGCCCTCCTGGGCTAGGCCGTGTTAGTCTAGCACACGGCCTCCTGGAACTCTAGACCTCTCCTGTCTATCTCTCTGCTGCGGCTGCAGCTAAGGCACAAATCTGTGTACAGGGAACCCCGCCCTGCCTCCTGACCAGGCTTTTAACTCCGTGTCTACTTCCGGGACCTTGCAAGACCCGGAGCGGAGGGAGCGGACCGTCCCTTTCTCTCACACCCTATACCGGGCTCAATACGTGACAGTGTGCATTCTGGGGGAGACATAGCGCCCCTCGCATATGATCCCCTGCACTGTCTTACACCCCCCCCCCCTCGGTTCAAACTTGTGGGGTTGAACCCCAGCCATCAAACAGGGTGCCCGGGACAGGGCATCCGCATTACCCTGCAACTTGCCAGCCCGATGCTCCACCGTAAAATTGAAGTTTTGGAGGGACAGGAACCACCGGGTTACCCGAGCGTTCCGTTCTTTGGCGTTTCGCATCCAGACCAGGGGAGCGTGATCCGTAATCAACCGGAACTGTCGCCCAAGCAAATAATAACGTAGGGACTCCAAGGCCCATTTAACAGCCAAGCACTCCTTCTCCACTATGCTATAATTCTTTTCTGCCGGTGACAATTTCCGGCTTAAGTAAGTGACCGGATGTTCTTCTCCGTCCACTTCCTGCGACAGCACAGCCCCCAGCCCCACCTCCGAGGCGTCTGTTTGTACAACGAAGGCGTGTTTGAAGTTAGGACTGATGAGGACGGGCTGTCAGCGGCACTTGCCAGTAGCCTTTTGTCAGATCGAGCGTCGTGAATTACTGGGCTTGCCCCAGTCTTTCGATCAGCTCGTCCACCCGGGGCATGGGATATAAATCAAACTTAGATACTTCATTCAGCTTCCGGAAATCGTTGCAGAACCGCAGCGATCCGTCCGGTTTTGGAATGAGCACAATGGGACTAGCCCACTCGCTCCGGGATTCTTCTATCACCCCTAACTTAAGCATGTGTTTCACTTCGGTCGCGATGGCTTGCCGTCGGGCCTCGGGTACCCGGTACGGTTTCACCCGCACTTTTACCCGGGGCTCAGTGACAATGTCATGTTGAATGACCGAAGTACGCCCTGGCAGGTCAGAAAACACATCGGAATTCTGCTGTACCAATTTGTGAGCTTCCCGTCGTTGGGCCTTAGTGAGGGTGTCACTTATTTATACGCCTTCGGTATCCCTGGTGGTCGAAGGGGAAGGGTCCCCGGGTGCATCGGATGCCTCCATGATCAGGCACTCCCGGTCTTTCCACGCCTTAAGCAGGTTAATGTGGTATAGCTGCACGGGTTTCCTTTTCCCGGGCTGGTATACCTTGTAATTTACCTCCCCTACTTTTTCCCAGATTTCATATGGCCCTTGCCATTTGGCCAATAACTTGCTTTCCGTAGTGGGCACTAAGACTAATACCCGGTCCCCCACCTCAAAGGTCCTAACGGTGGCCCGAGTATTATACGTGCGGCTTTGAGCTCCTTGGGCATCCATCAGGTGCTCTTTCACGATAGGCCGGACCGCCGTGATCCAGTCCTGCATTTTCGCCACGTGGTCTATTACGCTCCTATAGGGAGTGGGTTCCTGTTCCCACGTCTCTTTGGCGACATCCAAGAGCCCTCTAGGATGTTGGCCATACAACAGTTCAAAGGGGGAAAACCCCGTAGACGACTGTGGTACCTCCCGGATGGTGAACATTAGATAGGGTAATAGCATATCCCAATCCTTTCCATCCTTGGCCACCACCTTTTTGAGCATGGACTTCAGGGTTTTGTTAAACCGCTCGACTAACCCGTCGGTCTGGGGATGGTACACCGAGGTGCGCAGCTGTTTTATGTTGAGCAATTTACACAGTTCCCGGGTCACTTTGGACATAAAAGGAGTCCCCTGATCTGTGAGGATTTCCTTAGGTAGTCCTAGGTGACAGAACATGGCAAACAGCTCCCGGGCAATCAGTTTCGCCGTGGGGTGGCGTAACGGGATCGCCTCCGGGTACCGGGTGGCGTAGTCGACAACCACGAGTATGTGTTGGTGGCCTCGTGCTGATTTCACTATAGGCCCCACCAAATCCATTGCGATCCGTTCAAAAGGTTCCTCTATAACTGGTAGAGGTACAAATGGACTACGGAAGGTGGCCATGGGTGTGGTCAGCTGACATTCCGACCAGGAGTCACAATACCTCTGGACATCCGCATACACGCCCGGCCAGAAGAACCTCCGCAAGATGCGTTCTTGCGTTTTTTTAGCCCCAAGGTGGCCCCCTAGCAGGTGGGAGTGGGCCATCTCTAGGACCACCCGGCGGTGTGGCTGCGGTAGTACCAGTTGGTCCACGACCTCATCCCGTATTTTGTCCACCCTATAGAGTAACTCTTGGTTAAGCACCATGCGTGGAAATACGTTCTCTGCCCCCGGATGCTGAGCTACCCCGTTTATTTTGGTTACCCTTTCTTGGGCCCGGGTCAGTGTGGGATACTGTAGCTGGGCTGTCCCAAACGCTCCCCGGGATACTTCCAACTCTGGAAGCGGTGGGGTCTCCTCGACCTCCCCTGCCAATACGTCTAGCGGGAACCTATCGGGGTGACACTCTAGCCCTATGTTGGCGACCCCTATGGCAGGTGTCCCGGTCTCAGGGTCGTCGGGCTCAGCACCCGGATTCCCTGGCCTCAGAGAAGGGTTACTCCTCCTTCCCCATAAGGACCAAAACAATGGTAAGTCTCTTCCCAGCACCGTCCCGTAGGGTAGAGATTTTACCACTCCGACCACGTGAGTCACCTCTCCACAGGGAGTGGATAGAGTCACTTCCGTGGTCGGATACTCTCGTAGGTCCCCGTGAATACACCGGACCCCGACCAATCCCCTAGTGAGTTGCAACCCGGGGATTAAGGACGCACGAACCAGCATGACCAAACTGCCAGAGTCCAAGAGAGCTTCTGCTCTGTGTCCATTAACGAGCACCGGGCACAGATGTGGTGCCGTTAGGGGAACCACTACATCTGCGGTGAACACGGGGCTGGCATACATTGAGAGCCGGCGTGTGAACCCGTAGTCCATGGGTTCCACTGTTAGTGGGCAGCAGGCAGCCACATGTCCTGGTCCTTTGCACCGCCAGCACCACATAGCGGTGGCAGCGCCGGGTCGGAAGCTCCTTCTCGGGGAGCCTGGTCTCCTGCCAGCCCCATTCTGGGGTATCCTCTCAGCGGGTACGTTTTTAGGAGAGTCCCCTGTAGATGAACGAATACCTCTACCCGGCTCCGGAGGCCGGCGTAACTGCCGCAGTGGGGCAGAGTCCCGTATGAACTCCTGGGTGGCTGTATACCGCTCTATCAAGCTAACCACCTGGTCCAAGGTACCCGGGTCCCCTTGCCCCACCCAACGTTGTATCGCAACCGGCAGAGTCCGAACCAGCCGGTCGACCACCACCCTTTCCACCATCTGTCCTGGAGTTAAGCTCTCAGGCTGCAGCCACCGTTTCACCAACTGCAATAAGTCATACGCCTGGGAGCGAGCCGGCTTGGACTCCACATAGGACCAGGAAAATACCCGTTGAGCTCGAACATAAGTATTGACCCCCAGTCTCGCAAGGATCTCACCTTTGAGTTTCCCATAGTCCTGGGCATCCTCCCAACTGAGGTCGGTGTAGGCCTTCTGGGCGTCGCCGATCAAGAATGGCGCGACGACTTCAGCCCACTGAGCAGGCGGGAGGCCTTCTCGCTCTGCAGTGCGCTCGTAGACGGTGAGGAAGGCTTCTACGTCGTCCTCTGGACTCAGCTTCCGCAGGGCCGTTCCGGGGAAGGCACTGCTGGCGGGTCTCGTAGGGCCACGATGTGCTGCAGGAGCAGTTCATTCGTTTTCTGCTGTTGCTCCTGCTGTCGGAGCTGCTGCTCCTCGTGTCGCTGCTGCTGTTCTTGTTGCCGCTGCTGGGTAAGTACCAGCTGCCTTAGAATTTCCTCCATATCAGCGGCAGGCCTGAACTGTAGCGTGGCCAGCTTAAGTATGGACATACAGCGCCGGGCACCCCGCAAGAGACTAGTGGCTATACTGACTGCTGCTCCTCTCACTTAGCCGCCGCTCATTAGCCTCATGAAACAGTCACTTTCACCGAGCCGGCCCGCTGCCCGCATTCTCCACCATATGTGGGGCAGTGCCTGGATTGCAAGTCAGGAAACACGTGGAGCCCGGTAGTAGTTCAAACAGGACCCGATGTTTATTGCTGATACACACAGCGGTGGCACAGTCTGCCGGAATCCGGGTCGCAGCCGGGTAGACAGGACACAGTTCATATAACGTACCCGGGTCCTTCAGGCCAAAAGCTTCCGTTATGGGTCACCCCGAGTTCCTCCAGCCCTCCTGGGCTAGGCCGTGTTAGTCTAGCACACGGCCTCCTGGAACTCTAGACCTCTCCTGTCTATCTCTCTGCTGCGGCTGCAGCTAAGGCACAAATCTGTGTACAGGGAACCCCGCCCTGCCTCCTGACCAGGCTTTTAACTCAGTGTCTACTTCCGGGACCTTGCAAGACCCGGAGCGGAGGGAGCGGACCGTCCCTTTCTCTCACACCCTATACCGGGCTCAATACGTGACAGTGCGCATTCTGGGGGAGACATAGCGCCCCTCGCATATGATCCCCCGCACTGTCTCACAGTGGGTAATCCGGGCAGGGTTGGAAAAGAAGTGTCAGGGTGTCAGGATTCTGGATCTTCTGTTAACCTTTTGTGCATTATAGCCAAACCCTTATTTACATTCTAGCCAATGCTCGTGTATTTTTCTTTGAATCCTTGGCTTTTTGCTTCTCAAGATTGCTGTCCTCTTCCAGAAGGTCTGGCTCAGCTCTTTCCAGCAACCTTTCTTGCTCTCAGTGACTCACCTGCAGCTTGCTGCCAGCCTCAGGCAAGGGTTACACAGAGGAATCTGTGTTTTCTGGCTTCTGAAAAACAGATCCATTCTTTTTTAGGTGCCAATAGGTCTCCTGAGCTCCTGGCCGTTTTTTTGACTTACGTTAGTCATTTTTTCTCCAAAAATGTATATGCGTTAACGCATGGCACCTATATGTACCATGCGTTAACTCATACGTTTCCCATAGGGCCCCATGTTAAAAAAAGCATGCATTTTTTTTACTGCACCCAAAAACGTTGCTAGCAACGTTTTTTTGAGCCCGGGAAAACCGGATGACCGTTTTTGAATAAGGCAGGTGCACCATCCGTTAACGAATCCGTTTGTGGGTGTTTTACAAAAAAAAAAAATTTCATCACTAAAAACGGTTCAGAAGCAAAATCGGCTGGGCAGTGTGACCCTAGCCTCAGCCTGCCCACCCTGGTCATGTAAGCCCTGTCTGCTTTTAGCAGTTTATTGTTATTAAGTGTGCAGTAGCAGTATTCTGACTTTTGGACTTCCTTAAGGTCACTTTACACGCTCCGATATCTGAAACGATCTCGTTGAAATGTCATGCTTTTGAGATCATTCTTACGATCTCGTTTGTGCATCGTTGCGTGTAAATGCAGGATGTCTGAACGAGAAATCGTTGGATCGGACATCTCAAATTTGAGATCCTGACCTTCAAACTTCCAATAAGGAAGCATAATCCATAGACCTTTTCAAACTATTTATTTTTATTTTTCATCCTTTGTAACCAGGGCTTGCACCATCTCTGTACTTTGCCAATCAGTGTCACAGTCTTACAGTGCTGTGCAAATTAATTGGGACAAAGCATTTTTATAAGTAAAATGGTAAGTTGGGGTTACCAGTCAGTGATTCAAACCAGTTTTAACTGTTTTGAACAGGTGAGTGTAGAACCTTGAGTAACAAAATGTGGTGTGACTGGTTTTAGTCAGAAAATACCAGCTAGCTGCCCCCTCAGCTTCAGTTGAGAGCTTGTTTCTGTGAGGAGTGGTTTAGTGGACTTTATCTCTCATGGTACCTTTACACGCCGCGACGGCAGGCTGGATACATCCCGCTACTTCACGTGCACGAGCACGCTCAAACGGTTACAAACGGTCAACGCACCCTCTTTACACGCCGCCACAAGGTTCGCTACGCCACGCTACATCTATAGCTAGCTACATCGCCAGGTGTCTCAAGTAGCCAGCTGTAGCTCATTTACACACCGCTATAACCAGCTACTATGGGCGTACCTGGTGCAGCAGGGCCAGCACATAGGCGTGCCACAATTGTGGATTACGAGCCGTCCGTACGCTGATAGGACGAAGCAATAACATCCTGATTGGGCAGGCATCGCAGGAGGCTGAGTAATACAGCACGCTCGAGCGATTGTGTAGTGTGACTCGTCAGCTCCTTTAAATATGCCTCCCTATGCAGCGACTACCAATCGTCATGCAGCAGCTTCCACCAATGCTCGCACATGGGGCGCGGTAACACGGAGCCAGGGTCACGCCTTAGCTACATTGCAGCGACAGCCCCGGGTGTCCAGAGTTCCCTTCCGTTGCCTCTTTACACGCCGATACAGCTCGCTACCATCGGCGATGTAGCCATCAGTTTTCGAGCAGAGCTCGTAAACAGATGTATCTGTTGCCGGCTGTAGCGTCACGTCTTCAGACGCCGCTACGACGGGCTACATTGGCGCTACAAGCGACATTTGTAGCCTGTAGCGGGATGTATCCAGCCTGCCGTCGCGGCGTGTAAAGGTACCATCAGTGTTATTCGTGCCTGTCAAAATAGATGTTACTCCATGGAAGAGGTCTAGAATTATTACTCGTAATGAACATACAAGTCTGACTAAGAGAAATCGCTTCCACCGTTGGGATTGGAAAATCTACCGTTTCAAGAATAATTCGCTGCACACAATGAAACTGGATCGTTTTCTCCAAAACCAAAAGGGAAATGTGGAAGAAAAAGGAAAACAACACCAAGAACTGATAAAACACTTATCAGCAATAGTAAAAGTAATGCAAGAAAAACTTGCTTTGTCCCAAATATTTTGCACAGCACTGTACCTGTACTACGGTCTCAAGTCTCCTGGACTCCTGTCATCAACCAATTGCACTCTCCTTAGAGCACTCCACTACCTTCCCTTCAGCTGCCTGTCTCTAAATGTTAAGTACCACTGCCACTGATGTACCCCAGGGCTGTGGAGTACTCAAAACCAGACTGATGAGTAATTTTGGAGAGTCACAGGGTTCGAGACCCAGCTTCCGTGACCCTGGGTTCAGTTATAAAAGCTAGTTCTTGGCTTGTGTAGGAAAAGGGGTGATTTATAAGGGAGCTTTTTGTGACGCCACGCGTGGTTTGTGGCTATGGGTAGCCACCATGGTTGCAGAACCTCTGGGAATGATGGACGGGCATCTAGGATGGAGCGGCTCCCCACGGGCGAAGCGGATCCCCAGCGCAGTGGATGTTAAAAGGTGTAGGGTGCAGGATGGAGGGTGTGCATTAACAGATAGACTCACATTTTGTTGGTTCCTCAAATTCTTTAATGGTAATACCAACACAGGGACAGATGATCTTGATGTAATCTGGCTACCTGGGAGCAACTCGGGGATCTCCTCACCCAGCAAGTTCTGAGGCCTCCCTGCTGCACTTTCTACTGTAGGTTCCTGCTGCTGCTTGAAGCTGAGCGGCGGCCCTCTCTCTTCCTCTCTCTACTGCACGTGCCAGTATGAATAGGCAGCTCGAGTCCTTTCTTAGCCCCAGTTCATGGGTGGCTACTCCTAGGCTCTTAACGCTGCTTTGCCTCTGGGCACTTGATGTGGATGGGCAACTTGGAATTCCCCACCCTCTGGTATTGGCTGCCGGGTCATTAGGCTCTGCACAGCGTCGGACTCTGGTATCCGTTATCAGGTGCTTACTCCTCTGGGGTGAGCTTGACACCACTTTGCTCCCCAGGCTCTCCTCTCCTTCCTCAGACCCTTGCCTATGGGTCACTCAAGCTAAGTCTGGCTCTCCTGGTACGAGCTTAGCACTGCTCCAGTCCACAGGAGGTCTTCCTCAGTCCTCCTAGGAACTGACCTAACTAACTGGTCCAACTGCTGAGAACACCAGCCCTTTGTGCTCCACACATGTACGTCACACATGTAAATGATCTTTTAACCATTTAGATTACACTTTCAGTCACTGTCCTCGGCATGCAAACAGTTTGAGCATCTATTTGAGTGCCCATCATACCCATCCCCCAATGTATTTTATATATATATATATATATATATATATATATATATATATAAAAAGAGAAAATGGAACAGCACAATAATATACTCATCCGTGGTGCAAGTCCTGTGTATTAGTGTCCAAACCAATTCAAATAAATCAAGGAAAACGGGCAGCACTCCAGTTCAGGTGAATAAAGGGTCTGTTTTTTATTCAGAGCCCATGTGGCACGACGTTTCGGTGCACTAGGCACCTTTCTCAAGTACTTGAGAAAGGTGCCTAGTGCACCGAAACGTCGTGCCACATGGGCTCTGAATAAAAAACAGACCCTTTATTCACCTGAACTGGAGTGCTGCCTGTTTTCCTTGATTTATATATATATATATATATATAATATATATATATATATACAATGGCATAAGGATAGGGTCACATTTGCGGTCGGGATTGCAATCCTGATTCGGTTTTCAGCTGTAAAAATCCTCAAAACCAGATCATGATCCGCAGCCCATAGGCACCCATTATAAAACCAGATTGCACTTAATGAAATCCGGTTACCGCATCCGGATTTTGCAGCCTGAGTGAAAAATCATGCAGGCTGCATTTTTCAGAGCGGTTTCAAAACCGCAGCAGGATTGCTATAATTGGCGCCTATGGGAGTCCATCCAGCTATCGCAAGGCACATGTGAATGCCTGCGGTTGCCGGAATCTTTGTTCATCCCTGCTGCTGCTGGGATGAACAAAGGGTTAATCTGTTAAATATATGTGGGCAACAGGTCTCAAGGGAGTGCCCAGCTTCCCTAGAGACCTGTTGTCCAAATAGCATGTGGCATGTTAGAGGTTAATAGGTTGTATTACTTTATCGCTGCTATTGTCGGCTTTCTAAACTTCAGAATGAAAGCCGGTGGCTCCTTGGTGTAAGCAGGAGTATCATTACGTAATGTGCATAAGCATATTGCAGGGCAGCATCCTCAATAAGGACCTGTCCATGGTGCTTATGTCAATTGCGTACTGTAGCTTCCGCTATCCATGGTGCTGAAGCCTTAAACATCAGTTCTATGGCCAGTGCACATTGAAACAAAGGGTTAATCTGTCAAATATATGTGGGCAACATGTCTCAAGGGAGTGTCCACCCTCCCTAGAGACCTGTTGTCCAAATACAGTGGCATGTTAATGGTTATTAGGTTGTATTACTTTATCGCCGCTATTGTCGGCTTTCTAAACTTCTGAATGAAAGCCGGCTGCTCCTCGGTGCAAGCAGGAGTATTAGTTCGTCATGTGACCGGAGTTCCGCGATGCTCCTATCAACAACATGACCTTGCCGGAGCCATCGGTGGACCGCCGGACAGGTGAGCATACATTTTTTTTTTTAACACTTTATTTTACTTAATAGCCATTTATTTTGGCTGAAAATGCGGCAGATGCGGTTTTCTGACCGCATCTGCCGCATTTTCGAACCAAAATCGAAAAAAAAAAGCTTCTAGAACTGCCGAATTTGAACCAAATTGTTTGAATTCGGCGAATGACTCGAACACAAAAACAACTCGAATTTGAGATTGGCGAACAATTCAAGTCGAACATCGCTCATCTCTACTTCAGAGTACAACTCATCCTGACAAAAAATAAAAGCTACGCAGATGGAAAAATAAAAACTTTATGGCTCTCAGAAGAAAGGGAAGAAAAAATAAAAATGCAAAAACGAAATATAGCTGTGTCTCAAAGGGTTTATGTCGGGCCCACTGGGATGGGGGTACTCGGTACCAGACCGGTTCTGCTACTTGGGAAGTCACGGATGGTCCTGGTCCGGTCCGTGTCCCGGGCTCGGCAATAAAAGGGGAATATTTACAGGGGATTGTCAGTCGTGACGCCACCCACTATATGCGGCCAGTGATGGAGCCGCCGCTGCTGCAGAACCTCCGGGGATGATGGAATAGCAGCTTAGATGTAATAAATCCAGTGGGTAGAACTGTATTCCCCGGGCAGTAAGGGTTAAGTCTATTGTGGAATGTTCAGTACACTTACTGTGCAGACACTGCAGGGATCTCTCCTCAATGCTGGTGCTGACAGGCTGCGCTGTGGCTCTGCAGGTGGAGGGCTGTCTGTAATCCTGTATGGAGAGAATCGCTTTCATGCAGAGACACAAGGGAGGCAATCTCAGGGTTTTCTGTGTTTACTCTAAGTTCTTCAGACAGTTCACAAGTCAGTTACAGTTCTTACAAAGTTCAAGTACAAGTACACGGGCACACTCTCCCTCTCCGGGTTCCCTTTACTCTGCAGCCAGGTCTCTCTCTCTGTGACCCCTCACACAGTCTCTGTGTCCTTTCCGGGCTATTAACGTTCTCTGCTTTACTTCGTTGTGTGCGACACCGGACAGTATGGTGGTGACTCGGGCCCCTGTGGGTCCTCCTGTTTGTCACTGAGCTGCCTGTTCTTTGGGGTAGGGACCCTAACGTGAAGCTGTGGTCCCCCGTCATGTTGTTTGAGGATTCCAGGTAAACTACGGTCCCCTCTAGAGCCGACACTCTACTCAGCCCAGCCTCCAGCAGTCCTCAAGTGTGAGGCTCTACCAGGCTCCTTCTCTCTGCATCTTTCAGTATTGTAGGAGGGCTACTCCGCCTGCAGTCGGTCGCTTCAGCTGTATATCTAGGGCCCGGGTATCACCGTCCCTCTCTCTCTCCTCACACTCCTGGTGGTATTGGCTTCGGACGTGCTTTCTCTCTCCTCCGGCTCACACTGGCTCGGTACAGATTCTGCGCTCCTACACCGTACACTCTCAGGACGTCTGAGTCTTTCTGTCTGCTCAGCTTCACTCAGCCTTCTGCTGTCTTTCGGCCTGTGCTGTGCTCCTCAGCTTCTGGTCTCTGTCTTTGCTGCTCAGCACCCTGGGCCTACTGAACTCCTTCCTCCTCCCCCTTCCTATTTCTACTGTCAAGTCACCTGACTACGTGTGTGCCCAACCCACTCCTCTAAATCCACCACCCCTCAATTGCCTAGAGTCTTCCAATCTCAGGGCTGGATGCTGCCATCTACTGCATGTGGGTTGTGTGGGCTGTGAGGGTGTTGTTGTGCAACAATTGTCCTACCTGCCTGGCTGCAGTTCTCTTTTGTGGCCTCCTGAACGCAGGGGCGCCACAGATGTGTCTCACGATCCTCTCTCAGAGCTAAATGTGGCTTGTGGCCCTCTCTTATGGTACCTTTACACGCCGCGACGGCAGGCTGGATACATCCCGCTACTTCACGTGCACGAGCACGCTCAAACGGCTACAAACGGTCAACGCACCCTCTTTACACGCCGCCATAAGGTGCGCTACGCCACGCTACATCTGTAGCTAGCTACATCGCCGGGTGTGTCAAGTAGCCAGCTGTAGCTTAGCGTACCACGTTTACACAGCGCTACAATAAGCTAATATGGGCGGACCTGGTGCAGCAGGGACAGCACATAGGCGTGCCACAATCGTGGATTACGAGCCGTCCGTACGATGATAGGACAGCGCAATATCATCATGATTGGCCAGGCATCGCAGGAGGCTGTTTAATACATGACGCTCGAGCAATTGTGTAGTGTGACTGGTCAGCTCCTTAAATATGCCGCCCTAGGCAGCGACTACCAATCGTCATGCAGGAGCTTCCTCCAATGATCGGTGATGGGGCGCGGTATCCCAGAGCCTGTGTCACGCCTTAGCTACATTGCAGCTACAGCCCCGGGTGTCCAGAGTTCCCTTCCGTTGCCTCTTTACACGCCGATACAGCTCGCTACCATCGGCGATGTAGCCATCAGTTTTCGAGCAGACCTAGGAAACAGATGTATCTGTTGCCGGCTGCAGCGTCACGTCTTCAGACGCCGCTACGACGGGCGATATTGGCGCTACAAGCTACATTTGTAGCCTGTAGCGGGATGTATCCAGCCTGCCGTCGCGGCGTGTAAAGGTACCATTAGAGCTGAATATGGCTTGCAACCCTCTTTCAGAGCTGGATGTGGCTTGCGACCATTTTTCAGAGCTGAATGTGGCTTGCGACCCTCTCTCAGAGCTGGATGTGCCTCTCAGTTTTCTCTCAAAGCTGAATGGGGTTTGTGAACCTGTCTCAGAGCTGAATGTAACAGAGAATAAACAGAGCAAGGGGGCACTCAGAGTTATAATGGGCTATCCACTCACCTATCCAGGTTGTGCACCCTTGCACAACCTCAGGAGAAGCTCGTGGTTAGTGAGGAGCCAGCCGTCGGGCTGTGGGGCGTATATTGCAAGCTGTCATGTGACTGGAAACACATGACCAAAGGTCCTGCAGCTCTCCTTGATTTGATGTCTGTGCTGCTCCATCCGAGCCCTCTCACCTGATGAAGGCGGTATTCATCTGCTGAAACGCGTTGTGTGTGTAGCATTCAAAATAAAGGTCTGTATATTTACATTACCCTTTTGTTCTCTTCTGTATGCCCAGCGCTTCGCCTGACCGCACTTCTCTCTTCATTCAGAGCTGAATGTGGCTCGTGAACCTCTGTCAGAGCTGGATGTGGTTCTCATGGTCTGAAAGGGTGTGGACCTCTTCTTTAGGGGATTTAAAGAAAGTGGTTTACAAAAGCTAGGGGCCTCGCCACACATCGGTCTCATAAATAACACATGGTACGTGTAGGTACTGAGCTTGCGCCCAGGGGCCCAGGAGCTTTTAAGTTACTTCTCTTCCCAATTGTTTTGATGGATTTAAAGTTGACCCATAAAAATTAAATTTTTCCCAAGAAAATGTAATTTCCAGTTGGACGGCATGTTCTTGTACTCATTAAACATCTTCCTTTAAGACTATAATGAATGCTCATGTTTCTGTTACTGCTGAAAACATTAGTGGGCAGCTAGATAAATTGCATAGAGGAATGTTGGAAAGCAATAAACCGCTGCAATTAGAAACATTTTCATATAAAAATAAACTCACATGTGCTGTAAATGTGTTGCATATTGGAAAGTTGTTAGTTTATAATTTTGTTAAAAACATAACAAGTTTCATATGGCGTGGAGTCATTTTTATATTACATTTGTATGTCCCCAGAATAGTCAGCGCTCTCTCTGGGTCATATATGTTTGCCTGTCAGCGACTCCTCATGGTTATTCTGAGCCGTTTTCCAGGAATTTTCAATGGGTTTTAAGTGAATTTCTAAATCTGAACAATATTTCACCATTTTTTTCTGAAAAAAGGGAAGTAAGGAATATTGGGGTCAGTATACAAGTCTTATACGGATATCATAAAAGCAATCTAATAATGATTTAAGTGGGACATTATCTGCCTCCATCGGATACTGTATATGGATTAATGGATTATTATGGTTCCTATCAACTTCATGAGCATGGGGCATTATCCTGCCAAAGAGGCCACTAGCATTGCTGATTGTCACTACTATGAAGAGATTACTTTGGCTGTACAATAATTGAATGGAACATATCAAAGTAATATCCACATTAAGGGCCCCTTTACACACGGCTACATTTGTAGCTTGTCACCAGGTAACTTACTGGTTGCAGTGAAATCAGGATACAAGGTTCTATCTTGTTGCTGTGTACAAATGGAATAATCTCTCCATGATTTCACTGCAACCAGTAAGTTACCTGGTGACAAGCTACAAATGTAGCCGTGTGTAAAGGTACCCTAAGGGCCACGTTACACACACAGATATCTGTGACCAACTTCTGAACAGATCTCTGGTTGCAGTGAAATCATGGACACATTGTTACATTTGTACACATCCACAAAATAGAACAGTGCGTCCATGATCTCACTGCAACCAGAGATCTGTTCAGAAGTTGGTCACAGATATCTGTTTGTGTAACGTGGCCTTAATGCTAGGACCCAAGGTTTCTTTGCACAACTTTGCCCAATCGCACTGCCTCTGCAATCTAGACTTCTGCCTATTACGCATATTGGTGTCATGTTCTCCCACGGTAAGGCTGGTTTCACACCACGTATTTATCCAATCCGGGGCTGTCCGTTGTGGACCGGACAGCCCCGGACCGGATCAGCACACAGAACCGGAGGCTAATATGCCCTCTGGTCTGGTGTGCAGCTGCACGCAGCTGAAGCTGCTGATGAATCAGGACCACGGCTTGCGGGGAGCTAGCTGTGATCCTGAAACAACAGCGGCATGCAGCCGCAGGTGTCCGGTTCCCGAATCCTCCCGGACCGGGGCAATCCGGCCCCATAGACTCCCATGGTAGGTAGCGCCGGATTGCCCCTGATCCGGGAGGATCCAGGAAGATCCGGGAGGATCCGGTTTGGGAGATTTTTCTCCTCGGACACAAAAATCGTGTATGCAAAATTTTATGGAAACTGGATGGGAGATAGCTGCCAACCGGCTCCATCCGACCCCATAGAAAAACTATGGGGCTGAAATGTGATCCGGGCCCATCGGATCGGCCCGGATCACAAAAAAAGTGGTGTGAAACCAGCCTTAGGCGGCCGTCACACGCAACGATATATGGATAGATATCGTTTGAACGCGCCTGATTAGGCATCGCTCAAACGATGTCTATGCGTGTGACGGCACGACACGACCAACGAGAAATTATCAGATCGTTAGATCGAGATATGAGATCCAGACGATCATATCACACGATGTCGGCTCAATGGATAAGCACAATTGATGTGTCTAAATGAACGATATCGTTTGAAAGCTGAGACTTGAGCGATGCTGAAATCTAGCACGTAGGCGTGCCGGGTATTCATCTGTGTCACGCCTCCTCAGTTGTGATTCGTTAACCCTCATGCGTTACGATTGGCTGGCGCAACCTCAGATACTATTGGTGGAAGCTCCTGCGTTACGATTGGTTCTTTCTTCACAGGGCGCCATTTTGGAAGAGCTGTCCCTTCAGCACTACACATAGGCGCCGTTTGCATGATCATGCCTTGTTTCTTTCAAATTACGGGCCCACGCAAGTGCGCAAAGCTAAAAAACTCTAATATGGTATGTGCCCAATATAGTATGCACACTGTCATACACCGAAACGATATTGCTGGACACAGCGCGCAACGTGGCGTTATGCATTGGCTCGTAGGTGCCGCATAAGTGTTCATAGTCGTGTCGCGGCGCGTACGGCGCCTTTAAATTTTATTAAGCCACGCAAACGGCCGTACTGACGTCATGAAGTTGGTTTCAGTTTCATTCCGCCTGCAAGGTGCTAGCTCCTCCCATGCACATTGCAGCACAGTCATGGCCGCCGCACATCGCGCTGCCACGTGGGGGATGGCGGAGCTCCTGATTATAATTGGTCATTGCGATCACTATGATTATTGGGGCCACCATCACCACCGGCACCCCAGGCTGCGTAACCGCAGCACTGTCCGCAAGATCCAGCGAGCCCTGCTCCATCAGCTGGGGGTTGAGAGGGAGGTGAAAGCCATCCAGCATAAGATTGCGGATTTGAAATTCAAGTGCCCAGGCCGCATAGTGGACATCCGTGCCAGGATTGCCCGGCTGCGTGGTGAGTAATTGTTGCCTCCAAACACACACCTACACATGTACATGTAACAAACTAGCCAGCAATGTCTCCAAACATATTAGAAGGAGAGTGTGGTCCCCGGCCTGGCCCCGCCCATGTGGCTGCATATATTCTGCATTAAGGCTGCCTTCACACTTGCAGATGGCTCCACATCGTTCTGTGGAGGCATGTGCAAGCGTCTGCATGCAGAGCCTTGCAGATGCCTCCGCAGAACGCTGCAGAGGCATCTGCAACAGTGAAGGCAGCCTAATTTGGAGGCAGGCCCTACACTTTGGCCTGGTCATCAACCCTCCAACTACAAAAAAAAACAAATTTGCCATTACATAAAATCCCTACAATGTGAGACACTCTTTAGTCTGCATCTTTACATGTCTTCAATGCCGGTCACAGGCAGCATGTCAAGGGGACGGACTGTGGAGGACAGGTGACATATAGTACAGGTGACTGGACACTCCCTCCCCTTGCCATGCTGCATTAAACCTGCCTGCAAAGAATATATATTTGCAGTCTGTTGATTGTCGCTCATTTTGAAAAGGACCAATCACCAATGAATGGAAATCACCATACATTTCTCTACTGTGTATTGACGCACCATGTGGATGTGCCAAGCATGTGCATTGCCTGTTGTTTCACACACAAACATGAATATGGCCCAACCAGTCATGTGCAGCACAAATGGTGAGGGCCGACTCAGGCGTAACCTCACTAGATTTGTGCCTAACCCCACTCCACATTGTCATTGTGTTTGGTAGACATATTGAGCATCGGAAATACACACTTGACACACTGCCCCACAGATGTGGCACCGTACAGATGGGACAAGATAGACACACCATGATGTTTGCACCAAAATAACAATAGCACGTGAACAAGAGGACTATGCAGCCACGTTCAAAACAACAGCAGCTTCTGGCACTACAGAAAATACAAGACACATACATTGACCATGTGTTGGTGTCTGTGGCCACAAGCAAACATATCTTGCCAGTGTAGTGGACCTTCTGTCAGTAAACATACTGTGTTCTACCCACAGTACATGCATACCACATGAGTATATGCATCCAACATGACCTTGTACCATATTTTTTAATGGTGGAAATACAATAGGCACACAATCCAAAAGATAGCTAACAATGTTTTTCACCTTTCTCATAAAAGCTTTGTCATTGTGCTTCCAAATACAGATGTTGAGGATTCCTCGTCGGAAGATGGGCAACATGCCCCACCGGCAGGTGGCCCACCTAACCTACCGGCAGATCCGGCTGCAGGGAGACCATCACCCCCTAGTAATCCCAGCCCTGATGGTGAGGAGTTGCCATCTGCTGATGAGCCGGAGGAGAGAGAGGAGTGGTCCGCCGACTCAGGGATGGAGGAGTCTCCTGGCAACTCATCCCACACATGGATGGAGGAGGATGATGACCTCCCCTCACCACCATCGCCACAGGAGGCCGAGGATGATTTTCAAAAGGATGGCCTAGATGATGAGCCACCCTCCAGTCCAGGCCCAATTTTGCCCCCAACACATGTGCTGTGGTCTCAGAGCCCCAGCCCGGGAGTTACCCCACCGGCGACAGTGTCCAGCTCGGTGGCAAGCACAGGGGTGGGCATGTCCCCTGAGCCAGATGTGGAAGAGGTGCCCTCCACAACAGGCCCCACGGAGGAGGAGATGCCGCCGGCTGATCAGGACCCACACTTGGAGGACTATGGTGGTTAGTGTGTGTTTGTGGGGCCTACACCCTGCATACTGTATTGATTGTTGTGTTTACCTTCCCTCATTATTGTGTCTGAGTGTCTTTTTTTTTTTGACATACTGTTTGTGCAGATGGCGAACGTGCAGGTGCTGTGGGGTGGAGTCTCAGTGCGTCCCCATCAACCCCTGATAGTGCTGAGGATGGCGAGCACGAGGGTAAGGAGATAGTTCAATTTTCACTTACAAAACCTCCACTTGGAGTGTTGTTTTGTAAATGTGTTCTTCATCCCAATACAGGTGTCCCTACTTTGGAGGACGTGATCCGGGCACACTCGGAGTTTGCCATACAGCTCCACTTGGCACTCGAGCGCTATATACAAGAGCAGGCCCGGTTACGGGAGATGCTGGCTGCCCTCCAGCAAGGACATGGTGGGCTCCCATAATCGGGAGAGAATTAGACACTCGAATGGTCCATCCGGACCTGAAAGACTGTTGTCCATGTTGGACCCAAAATCCAGTTTCTTGCCATGTTGGCAGTTTTATTTTTTGTTTTGCCCCGTTGGGCTCTTTTCTTATAGTGTCCAACATTTGGACCATAGGGAGTGTGTTAGGGCTACCACGTTGGCCTCTTTTCTTATAGTTCACCACATTGGTACCTTATGGAGTGTGTGTGGCCTTCCACGTTGTGCTCTTTTCTTTGAGTGTCCCACATTGGGCCCATCTCAAGTGTGTAGGGGGTATTCCTACACTCAACCAGCAAGGTGTACTTTATGGGCATGGTATGCCACATTTTGAATGTAATTTTAACTAATTTATCTAAGTTTTCATTTTGTAACTTGATATAAACACACATATATTTTAGAATTCTGTAAGGTTAAGGTTTGCCTTTAAGTTCAGAAAGGTCAACACGTAGCCTTAACATGTTGATCCAGAGGAAGGGGACAAAAACCCATGTTCCAACACAAGCTCAACATTGTGAGCATGCATTATGGCCACAAAGCCAACACACATCCTTTTTTGGATACTTCTTTATAAAACTTTAGAAATGGCCTAACCCCATCAACAACAATGGGTGTTCACTCCCTCGAGATATAACTGCTGGCCACTACACCCACAATACGTCTTTTAACAAAGTTGTCTCAAAATACAATGATGTTAAGGCCACCTCCGAGTTTATTGGGGAGAACCTCTAATTAGTGAAGGCTACTGCTCAAGACCCAACATTTAAGTATTATGACCCTTCACATATGAAGGGAGTGTGACCTACAGAATGTTGCCTAGCTGCTGAAGGGCCAACAATGATGCCTTCCTAAATACCCAGAATGCGACAATCATGGACCACATAGTAACCTAGTGTGTAAAAATCATTTAATTGGTGAAACAAAGAATTTGGAAACATCCGTCCATTAGTAAGGGCAACAAAAAGGTTCACTATACCACAAACTTAACTCTGCAAGCATTTTCTTGGTCAAAATTTTCTTAAAAAATCACACGTTCTGGGTGGTCATAAACAAAGGGCAAAAAAACATAAACAACGCCAAAAAAAAAAAAAACTATAAGTCGTGGTAATATGGCTCCTCTAGGAAGTCCTCATCAGGGTGGAAGCTGGGGTCGGGCCCTAGGTTGGCCAAATAACCACCCCGGTTTCGCTGACTGGGGTAATGTCCTTGGCCAGATCGCCGCACAGGGGAGGAATGTGGAGGGCCATAATATTGCCTGGCCTGGAGGTTGCCGGGTGGCCGTGGAATGGCAGCAGGAAAACTGGAGCCGGGAGTCAGGTTCCCCGCCCGTGCTTGCTCCATCACCTGGAGCATG
This sequence comes from Allobates femoralis, assembly GCA_033576535.1. NCBI lineage: Eukaryota > Metazoa > Chordata > Amphibia > Anura > Aromobatidae > Allobates > Allobates femoralis. The sequence continues at coordinate 151,161,528 of JARQOC010000010.1, read as the reverse complement.
ACCCGCTCTGCATGTATTCTTTGTTCTGAGTCCAGAGATGGGAGCCTTTCATTAACCAGGCTTGCAAATACACACTGGGATTCACGTACATTCTGCTGCAGGACCTGTTGTGCCAGAGTCATCATCTCGTTTGGGGTGGCCACAGTTGTGTTCCTTGGCCGATTGCGTAAACGTGATGGAGCCACATAAGTAGGGTTTGCCGATGTTCCGGCCTCCGGAACGTTGCCATCTGACGGTGTGTCCTGTGGGGGAGTGCTGGACCTAGTAGAGGGCCCTTCCAGCGGATCCTACATGTGGGAATGCATAACAGGTCAGGAAACATAGCAGGACACTGTTGATTACATTTTCTACACTTATGAGAAAGGTACATGTATGTCACTACACACCACACTGTACCAGATGTCAAGAAAACATGTCCTGACAGGGCGTTAATGTTTGTGTCAATAAGACTAAACACAATCCTTATATGTGAAATGAGTGATGGATACAATGTAACTTGATGTAACATGTCTCCAGAAAGTTTGGAGACCATTCTGTGTGTAATGTTTATTGCCTGAATTAAAATCAAGACGCTTAAATCATTACAATATGTGTCTTGTGTGATAAGTGTGCCTTAGGATTGGCATAGGTCACAGACTTATGGTGGGGTTACACGTCCCGATATCGCCGCGATATCGGAGGCAACGCCGCGGGAGCGCGCATTTTTTGAGCGCTTTTCCCGATATCGCATCGGCGGTTTACACGCTGCGATATCGGGAAACAACGTCCCTCCGATGTGTACGCCCACCAACCCAGTAACGACCATTTAACATGGGAGTTAATGGGTGAGGTGCGAGTACGCATCGGAGTTGGGCTGTCACACGCAGCGATCCTGCTACAACGGCCTTGCGATATCGGGAAGTTGAATAGCTCAGCTATTCAACTCCGATATCCTTTTGGCATCGTTCCAGGATCGCGTTGTACGCTAAAACAGTACAACGCGCGCCCGATATCGGCTCCAACTCGCGACCCACGTGACTTTTTGTCGGAGTTGGGTCGGAGTTGGACGCCGATATCGCGGCGTGTAAACCCACCATTACATGTTGTTGGTCACCGGCAACTTCAGCATTCGCCTGTGGCGGCTGTGTGAAACTATCACTCTCCAACATTCCACGGGGTTCCTGCTGTTCCAGTGTGAAGAGCATCATGTTGTAATACCATAGGGTTGGCACATAGATGTCCTCAGCAGCCATTCCAGATCTGCGCAATTCTGTGATTTTTGATGCTCCTTTTTGAAAACTGTGCGCAAGGACTGTATTTTCCTGCGCACAAACTCGACATCCGTCTCTTGGCCAGGCATGTATTGGTGACATACCTCTAGCAGTTTTCCATAGGCCACCTGCTTGAGGCCCCTGTTGGTGTATGCCTGGCTTCGGCTTTGCCACAAACAGTGGCCCTGTATACTTCGATAAAAGCACTAACAAATTCCCTATTAGGTCTGGGCATCTGAAATAAAAAAAAAGAACAATTCAATACACCTCAGAGGGGACCATGTTTAAAAGCTAGGGCAAAAAATCACATCCAGAGAATGTCAAGTCACGCAAAAAGAGCCTTGCCAAATGATGCTGGTCAAAAACAACAGCAGCATTGCTTTGAACCAGATTTTTGTGTTCCTGCCATGGATGTGTGCTGGTGTGACAGTGACAATACAAATGTGTGTCAGGACAACAATATCATAAACAACATTTAGCTGTGGATGCCCCATCTGATATGGACATACCTTGGCTTTTGAAGACACAGTGTCCTTAGGTAAATATATGCAGCAAGCAAGGTGGATGCTGAAATGCACAAGTGAGAAGGGACGCACACAAGAGCAGAGAATCCACACATGTTTGCAATGCACTATTTATCCCAATAGAAGCGAGTGCTAATTGATTATCACAGGTGCGATGTGCATAGGCATCGCAAGTGCCACGCCTGTTGGAGGACGTTACATCGACGTGGGGCGTGTTGGAGCGCTGGAGACACGCCTGCTGTCTAACATTGCCTCGCCGTTGGGTGTGGGACAATGCTGAAGCCACGCCTGTTAGAGGACGTTATATCGTTGTTGGGTGTGGTCCAGCGATGCAGCCACGCCTGTTTGGAGGACGCTTTGCCTTGTGATTGGATGTGGTCAGTATATAGTGACGTTACGGCCGCCTAGATGCGTGATTGCTGCAGAGTTATCGCCACTATGTATATATTCCGCATGTAATATATTTCCGAGGGGGGACACTCTAGCGTTGTGAAATGTGTATGACGTTTAGGTTATCACTTCAGTCCACCCATCTGCTGGATATGGTATCTTGTAATCCCTGCTTAATTTGTGTTCTTTGTGTAGGTCACTTTGCTAACTACAGCATTGCACTCTTGGATGATTACCATCTGGCCAAACGTCATATTTTTGTTGCCTTGACATTTGAGTGACACCCATCTCAGCGACCAGTGCATGTGAGTTTTTCTTTTTCTGTAGTGTTCTTTGGCCCATATATATAGTCCTCCATGTGTGTGATGTATTTGGGAGTCGCTTTAATGCTGTAGAAAGTGTGATGTGGGTTGTGAGCTAGATGTGTCTCTACCCCTTGATTTGGACTGGCATTTTATTTGGAAAGGCAATTTGGCATGTTAAACATCTTGAATTACACGACGCCTTCATTAATCCAGAATGTGTTTTTGGGTTTGAGGACATCATTTCCACATGTCTAGTGCAACAGTACATATTTCAGCAATGTCATATTCAGTATTGCCCACTTTTTTACTGCTGAAATTTAAGGCAAACCACCTTTCTGCGTAGTCACCGTTTTTAACATCATTTGACCTCTAAAAAGCATGAATCCTGATGAACGTGCCGTGGTGGGGGCTGCATTTCTGGTGGAGGCTGCACGTCTGGAGGAGGAGAGGCAGGAGATATGCAGGAGGAGACCACGACGCATCTGGACCAGGGAGTGGCTTCAGCAGCGCAATCAACATTCCCACATTCGCCTTGTGCGCCAACTTCGCCAAGACTTTCCCCGGGACTTCCAGAATTTTCTGAGGATGTCACAGGAGTCCTTTCAATTCCTGCTGGATGCAGTTACCCCGCTCATCGCAAGCCCTGAGGAAGTGGCTTTGTGCCACGAAACACGTGTAGGCAGAATAAACGGAGTGGATGATTTACTCTGTTTTTATCCTTGTGGTCAGCGCGGCATTTGATTCCAGCTCTTTATCACTGTTTTCTGGATGCCCCAAAACCCGGCAGAATGGCTAGCCACTGCCGCCGAATTCAGCCATAAGTGGCAATATCCGAACTGTGGGGGTGCCATAGACGGAAAACATATTCGAATCAGCCAACCACACAACAGTGGCTCGTACTTTTTTAACTATAAAGGCTATTTTAGCATTGTGTTGTTGGCAGTGGTGAACGCCAACTACGAATTGATGTCTGTGTCAGTGGGAACAAATGGCCGGGTTTCAGATGGCGGGGTCTTTGACCAATCATCTTTTGGCCAAAAGCTGAAAACTGGCCGCCTCAATTTGCCTCCCACAAATGTCACCTGTGGAAACCTTAACTTTGTCTTCCTGGCGGATGAGGCATTCCCACTCCATCCCAATTTGCTCAAACCATATTCCCAGAGGCATCTTACTCCTCCACAACGCACTTTTAACTATTGGCTTTCCCGGGCCCGCCGAGTGGTGGAGAATGCCTTTGGGATTATAGCTAGCCGGTTCCGGATTTTCCACACGGCCATTACCATGAAACTGGAATCTATTGACCTCGTTGTTATGGCCTGTTGTGTGCTGCACAATTTCCACCGATGCCGAGATCACCAGGCCTACACCCCACCAAACTATGTGGACTACATTGACTCCAGCAATGGCGAGGTGGTGTTGGGGGGCTGGCATGCTGATGCCCCACACGTGGCAGGACTACAGCCATTAGGCCGTGGAAGCAGCCGGCAGGATGCACAGGAGATTAGGGACCGGTACTGCGAGTACTTTAATGGTCCAGGGGCTGTGAGCTGGCAAAACAACATATAGTAGTTACCAGTGTGCCATCTGTAATTTTTCATTTGACATTTCTGATGTATCCTGAAGCTCAGGTTTGTAGCCAGGACATGTGTCCCTTTATAATTTGCAACAGGTGTTTTTTTTTTTTTAAACCAGAATTAGGGCAAAATAAGTTACTATGTTTGTAAGAGGCCAAGGCCTTGCGAGCTATGTGTCGCAGACATACCTGTTGTCTGTGACATAAGCCGGTGGATTTTCAGTCTTACTGCATGTGGGCACTAAGAGTTTTATTAGTGCAGAATGGCCCGGCTTATGGGTCCTGTGAGAGACGGGCGGGTCCAGGACCCACATACCTCCCCAAAGGCCGTGGTGACAGTGGTCACAGTTTTTGAACGTAGCACCTAGGGACAGAGTTAGGACTGTCTCGACCAGGGCCTACCGTGAAGTTGGTGAGGCAGCTTACTGTACGTTTTTATGCAAAAACGTGTAAACCAAAAGGCCCTGATTTTTGTCCCAGCACTTGCTATTTGCTCCAAAGTGTATTTTGAAAACCTGAATCAATACACACATACATATTTTGGCCCACATATATGCTGTGCACTACACAAGCGTTGGCAACGCAGACTACATAAGGTCAAAAACATTAGTGCCCCTGGAACAATGACTGCTGAGAAGCGTTTTGCTTCCTTTGCGTTGCCATACAGTTTTCCCACAATACCGCTTGACAACACATGCGTTTTTTGAAAAACACATTTTAAACAATAACATCTTAAAGAACACATAGCAAACACATATGCGTTTGGCATGCGGTTTGAGCCCAAACAGTGATGCCGCAAACACAGGTCGCCACAGGGTGCCAGTCCCTTACGGTGCGCCAAAACGACAAGCATTGACCAACGCATAAGTGTTCGGATTGTGCACGGCGCACAAGGGGGATGGCGCTTTCTACCTTTTGGTAGTGGAGTGTAAGGTTTTTTGTATAGCACTCCGTGTTTACACATATGGATTGAGATGCACATCACAGGACATTCGGAAAATGGTGCCGCCATGTTTGCAAGGACGTCTGACCAATGGGGACGCAGTAGTGGCCACCAATGATGGACAGAGGGGCGCGGATTCTAAACCATGTAGCATGCCTATGTGCTCCAATTGACCAACAGGCACGCCCACATTTACCACCGAGTCTTGCACGAGCCTTGTGTGTGACGGCGTTTAGAACGATATGTATATACGATCTGTAGGTCGTCCGCGCGATCACGGAATCGAGCCATCGTTCAGTTGATTTATTGATGTCTATCAGTGTAACGTGCCGGCGAACGATCTTACACATCGTACGGACGATGCGCAAATATTGATATTGTTGCCGACATCGTTATGTATATCGTAGCGTGTGACGGCCGCCTTAGTCACGCACACATTTCTTCGTGTCCACAAGTTGTAAATAAAAATGTAATACATCAGACCAAGCTTCCTTCTCCAATTTTCCCACAGACCAGCTTTGGTGGTAACATGCAGATTACAGATGACCAAAGCTTTGGAAATTCAAATTCACCAATTTTCCAACACGTTTTGTTTTGTGCAGAGTAAATTTGTATGAATCTTAATACTGGAACACAGACACATCCATTACACAGTACATAGCAGGGACACATATATAAGCACAGGAGATGTGGCATGATCAGACCATGTCCCTGTACGGTTGTGGTGATGTGACCGACATGTGCCCATGGCTGGGTGAATCACACGGGTTATCAGCACAGGTCTCTGTACACATTAGCCGGTTTTCCTGTGTGTGAGGGCTGTAAACCTGTCCAGTACACAGTGGGTTAACATCTAGAAGGAGTAGATGAGCCTAATGAGCAGCTGAGAGCAATGTGTGCTGATTGCTAACAATCCAGGAGTGGGTGTGTCAGGTGGGTGTGCCAGCTACGATAAGAGCCTGCCAGGTGTCTGAGTGTGAGGGAGTATGATGGGAACAGAGCAGTCCAGACCGCTGCCATGTGAGGACATGATGGAAGTGATCCGTCCCTGGTGGGAGAAGAGAAGGGAGCCTGCCAGCTCCATGCCAGTGGCACCTGATGCGTGCATGCCAGCCAGTGTCCAGGACCAAGGATGGCTCAAGGGCCAGGCAGTCAGATGTGCAGTGTGAGAGACCGAGTACGGCTCAAGGGCCAGGCGGTCACAGCTGACTTTGGGACTGACTGAGTGAATCGTGATATGGTCTCAGTGATATGGTGATATGTGAATAGCCCTACGAGAGGCATATATGTGTGCCAGGCGGGCATAGCCGCCATTCGGTCTGACTGGGTAGTCGTGATAGGACTCATTGAAAGTGTATGATGCAGTGTGGGTTGAGACTCCCTAGGGGTAGGTTGAGGTACCCTTACTGTAGGATGGGGAAGGATCCCTGTCAGGGTGATAGACGGTGATAGCCGTCTTTAGAACCAGACTGAGGTCTGCAAGGGTCAGTGGGTGACACCTTGAAGTTCTGTGGGAAACGTAATTCTCATGAAATGATGTGCACATTATATGTGAAAATGTATCATGTATATAAAATGTACTGTGATTATAAATATGGTGTAATCTTATGTGAAATGTAAAGCGTATGGTGATGTTACCTGTAGTTTATGGCGTGAAATAAACTACGGTATTATGTTATACATGAAAAATTGTCTTGATGATGTCATTTCCCCGTTGCCAAGCGAGTACCCCAGGGGCGCTACCTCACAACGGTCAGACACATCCATTACACATTACATAGCAGGGACACATATATAAGATTGTAAAAGAGAAAGAAGGATTGCACCTAGTGCGGATCAATTTTATCATAAATTGTGCCCTTTATGTTGCTGCACTCACCGCTTAAAGTTGTGCCAAGCTCCTCACAACTGAAGTTACCAGCATGGGTGAGTGGCAGAAGGATCCCTATGAGCAGGCAGGGGCACAGCTGCGGTGGTGCACACTCGGATCTCTGTTTCTCCCAGCCGATGTCAAATGTCAGACCACATGATCCAGTGGGGCATTCCACTTTGACGTCATCTCAGGTCCTGTTATACCCTCAGAAGAGCTCCACACTCTCCCCGCAGGGAGATATGATCATGGAAACAAAAGAAAATGGTGTGCGGTGTTAAGGGAGCGCTGGAGGGAACTAATAAGGGACTGGAGTTGTTAAGATGCCAGCCATGTGACCAATCAGCTGAGCGGTTTAAATCCCGCACCCGCCAAAATTGATCGGCGGGCAGGAGATTTAAACTGCGCGGTCATGTGACAACCCGATCAGCTGATCGGTCACATGACCGCTCAGCTGATTGGGTTGCCAAGCAACACCAGGTCCTTAAGACCCAGGAGCGAGACAGCGCAGGACACATACCGGAGAGATAAGGATGTTTTTTTTGTTAACCTTTTGTTCACTCCCACAATGTATATATATATATATATATATATATATATATATACATTGCGGGAGTAAAAGTACTCAGCACTTTGCAGGCTCGGGCTTTCTGTGTCCGGACCCGTGAAAATCACAGACAAACACAGAAATGATATCTGGAGCTCACCTCCGATGCTTTCCTTTCCTGTCCGTGGGGTCCTGCAAAAAGTAGGATCCTACGGACAGGAAAAAAAACGCAGTGTGAAAGCAGCCTTAGTTATTTGTTCCTCAGTAGGTTTTCTGAGGGATCCTATCAGCGGTCCTGCACTCATCACACTCATTAACCCAATCACAACAGGGCGATTTTCCATTTTTTGTTTTCATTTTATCCTCTCCTTCGTCCAATCCCATCCACATAGGCATGTGCGCTTGATTTTTGCAGAACGAGTTGTACTTTAGAATGACACCATTCATTTTATAATATGATGCCTTGGAAACTGGGAAAAAAAATCCCAGTGTGTTGAAATGGCAAAATAAGTGCAATTTCAAAATATATTTTTTTTTATTTATCATGTTTTCTATACAGGAAAGGAGTTTGTTACACACAACGATATCGTGAACGATATCGTTGCAACGTCACCAGTTCGGTGTGACACGTATCAATGATCAACAATAAGTCGTTGATTGTAGATTTATGGCCATGACTATAAATCTATCGTTGGTCTCTCGCTGGGCGGCCAGCATCGGCGCGTGTGACAGTGGGAGACCAAGAATGAACGAGCTCCCAGCGCCGCACAGCAAGCGCTGGGAGATGGTAACCAGGGTAAACAGCGGGTAACTAAGTGCCGCACTCAGCTTAGTTACCCGCTGTTTACCATGGTTATCAGCGTTCTCACTGGTCCTGATCGCTGGTGATTCTGCCTGTGTGACAGCTCACCAGCGATCAGTTCACGATGTGGCAGCGATCCACATCAATGGTCGTATCGCTGCCACATCGCAGCGTGTAACAGGGCCTTAAGGCTAGGGTCACACATGTCAATCAGTTTTTTTAAGCCCTTAGAAAATGCAATCCATTTTTCTAAGGGTACCAATCGTGTCCCCTGAGATCCAGGACATTTTTTGGAATTTTTGGGACTTGATAATTTTTTCTGAAAAAAACACATGCTTTAACGAATGCGTTAATGGATGGTGCCTATATGTGCCTATATGTGCATGCGTCTCCCATAGGACCTCATGTTAAAAAAACGCATGCGTTTTTTGAAAGGACCCCAAAAACGCAGCTATCAGTGTTTTTGGGCTGCTGCATAAAAATGCATGCGTTTTTTGAAAAATGCACATGCGTTAACGGACATCCGTTTTTAGGCTTTGAAAAAAAATACCCAAAATGTTCCCAAAAATGAATTTAGCCCAAAAACGGATGGTATGTGTGACCCTGACTTTTGGCTGTTTTTTGAGCCTCCTGTGCAGCTCTGCTTTTTTTGGACTTTGACATTTTTTGCCAAAAAATGCTAGAAAAAACGGATTCGTTTTTTTATTGCACCCAAAAATGTTGCTTATAGCATTTTTTGGGTCAAGTAAAAAAAACAAATAGCTTTTGTTAACAATGCAGTCACACTTGATCCCAGGATTCGTTTTTAGCATCAGTTTTTGGACTTAGAAAAATAAAGTTAAAAACTAGCCCTAGCCCTAGGCTAATACTGACCTGGCAAATGATTCTCAGGTTAGGACAAGTGTGTTACCATTTTAAAAGACCCATAACAATTACCATTTTCGGAATGTGGGGCTGTTTGGAGTGTCGATTTTTTTGCGCCCTGAGCTGATGTTCTATGCAACTATTTTGGGTAGATGCAAGGTTTTGATCGCGTCCTATTTCAATGTTGCAGCGGTGAAAAATCCCCCATAATCCTGGGATTTCGATTTTTATTCTCATTATGCGGTTTACCAAACAGATTGATTTACTGTATATACTCGTGTATAAGCCGACCCGTGTATAAGCCGACCCCCCTACTTTTGCCCCCAAAACCTGATAAAATCTATTGACTCATGTATAAGCCGAGGGTGGACCCCAGCACAGGTGTACAGCCCCCAGCAGTGTGGTATACAGCAGCCCCAGAGGTATATACAGCATCAGCCCAGTGGTTAGTATACAGCAGCCCCAGAGGTGTATACAGCAGCCCCAGTGGTAGTATACAGCAGCCCCAGAGGTATATACAGCCCCAGTGGTAGTATACAGCAGCCCCAGTGGTAGTATACAGCAACCCCAGAGGTATATACAGCCCCAGTGGTAGTATACAGCAGCCCCAGTGGTAGTATACAGCAGCCCCAGTGGTAGTATACAGCAGGCCAGTGGTAGTATACAGCAGCCCCAGTGGCAGTATACAGCAGCCCCAGAGGTAGTATACAGCAGCCCCAGAGGTATATACAGCCCCAGAGGTATATACAGCAGCCCTAGTGGTGTATACAGCAGCCCAGAGGTATATACAGCAGCCCTTAGGTAGTATACAGCAGCCCCAGTGGTGTATACAGCAGCCTTCCCAGTGGTAGTATACAGCAGCCCCAGAGGTAGTATACAGCAGCCCCAGAGGTATATACAGCCCCAGAGGTATATACAGCAGCCCCAGTGGTAGTATACAGCAGCCCCAGAGGTAGTATACAGCAGCCCCAGAGGTATATACAGCCCAGAGGTATATACAGCAGCCCTAGTGGTGTATACAGCAGCCCCAGAGGTATATACAGCAGCCCTTAGGTAGTATACAGCAGCCCCAGTGGTGTATACAGCAGCCTTCCCAGTGGTAGTATACAGCAGCAGCCTTCCCAGGGGTAGTATACAGCAGCAGCCCCAGGGGTAGTATACAGCAGCAGCCCCAGGGGTAGTATACAGCAGCAGCCCCAGGGCTGTATACAGCAGCAGCCCCAGGGGTTTATACAGCAGCAGCCCCAGGGCTGTATACAGCAGCAGCCCCCGGAGGTATACAGGCCCCCCCATCATGATCCAGGGCCCCCCCCCCTTGCGCGGCACACCTGTAAAGTAAAATCATACTTATCAGTGTCCTGTCGCGCCGTCCCGCCGCTTGCCGACATCACGATCCCGGGCTTCATTCCGCGTCTTCCGCCTTCCTGTGGTCGCGGGCAATGACGTCATTGCCCGCGACCACAGGAAGCCGGAAGCCGGAAGACGCGGAATGAAGCCTGGGATCGTGATGTCGGCAAGCGGCGGGACGGCGCAACAGGACACTGATAAGTATGATTTTACTTTACAGGTGTGCCGCGCAAGGGGGGGGGCGCCCTGGATCATGATGGGGGGGCCTGTATACCTCCGGGGGCTGCTGCTGTATACTTATACTCGTGTATAAGCCGAGGGGGGACTTTTCAGCCCAAATTTTGGGCTGAAAAACTCGGCTTATACGCGAGTATATATGGTATTTTATATTTTTTATAGATCAAATTATTATGAATGCAGTGATACCAAGTACATATTTTTTTAATTGTTATATTTTTAATGGGGCAAAAGGGAGTGATTTTGACTTTAATTTTTTTTCATATTTTGTAAAACTCTATTTTAACTTTTCAATGTATTTAATGGTTCTCTAAGGCTACTTTCACATCAGCGGTTTGTTTATGTTCCCGCAGATCAGGCAAACATAAGCTTTTGTACTTCAGGTTTTCCTGATCTGAAGTGTGAAACCAGCGGGTACTTGAAGCTGCGATTGTCTGATCGCTTGTGCTATTCATAGCAGTGCATCAGCACCGCAATGTATAGCAAAAATCATCATCTATGAAAGTCAGCTAAGTGCAGAATTTCACCGGAGAATCATAGTAACTGGCATGGGAGTCTTCAGCAGACTCCCGGCTGTCATGGCACATCACAGGTGCGCTGATGGAAGTGTTGACTAATGCCACCTGCCGAGAACATCCATGTCAAATTATAGCCGCTTTATATCACACATTAGTCCCTAGCCCTGTAATAGCAAGCACTTCTAATCATCCTGACCACTATATAAGACTTTAGTAAGTAAGGCAAGAAAATAGGTAAATTACCAAAAAAGAGATGAACATATAAATAATGAGAATTTGAGTATATTTGATCATACACCAAAGATGTAGAATTCTCAGACCGAACCTGGCCGCATACAGTGTCAGGTGTTCAGTGCCTGACAGCTACATTTTCTAAACACGTGGATATTCCAGTTGCAGGAATGTGCATCAGCCCTTCCGGCTTATCTGAAGGATACCAAACATATCTTAGAGATGTTACAGAACATAGCATGAAAAATGGATCTATTGGTTCTGCTGATGGGAGACTACTATGTATGATTATTGAGAATAGTAACGGATGTGAGGCAGCCAGATGTTTCTGCAAAAATCCATGATTCCAGCTACACAAGATTGTCTATAAAAGTATGTGAAGTAGCAGAAAAAAGGGAAAATCCTGCAACAATTTAAAATGAAAACGATTAAAATGTCATAGAATTCTCTAAACAAAACTGGTTGTCATGGTCACCTTCTGACGCGGTTCAGACAATGGTAACCAGTAATCATAGGACTCATTTGATATCACATTTTAACCCTTTTTCCTTTTTTTAAGTTTTAAAGTATACGTCAATAATTTCTGAGTTTTATTGAAATGGTGCTGGATTTTCACTTTTTTTCTGCTACTTTGTCTGTTCCAAAGACACCATCTTGCAGATCCATCTTGCAGATCACACTGGTGAGCTAATGTTGTTTCTTTTGTATATAAGTATATCAACGCCATTCATGAAGTTATTTACACTTGTTATTTGGGCAGTAAAACATCTTGAAACATTATACAATTTTTGTGCAACAGACTCGGAGGCAGAGCAGTCCGGCCGTGAATTCACTGGAGTTCACAGAAGGCACCATAGGAACTGCTTAGCTGTGAACTCCAATGACCTCACTGACATCATCACTCCTACAGTGCTGTCAGTGTGTCCTGGAGGCTGTGGTGAGCAGTCACGCCTTGTAATGTCACTGCTCACAACAGCATCTGGATGTCGAAACTGCAGGGGTGTTTTGGGGGTTAATAAATTGGTGAAAGAGGATGTGTGTGTATTTTATTTCAAATAAAGGATTTTTGTGGGTTAGTGTTTATTCTTTTGATTTACAAGATTAGCAATAGGAGTGTCTCAGACACCGCTTCATTACTAATTCAGGGCTATATGGCAGCTGTGATTTTTGACAAATCATACCTGTCATTAACTCCATATATTACCCTATTGCCACCACACCAGGACAATTGGGATGAGCCGGTTAAGCACCAGGATTTATGCATCTAATATGATGCGCCAATTCTGGGGTGGCTCTGAGCTGATATTCTTTGGCTGGGACAAGCCATTAACCATGGACCGTCCCACCCTGATAATATCACCCTGCTGCTGTCTGTTTTATCTGTGCTGCTTATCAAAAATAGGTGAGAGTCCACATTCATTTTTTTAATTAGATTTTTTTTTAAGACTTGAGCTCCCCTCTATTTTGCTATCCAGTGCAGATAATGCAGACTGCAGCGAGCTGGTAATATCAGGGTGGGAATAGATATGGTTATTGCCCCCTTCTCTGCTTGTGCTCACCCCCAGCTGATGGCTTTACTTTAATCAGGAAATAGTGGGGACCCCCACATCATTAAAAAAAAATATTTATTTTTTACATTTCAAAGGGAACAAATTACAGATGCCAACACAGAGGGTGGGGACGTGTATAGCATTCTGTCTACAACCAATCACAGACACTGCCATGGAGGGTGGGGAGGGGAAGCAGTGAGTCTTCAATGGGGTTTAATAAGCAGGTCTGGAAACAGTCTGATACCACGCTATCTTCCAGGGAAACACACTATATATGATTTAACTGCTTTGATCCCCATTTTGCTTCCTTTTGCAGCCCCATAACCCTTCTTTCTTCACTCCCAGGAAATCTATAAGACAGACAGCCTTTCAACAAGCTTTATTAGGGTGCTGAACCCAAAAAGTAGCACAGACATAAAGTTAGAGTTCTGTGTTTGTCACTAGGCACTTAGTGTCTGTATGAACCACATTGGGTTCACTCATCTTATTTATCAATACTTATACTTCGCATATGGGCTGGCTTTGAGCGTACCTATGGAAGTGGTTCATAGATAGTTAGTTTTTTGTTGGCATGAGGGGAGTCTTCTTTTCTAAAGTTCTTATCAAAATGAATACTATTTAACACCTCCACAAATAGTAACACTGAGGTTAATTCTTTGAATCATAACATTTACATAGAAAATCATAAAATATATGCAAATATATTGTAACGCTCATGGAGTATGGGGATGTTGACCCAGTAGACCACAGATGAGTTGTGGAAGCTGACCCTGGCATAGGACAGGCAGGAGAAGTAACTTGATGGTAACACACATTCTTTAATGAGGGAAGCTTAAAAGTACAGACCAGACAGAGCACAGATCAGAGACCATAGTAGGACACATAGACTACAGTGTGCTAGGTGCAGCAAAGGATCCCAGGAGCAGAAGAATCCAAAGCTCAATGTTTGCGAGGCATAGTGCTTGCTCACCAAAGGCAAAGAGAAGGCAAGCAGGCATAGCAGGCTCACTGCAGACAGGTGCCACTGTAGTAGACTTGGTGCTGGTGCAGCGGGCTTTGTGTAGACGTGGTTGGCTCAATAGCTAAAGAACAAGTAATTGATATGGAGCAGGACAAAGGGATAAGGACTAGACAAAGTATGGGACAAGGGACCTGAGAACTAACAAACTTAACTAGTGACAGGAGACGTTGCTTAGGCACCACCCATAAGGGGAAGGTGCTTTATATATGCATAGCCTCTCAGCGATAGGCTGAGAGACATTACAGGGAAATGGTGTATTAGCCCTTTAGAAGAGTGTAGCATGCACCCCCTAAGCTTGCTCCCAGAAGTCTTGCTCAGAGGATGCAGGTTTTGGGAGGAAAATAAAGCTAATCAAGAGCAAGGAGGCACTGCAGGATCGCAGACAGAGTGAGTAACAGGAGCAGAGGACCTAGCACAAGGATAGGCAGACCTAGCGGGACCACACGATGGGCACCGGTCTCCCTGCCTAGTGGAGACCAGCCCCACGGCCATAACAGGACGGGTGGACCACACAGAGCCGTGTAATGGGTACCAGCCTCCCTACCCAGAGGAGGCTGGCTCTGTGGCGAGGGGCATGACATAAACTGTATTCTTTGATTTATAAAAAGCACTTTTTTCCACCCAATTTGGGGGGGGGGAAGGGGTTCCATCTTAAAATCCTAATCTTTGTGAAAAAAAAAATCTTACTGAGGTGGATTGCTGGGGTGTATGAGGCAGTTTCACAGGTCCACAGAGAGTGGGGAACAGCCCGGAGCTGCAAGGGGGCGCCACCATTATCTATGTCCAAGTATGCATTATTGAGCTGCAATTCATGCTCTAGTGTCCAGACCTCTAGAAAATGGCCGCAGATTGCGACCTCCATGACCATTTCCTGGAACTCTGGAAACTAGAGCATGAATTGCAGCTCGGCAATGCATGCTGGGACATGGATAATGTTGGGGCCCACCGAATGCTGTCGTGACCCCCACGCAGCTCCGGGCTTTGCCTCCACCATCTCTGGACCCATGAAATTGCCTCATGGACCCTCGCAACCCCCTGGGTAAGCCATAGGGGGTTATGTACAATGATGGTAATATACGTACAAGGATGGGAGACATCTATTAGGGAGGGAGGCACATATACCAGAATAGTGAACATACAGTGCCTACAAGTAGTATTCAACCCCCTGCAGATTTAGGTGGTTTGATAAGATGCAAATAAGTTAGAGCCTTCAAACTGCAAACGAGAGTAGGATTTATTAACAGAAGCATAAATCTTACAAACCAAAAAGTTATGTTGCTCAGTTGAATTTTAATAAATTTTAAACATAAAAGTGTGGGTCAATTATTATTCAACCCCTAGGTTTAATATTTTGTGGAATAACCCTTGTTTGCAATTACAGCTAATAATCGTCTTTTATAAGACCTGATCAGGCCGGCACATGTCTCTGGAGTTATCTTGGCCCACTCCTCCATGCAGATCTTCTCCAAGTTATCTAGGTTCTTTGGGTGTCTCATGTGGACTTTAATCTTGAGCTCCTTCCACAAGTTTTCAATTGGGTTAAGGTCAGGAGACTGACTAGGCCACTCCATCACCTTGATTTTTTCCCTCTTGAACCAGGCCTTGGTTTTCTTGGCTGTGTGCTTTGGGTCGTTGTCTTGTTGGAAGATGAAATTACGACCCATCTTAAGATCCTTGATGGAGGAGCGGAGGTTCTTGGCCGAAATCTCCAGGTAGACCGTGCTATCCATCTTCCCATGGATGCGGACCAGATGGCCAGGCCCCTTGGCTGAGAAACAAGCCTGCCCTTGGCATGGGAGGAAACTTTCAAAGGCTGTCCAGGCCGTGGAAGGCTAACAGTAGTTCCATAAGCCTTCCACTTCCGGATGATGCTCCCAACAGTGGAGACAGGTAGGCCCAACTCCTTGGAAAAGGTTTTGTACCCCTTGCCAGCCTTGTGACCCTCCACGATCTTGTCTCTGATGGCCTTGGAATGCTCCTTTGTCTTTCCCATGTTGACCATGTATGAGTGCTGTTCACAAGTTTGGGGAGGGTCTTAAATAGTCAGAAAAGGCTGGCAAAAGAGATAATTAATCCACACATGTGAAGCTCATTGTTCTTTGTGCCTGAACTACTTCT
Source organism: Allobates femoralis (assembly GCA_033576535.1). NCBI lineage: Eukaryota > Metazoa > Chordata > Amphibia > Anura > Aromobatidae > Allobates > Allobates femoralis. The sequence goes on along the minus strand of JARQOC010000010.1, from coordinate 151,145,438 downwards.
TAATACTTTAGGGGGACCAAACAGAATGCTGGTGGTTTGAGGGGTTGAATAATAATTGACCCACACTTTTATGTTTAAAATTTATTACAATTCAACTGAACAACATAACTTTTTGGTTTGTAAGATTTATGCTTCTGTTAATAAATCCTACTCTCGTTTGCAGTTTGAAGGCTCTAACTTATTTGCATCTTATCAAACCACCTAAATCTGCAGGGGGTTGAATACTACTTGTAGGCACTGTATATACCAGGAAGGAGGCCATGGATACCAGGATGAGGACAATATATACCAGAATGGAGGACCATATATACCAGAATGGAGTCAAATATACCAGGATGGTGGGTCATGTACAAGGATGAGGAATATATATACTGATTACACTGTTCAACAAGGTTTTTGCTTCCTGCATGAAAATGGGTGAGCCTCATTGGAATGTTCATGCTGAGTTCAGAAATAACTTCAGAATTTCTCTATCACGTAAGACTTTTGAGAAAAATGCAATTCTATGTAAGCATTGAATACTGTCATATCTGCAGTGGCCTGCAATATTCCGAATGCAAAAGTCAGCAACATCGATCAAGTTTATAAATGTTTTGCCGTTGATTTTGGTTTATAATCACTGTCTGATGATTCATGGACAAGATTCCAACAATAGTCAGCAGCATGGAGGGACTCCACCTTCCCTGGTACCGTTTCTCCATCTGGGAAATGTCTTAATGAAACCTTTCACCATGTTCATCACTTACAGCGCTGAGGTTTTTTTGGACAAGTCCAGGTATGAATGAAAGAAATGTATTTTAAGTGACATGTTGCACTTCATTGACTTGTAAGCCTGAAGAAGACTTTCAAACTGTTTTGCATGTCTGGCGCCTTGTAGTTGCCTAGAATGTTGAAAACGACATTCTTGAAGGCCGTGTTGGTACATGCAACAGTTGTGGACTTCTTTAGTTGTGTGAAGGTGGACTTTATACTGATCTGACAATAGATGGCGATGTTGTGTAAAGTTTCCCTGCTTACTGTGTTGTAAATGAAAAAGTTTCTCTTGTACTTTCAGTTTGTTACTTCTTCCTGGTGCAGTACTGAGTGACTGTGCATTTTCTTCTTTATCCCATGTTCTGAGAAGTAAAAGCTTGTTATCCTATGTAATCTGCTCTGTGAAGTTTCTACTACAACAGTGGGAATTCAGAAGCTGTGCAACAGGTTATGGGCCCAGGCACTGATGATCCCAGGCACCGAGGACCCCAGACGCCTAGGACACCGGAACTATCAGCAAGACCCTGGTGAATGCAGAAGAATTCTGCAGTACAATTCTCTTCAAACAAGTAAGACAAGTTAAAGATGAAGAGTGTCACGCTTGGGAGGCCAGGGTAGCAAGGAGCTGGATGTAGGGGTTCAGGGGAGCCTACATTGGCCCTGATACTGGGGTCCCTGGCTCACCCTCATCTTGGAGGTACCTCTAAAGGTGAGGAGGTCTGAGCCACCAGCCTAAGTTTCTAAAGCTCCTGAGAAGCACCCACCTCCACCCAAGGACCATGGAACCCAGCAACCTCCAAGGAAAAAAAAACAGCAGCTTCAGATCAGCATCTGCACTCCACAGGTCATAGAGCAGAAGTGAACTGAATCAGCGATATCAGGTGGATGTGAGCTGACCCATTTATAGCCGAGGGGTGGGGAGCAACCAGCCAAGGCACACCCTTCAACTCACCTAAGCATGAGTCATATCCATCACACATACCTGCAGCAAACTCACCTGCAGAGCAGCACACTGAATAGGGTAAAAAAAGTACAATTCAACAACAGCAACAGCAGCACCCATGAGCATAAGACAGCCATACGTAACAACAAGTAGCACGCTAAAACTTACAGTAGCTAAGATAAATAATGAGAACTATCAGTTGTGGAAGTTCAAAGTAGAGATTTTATTGTCTAAAGATGGTTTATGGGAAGTAATCACTACAGATAAACCTGATGAAGATAATCAGACATGGGATAAGAAAAATAGATAAGCAAGAGCTACCATCAGCCTATTATTGGATGATGCTCAATTAATCCACATAAAGAATGAGGATGCAGCAAAGGAAATGTGGGAAGCACTAAGAAAGCTACATGAAAGACCCAGCTTAAATCATAAGTTATTTCTGCTAAGAAAGCTTTACAGTATGGGACTAAGTGAGGACAATGACATGCATAAGCATGTATTCTTTATGATAGAATTGATATCACAGCTGAGATCAATTGGTGAAGATATTAAGGAAAGCCATGTAGCAGCAATATTATTGTGCAGTTTACCGGATTCATATACTGTTTTTATAAATGCACTAGAGACAAGACCTGAAACAGACATTACATTAGAGTTTGTGAAGACCAGACACATAGATGAATATCAAAGAAGGAAAGAACAAATAAATGATTTTTCTACTGAAAAAGATAATGGAAATGCTCTTAAAGTTACAGAATCAAAAAAATCCTTTAAGACAAGACAAGAGAATGTTTCAGATGTGAAAAAAGGACATTTAAAGAAAGCCTGTACTATATGGAAAGCAGATCAACAGAAATTACACCATAAAGAGAATACACAGAAGGTGAAAAACACTATTTCTGATCCATGTGAAAATAATTGGAATGGCACATTTAAAGTAACTGATAAGAAATCATCATTGGGTTGGTTTATTGACTCAGGAGCAACAAGTCACATGACAAGTAATAAATATTTCTATACTGAACTGTATTTAAATAAGAAAGAAGCCATTTATCTTGCAGATGGCAGCAAAATAACTGCAGAAGGTGTTGGACAAAGAATGCTAAATTGTTCTAACAAGTTTGGGCATGATTCAAAAATACTTGAACAGTATGTGTTATATGTTCCAGGATTAGAAGGAGGATTGTTATCTGTAAAACGTCTAACAGCTAAAGGACTCACTGTAAAATTTAAAGGTGATAAATTCACAATCCTAGCAGAAAATAAGGTAATAACCAATGTCAAGGGAGATGAACAATTATATCATCTAGACACATTAAAGGAACAAATGAAGTTGTGTACGCATAATCACAAGAATTGTATTCACATGTGGCATAGATGTCTTGAACACAGACATCCTGAAAGTATAATGGCACTACAAAGGAAAGAATTAACAAAGGATCTATTGATATCTGATTGCTCAATTACAGTAAGATGTGAATGTTGTATAAAATCTAAAGCGACAAGGATATCTATTCCTAAAGAAAGTGAAACGAGAAGCACAAGACCACTTGATTTGGTGCATACTGATGTACATGGACCCATGAGAGTGACTACATCAGGAGGCAATAGCTATATGGTGACTTTTATAGATGACTACTCATTACACACAGTCACATACTTGATCAAGAACAAAAGCGACATTTTCAATAAACTAGTAGACTATGTAACAAAATCGAATAACAAGTTTCAGAGGAAGCCAATTGTCATTAGAAGTGATAATGGAGGTGAATTTACAGGACACAGAATAGAAAACTATTTAAAACAAAATGGTATAGACTAGAGCATCATAAAAACGTTCCATGCACACCCAAACAAAATGGAGTAGCAGAAAAACGAAAAACGGAACTCTGAAATGATAAGGTGTATGCTGACAGATTCCAAACTACCAGAGAAATATTGGGGTGAAGCAGTAATGAACAGCTACATTTCCTCAAAACCAACTTTTCTCCAGAAAACTGAACAAAACCCCATATGAACTGTGGCAAGGTATGAAACCAAGTGTGAATCATTTAAGAGTTTTTGGTTGTCAAGTTTTTGTATTCATTCCAACAGAAAAACGTTCCAAACTTCAAAATAGGTCTATGGAAGGAAAATTTGTTGGATGTAGTGAAAATTGCAAAGGATAAAGGAATCCTAGATCCCAAAACAGAGTTATGGTGAGTAACAGTGCGACATTCATTGAGGATCTAAATAAAGACACTATGATTTCACTGAAAACAAAAAATGAGAAAAGCAGCAGTGATATAGCTGAAGGAGTATCTGATGAAAAAAGTTGAAATTGATAAAAAACAGAATACTGAAAGTGAAGAAATACAACTACAAACAGACACAGAACCAAGACATTCAATAAGAGAAAACAAAGGAAAACCACCAATACGCCTCTCATACAAGGCAAGTACAAGGAAAATTTATGAGCCTACCTCTTGGGAAGACATATCTCGATTTCCTGAAGAAGAAGCTAATAAATGGATAGAGGCAACAGAAATAGAAATAAAATCCATGCATGACTCAAAGACATGGACACTAAACAGAATTACCAGAAGGAAGAAAAGCTATAGGATGTCAATGGGTTTTTAAAGTAAAGTACCAAACAGATGGCACAACTGAACAATACCGAGCAAGACTCCTAGTTAAAGGTTATTCTCAAAAATATGGAGAAGACTATGATGAAACATTTGCTCCAGTTGTCAAACATACTACAATAACAACTTTGTTTGCAGTTGCAGTAATGAAACAAATGGAAATGAAACATCTGGATGGAAAGACAGCATTTTTTTGAATGGAAGTTTAACAGAAGATATTTACATGGAATAACCTCGAGGATTCAAAGATAAAAATAACCCAAACATGGTTTGTAAATTACAGAAAAGTATATATCGTTTAAAACAAGCTGGTTAGGCTGGCTTCACACCACGGTGTGATCCGGTCCGGGGCTGTCCGGGATGACCCTGACAGCCCCGGACCGGATCAGCACACAGAACCGGAGGGCCAAATGTGCCCTCCCGTCCTGTGTGCAGCTGAATGCTGCTAATTGCAGCCGCAGCTGTTGATTTTTCAAGACCGCGGCTAGCATGGAGCTAGCCACGGTCCTGAAACAACAGCGGCGTGCAGCCGCCGGTGTCCGGTTCCCGGATCCTCCCGGTCCGGGGCAATCCGGCCCCATAGACTCCCATGTTAGGGAGCGCCGGATTGCCCCGGCTTTGGGAGAATCTAGGAGAATCCGGCCGAATCCGGGATCCGGCAAATTTGGGAGATTTTTCTCCCTGGCAAAAAAATGATGCAAGCATCATTTTTGTGTCCAGAGAGAAAAATCCGTATTCCCCCAGATTGTCCCTGAGTGATGAAACCGGATGGCAGAGAGCTGCATACAGCCCCATAGGCTTGTCTGGGGCTGTCTGGTGTACACCGGACAGCCCCGGATCAAAAAATCCGTGGTGTGAAGCCAGCCTAAAGCGTGGAATGATAAAATCATGGAAGTGCTCACAAATGAAATATTTCAAAGAAGCAAAGCTGATCCTTGCCTGTACACAAAAAGACTAATGGACAGATGGATCTATGTACTTATATATGTTGATGACATTTTAGTTTGTTTTGAAAAAGAAAGGGATAAAGAGAACATACCAAAAATACTGAATCAACATTTTGAGATTAAAGACTTGGGAAATTTGAAACAGTACCTAGGAATACAGATAGAAAGAGAAGAAGATGGAAATTTCCTACTTAATCCAAATCACATGATTCAACACATAACCAAAACATTTGGATTGACGGATGCAAAAACAGCAAAGTCTCCAATGGAAACTAATCTTGAAGAGATGAATAGTGAGAAAAATGTGTTATCAAATAATGAAGAGTACAGAATGGCATAGGAAAAATACTGTATGTAGGGACTGTTACAAGGCCAGGCATCGCAGCAGCAGTAGGAATTCTGAGTACAAAAGTGTCCAAGGCAAATAAAGCAGATTGGAATGCTGTGAAGAGAGTAATATGTTATTTGAAAGGAACTAGCAATATTAAACTGAAACTGCCTACAAATGATAAACGCATTTTAACTGGATACTTTGATGCAGATTGGGCTGGAGATCCAACTGACAGAAAATCTGCCAATGGCTCTCTTTTCTTTCTCTCAGGTGGACCAATTAGTTTGACTAGTAAAAAACAATCAATAGCAACGCTGTCGTCAAGAGAAGCAGAATATGTTGCAGCAGCACATGCGAGTTAAGAAGTTCTATGGTTAAGAGAATTGTTAACAGACCTAAGACAACCACGGATGGAACCAACAAAATTAAATGAGGACAATCAAGGATGTCTTGTTTTTTCTCAGATGGAAAGAGTTAACCCAAGAACCAAGCACATTGATGTAAAGTATCATTTCTTAAAGGATCATCAGGAACAAGGAATCCTGAAATTAGAATATTGTCCAACTGAAGATGAAGAAATTAGGTTTGATTGAATAAGTCCTCACTGTTGAGAAAGGGTGTTGGTATATGCAACAGTTGTGGACTTCTTTATTAGTGTGGAGGACTTAATGCTGATCTGACAATAGATGGCGATGTTGTGTAAGGTTTCCCTGCTTACTGTATTGTAAATGCAAAAGTCTCTCTTGTACTTTCAGTATGTTACTTCTTCCTGGTGCAGTACTGAGTAACTGGGCATTTTCTTCTTTACCTCATGTTCTGAGAACTAAAAGCTTGCTATCCCATGTAATCTGCTCTGTGAAGTTTCTACTGCAACGTTGGGAATCCAGAAGCTGTGCAAAAGGCCGATCGTGCGACATGTTCTGCACCATGCAGAAGAACATCAAAGTTACTATCTTTTACTAGCTATTGGATTTGTAGTCAATGAAAACATCCTTTTTTATCTTGGCACCACTTAATGCGTGGAAACGTCTGTCGCAAGTAAGCTAAGGCTTTAGTTTGCTTGTTCATTGCTTTGACAAAGATCTTCATTAATTCCAGTCTGTGCAAAGATAGAAAGATATCATCTTTTCATCTACCAATGGTTAGTGTTTAACATTCTTCTGCCCTGGAATCAACTTATTGTGTAGTGGTCAGTCCTTCCTGATATAAAGCCAATCTCTTGCGCGACTGTTCCATTTGCAAAGGAAACAACAGTACTTAGTGTATCCCAGCTGTAAACCTAATCATTTTGCAACTACCTTGAGATCACCACATATATTCCATTTGTACCTTGAGTATTGAATGTGATTGAGCAGAAGCTGCACATTCTCATAGGCCTTCTTTATATGAACGGCATGTCCTATAGGTACCTGAGAGTGCACAACTAATGCAATGCATGATTAGACAGGGCTTAAGTGCTGTATATTATAATAAAGAGAGTCCATATCATGCATTTCATTGGTTATTTCTACTAATAATGCACTTCTGAAATAAAAATATAAATATATGTACAGTCCTTATCATTATAATAAAAAAAATGACAATGTCTCAGGAATGGTATGTGCTACAGAAATTCTGATTACATTTCTGAAATCAGTGCTTCAAAATACATACAGACAATATAATTTAATACAGGAAAAAAATTGGGTGCGTCTTATAATCCGGTGCGTCTTATAAAGCAAAGAATACGGGTATGTTCTAAACCAATTGATAGCAATAGCTATATTCATATGAATACTTGTCATCCCCATTATTTTCTAATATCCCTAAAGGGCAGTCTCTACACTTTAAGTGGTCGTCTCACCATGTCAAATGTGTACAGTTTTTCCTGTTATTTTATTCTGACTGCTTTCATCGTTATTCCATTTTTTTTAATTCCCGTACAGTTCTAGGGATATGGACCTTTTTATAAAGTGTCTTTACCAAGGTGGCATTGCTCACAGAGTAATAATGCAGAGCAGCCTAAAAACATATCTTCAAAGATTCATAAGGAGCCATGCCCTTGTATATAGAGCACCAAATTAGCATTAAATTAAAAAGGCTGATATCTCTGGAGCTGTGTTGCTGATTTTAGAAAAAAAAACAAAAAATTGCATCCTCAGGGTAACAGCGGGAAGCAAATTGGAGCAAAAACTGACTGCTCTTTACCCTGTGCCTCAGTTCCAGCCAGGTGTCTGTTGTTTCTACATAGTTTAATGATTTGTATGGTACTACCAATGATATTTTCAAGCTCAGCCCTGTTTACTTAGATGTTATCCACATCTTCTTCTCGCAAGTTAGCAACTTCTTGGCCACTGCAATCAAGATAACGCATCTCTTCAAAACAATCTCCATTTTGCCTATACTTCATTGCAAGACAATCAACCTTTGTTTTGCTGAAAGATACCAGACTGTATTTACTTCTCAGTTACTATTGTGTTTAATTATTGCCTTGCTGGAAGATACCAGACAACAGACAACATTTTCTGATTAAAGGGGTTGTCCACTACTATGCCAACCCCTTGTCATTCCCCATATTTGGCCCCATTAGAATAAAAAGCTTATACTCACGAGTGTTGGCACTCTTATTCCTGGGGTTCACGTGAGGTTGTGACATCATGCAAGCCCTGCACCCAATCATTCCCAGTTTCTCTCCTTGCCCTAAAACATATGATCAACAAAAAAGTGAAAGCTGCAGCTGGCCACTCACTTCCTGTTGATTTCTCCTACTTCCAAAGGTTGGGAGAGAGAAGACCGGCAATGATTGGGTACAGGGTTTGCATGAAGACATAATCTCCAGGATTCCAAGTGCAGACACAGCTGGAACCACATCGGCACAGCTTTATTATTTTAATGGAAACAAGGGGGGGTGGATGTAGCCACTCGGGTACTTATATCATAATGTGGGTGCAACACCACGGAAGTAAGTAATCTAGGAATAAGGAAGAAGAAGAACTTCCGTATAAGGAGTGCACAATCGATGTAACTTGCAAAGTGAATTTTTATTATCAAACAGACAAAACAGAACCCATTGATTAAAAGCAATTAAAAGCAAAAAGCCCAGGTCACCTCTTACAGCTTGTGGTAGTACACTAACAGGAGAGGACGTAGCCTCAATCTGTGTCAGACAGGGACTATGACATTTAAGATTAAAGAGGGGGGACAAAAGGAGATGGACAATCTTAGGTGAACTATACTATACAATAAACCACCTAAGCAGATGTAAAATCGAGTCACCGATGGCATAAATCCTTGTATAAATGGACCATGTGACATTTAGGTAAATTACAAGGTGTTATATAGAGTCTTGAGTGGAACAAATAGCACGATCTCCTCCTGGGCGCTCAGAACAGGGCAAGGAATCCTGATCAGGTGAAAAGTCCTTTATTAAGAAAAGTCCTTTATTAAGAAAAACCTCCGTCACCACGACATGTTTCGACGGTGTAGTGCCGTCTTTCTCAAGTGGAATCCACTTGAGAAAGACGGCACTACACCGTCGAAACATGTCGTGGTGCCGGAGGCTTTTCTTAAAAAAGGGTTTTTCTTAATAAAGGACTTTTCACCTGATCAGGATTCCTTGCCCTGTTCTGAGCGCCCAGGAGGAGATCGTGCTATTTGTTCCACTGGTATTTCTCTCTCCCTGAGGGCACGGCAGGAGCTGCTCGTTCTTAGCCGCAAGGACCTGTATCGCCGTGCTACGGCTTAACACTGGAGACAGAGGACCTGTCTGACGGCAGCGCGCCCGGTCACATGGGACGTGGGGAGGCGGAGCCTGTGTAATACGAGGAAACAGCCTGGCTTAAGGGGGAGACCCCCATAATCGCTCACACTTACACCAGTGTTGTGCATGGACCGCACAACACTAGGAGGTTAGTAGACATAGAATCATAAGTTAACAGAGACTAAGGTGATATTGTACCATTGCGCCCCCTTTCTCTCCTTTTGTCTATACAGAGTCTTGAGGCAGTACATGAACACAATCACAACTGACTATAGCCATAAGAACAAGCTGTAAGAGTGATCTGGACATTTTGCTTTTAATTGTTTTTAATCACTGGGTTCTGTTTTGTCTGATAATAAGAATTCACTTTGCATATTACATCGATTGTGCACTCCTTATACGGAAGTTCTTTTTCTTCCTTATTATTTTAATGGGGCCAAACATGGGAATGAGAAGGGGTTGTCCTAGTAGTGGACAACCCCTTTAAACTGTTTTCTTGCTGGACTATACAAATTTCCTTACATCAACTATTTCTGTGTGAATCTCATATGTCGCTCTCCCTCATCTGTTGTTCTCTCTCATCTGTGCTTTGCTTGTTTGTCTGCCATCTTACATACCCGGCGGTCCTGATCCTGGCTGATTCACGTGTCATCTGTCAGTATCCACTCCCCTGCATTGTCGCCTCCAGTCCGAGCTGCTAACCCAGAGCTACGGCTTAGGTAATCCACCTCATCAGTTGACTGGTAATAATACTGAACAGGGTTATATTTATAAACATATTGATGTTATAATTAATGGCATTAAAAAGTGGTAAAATCAGATGCGCAGATGTCACGATTAGAGACTCCAGGTGGATATTCCAATTACATTCCTAGAGAGTCTAAATGGTGAAATTAAATTATTTGCGTTTGTTATGAGGATATATACATATATACTGTACATTGTGCAGTTTAAGGTAGAAGGTGATTAAGTTTTTAAATGACAAGCAATATATGAATATTCAGGTTTTACATGTTGAGCAGATATTATTATAATATAATACAATAAAACCAATTGATTTATTAAAATATATTTCTTGGCTATTTATTTATTTTAAGCATTATAAAAGGTTTGTTATTATTATTTATTTATATAGCGCCATTAGACTACATGGCGCTTTACATAAGGAAAGGACAGACGAGGTCATAAGATACAGGAGGGGAGAGAACCCTGTTCCACGCAGGCTCACAGTCTAAGAGGGGCGGGTGGAGATACAGTAGGAGGGGGTAGTGCGAACGTGAGACGGTGCAGTAAACCAGGTCTCATTGCAGGTTGTAGGCTTGACGGAAGGGTGAGGGTCTTCAGGCTTCTTTTGAAAGTTCCCAGGGTAGGCAGTGATGTGTTGGGGGAGAGAGTTCCAGAGTATAGCAGATGCACAGGAGAAGTCTTGTATGCGGTTGTGGTGAGGAGGAGATGACAGGGGAGTAGAGAAAGGATCTCTTAGGAGGATCGCAGGTTGGTGAAGGTAGGTAACCAGTCAGACCATGTCAGAGATGTATGGAGGGACAGATTGTGGAGGCTTTGTATGTCATTGTTAATGTTTTAAACCGAGATTTCTGAGACGTGGGGAACCAGTGAAAACTTGGCAGAGGGCAGAGACGGGGGAGTAAGGGGGGGACAGGCAGATTAGACGGGCAGCAGAGTTTAGGATAGATTGGAGAGGTTCAAGGTAGGTGGCGGGGATCCCATAAACAGGAGGTTGTAGTAGTCAAGGCGAGAGCTGGTGAGAGCATGAACAAGTGTTTTAGCAGTGTTGTGATCAAGGAAAGAGCGAAACCAGGAAATATGTTTGAACTGGAGTCAGCAGGAGGTGGAAAGGGCCTGGATGAGAGGCTTGAAGGAGAGGGAATAGTTGAGGATTACTCCGAGGCACTTAGCGTGGGGGACTGGGGGAAGTGACAAGTCATTGACAAGGATGGATAGGTTGGGTAGTGGGGTAGAGTGGGAAGATGATGAACTCAGTTTTGTCCATGTTCAGCTTGAGGAAGAGAGCAGAGAAGAAGGATGAGATGGTGGACAGTTATTGTTTAATTTAGGATAGTAGGGAGGTGATGTCGGGCTCAGACAAGCAGATCTGGGTGTCATCGGCATAGAGATGGTACTGAAGGCCATGGGACTAAATCAGTTGTCCTAGGCTGAGAGTGTAGATGGAAGAGAGAAGTGGTCCCGGAACCCATCTTGGAGGGACACCGATGGATAGGGGGTAGGGAGAAGAGGAGGTGTGGGAGTGAGTGACACTGAAAGTCTGGTCCGTTAGATATGAGGAGATCCAGGAGACGGCTAGGTCAGTGATGCCAAGAGATTCCAGGATCTGAAGTAGGAGGGAATGGTCAACGGTGTCAAAGGTGGCAGATAGGTCAAAGAGGAGGAGGACGGAGTAGTGTCACTTGCTCTTGGTATTCAGTAGGTCGTTGGTGACATTGGTTAGGGCTGTTTCGATGGAGTGGTGGGATCGGAAACCGGATTATAGGTGGTCGAAAAGGGAGCAGGAGGAGAAGTGGGAGGGCAGTTCTGAATGGACGTGTTGTTCAAGTAGTTTTGAGGCGAAGGAAAGAAGAGATATGGGGCGATGATTAGAAACAAATGCTGGGTCGAGGGAGGGCTTTTTGAGAATGGGTATGATGAAGGCTTGTTTGAAGAATGAGGGAAAGACGCTAGTGGTGATAAGTTGATGAGATGAGTTAGAGTTGGGATGAAGACTGAGGTAAGGCTGGGAATGAGGTGGGATGGGAGCGGGTCATGAGTGCTGGTGGTGAGTTGCAACTTTGACAGAAGGGAAGAGAGCTGATCTTCTGTTATGAGGAGAAGCAGCTTTTGGAAGGAGAGGGCAGAAGGTGAGAAGGGAAGCTGAGGGGACAGTGGGTCAAAGGTGTCTCTGATTTTATCGATCTTCTGCTTGAAGAAGGAGGCAAAGTCTTCAGCAGAGATGAGGGGAGAGGGAGGAGGAGTGGGCGGACGGAGTAAACAATTAAACGTTTTGAAAAGCTGTTTGGGATTGTGGGACAGGGAGGTTATTAGGGATGAAAAGGCGGCTTGTTTTGCGGTGGTTAGTGCGGACTTGAAGTTGGTAAGGGACTGCTTGAACAATGCAAAGTGTTAAGTGGAATGAGATTTCTTCCATCTGCTCTCGGCATCCATGGAAGCCCGTCTAAGGTCTTTGGTGAGGGTAATGTACCAGGATTGCCTGTTTGTGTGAGGAGTGTTGTGTGTGAGGGGGGATGCTAAGTCGAGGGCCACAGTAATTGTGGTGTTATATAGGGTGGTGGCAGCATGTGAGTCAGCTAGAGGGAGAAGGGATTCTGAGAATGAGTGTAAATCAATGTGTTTTAGCTTTCTGCAAGGATGATTGAGTTTGCGGAGTGAGGGTAGTGTAGTAGGGAGGAGAGGAGGAGAATGTCAGTAGATTGCGGTAAAACAGGGGGAGGGGAGAGTTTGAGAGGATAGTGAAGGAGCAGAGGCAGGTGAAGATAAGGTCCAGCGTGTGGCCATCTTTGTGAGTGTCAGAGGAGAATTATTTGGAGAGCCCAAAGGAGGTGATTAGTGAAAGAGGCATAGGGGCAGCAGGGTGGAAAGTGTTAATGGGGATATTGAAATCCCTCATGATGATAGTGGGGATGTCCGCAGAAAGGAAGTGGAGTAGCCAGGTGGTGAAATGGTCAAGGAAGGAGGTAGTGGATCCAGGCTGAAGGATACAGGGAGAGAAGATGCGGACGAAGTGGGCTTTGAAAGAGGGGAGAGTAGCAGAGGGTGGGAGTGGAACAAGGGTAAAGGAGCATTTATTGGACAAGAGTAAGCCAACCTCTCCACCATGTTTGTTAGAGAGGCGGGGGGTATGGGAAAGGCTGAGTCCACCATAAGAGAGTGCAGCAGGAGAAGCTGTGTCAGAGGGGGTGACCCAGGTTTCAATGATGCCAAGGAATGAGAGGTCATGGATGAATGGGAGTTTGTTGCAGACCAAGCGGGCGATCCAGAATGCGCAGGTAGAGGGACTGGGGGAGCAGGGGCTGGAGGAATGGGTCTAAGGTTGTTGAGGTTGTGAAGGTTAGTGATGGGTCGTGGGTATGGGGTAGATATGATTGTGGGGATGTGGTGGGGTTGACCAGGATTAGGGGAAATGTCACCAGCAAATAGGAGGAGCAGAGAGGGTTAGAAGGTGGGAGGAGGAGATGACGGGATATGCAGTACACATGAGTTCATACCAAATCCAGACAAGTGCAGAGCATGTAGGGATGAGATTCAGCCAGGAATCGGGTGCAGCCAGGGATCAGGTGCAGTGTGGAGATGTGCAATACGGATGAAGTCATGCCAAGTCCAGACAGGAATGCGGCAGGTTACTATGTATTACGTTTTTTTTTTAGGTACTATTTTGTTTTACGTAGGTTTATTTGTTTTTATTATGATTGTTAAAAGTAAATAATATTTTTTTTTACTAGATAATGTGGATATATACAAATTTACATTGCACAGGTACTGTTACCTGGTCTATCAGTAGACAATTAGCCTTTTGAATGATCTGTGAGTAGATATGAGTGGACTCGTGGAAGTTCAGGTTCTGAAGATTCAGCCGGACATTATAGAAAGTTCTGATCTGGACTTAAACTTGACCTGAACCTCATTGGACGTCACTGATTGGGCAATTCTGCTCTCCACCCACATACAGTCAGCCATACACAAAGCACTTCTGGGGGAGGGTGAGGTTTCTTAATTTTTTTTCTTGTACACACTATATCTGATAACACTGAATTTACTCCCAGTGCAGCCATTAACACTGCAAGTGCTACACTACGAGCACTGAGCGTACCCAAGTACAGTAAGCACCAAGGGTACCCGAGCACAGCGAGCACCGAAGATACCTGAGCACAGCGAGCACCGAGCGTACCTGACAACAGTGAGCACCGAGGGTACCTGAGCACAGTGAGCACTGAGTGTAACAGAGCACAGCAGAGCACCGAGTGTCCCAAGCACAGCAATGCTTGTTCCAGTAGTTTGAATACATGCAAACATGACTTTGCATACCCACCTCCTTGCTATGTATTTGACTCGCCCCAGTGGGGGCCATGGGATACTCGGAACCGGGCCCTATCGTCTTCGTCGGGGCTGTGGGGTGCTGTGATGGTGGCGTGACCCTGTCCGTGGTCCCCTATTGGGCGATCAGTAAAAAAGGGGATTTGGAAAGGAATAGGAAAAGGAAAAAATAAAAATAAAATAAAAGAGTTTGTCGTGATGCCACCTGTGGAAGGCGGACGGTAGGGGCCGATGCTGCGGTCCGGATCTCTGGGGATGATGGAGTTGCAGCAGGATGGTGTAGTTCCCGACGGGAAGAGCGGGTACCCAGGGCAACTGTGGTGCCCCGCAATGAGTGCGTCACAGGAAGGTATTGCATCCTGACTGAAGATGTTATAAAATCCGTCTCAGTGATGACATGGTTAAACCCAGAGCTCCATACACCGCACAACACACTAGAGGTAGAGGGTCAATCAGGTCTTGGTGGGAGGAGTGAAAGGTGTAGTGTGTGGGGGAAGTTAAGAAAAAAAGCAAGCGAGTCTGTGAGGAAGGAAGAGAGGAGAAGCTGCACAGTGCCATGCAGCCCTGAACAGACAACTTAACTGAAAAAGCAACTTACCGGCTGGGCACCAACAAGCGGTGTCCCAGACCGGAACACGGGCAACCAGAGCGGGTCCAGGCGTACCCGTGCCCAATCTCACCGGACGCCGGGTCCGAGGCGAACAGATGTCTACCACTGTTCTGCAGACTCCGAGTGAAGGAACCGCTTCTTAGGAGCACCTCACTGCAGCCGCAACCTAGCCGTCTTGCCAGCGAGATACCCACCATAGGGAACAGGCCCCGTAAACCGGTTAGCACCCGGTAGGGAATCCTTCAGAAGTCTTCCCCGTACCTCAACTGGCACACCAAGGCGACAACAGCAACTAGAAAGGACAGGTATAAACAGAGGGACGCTGTGGCGCTCTGGACTGAGACCAGTCATTGCTGGGACCACCCGGTCCGTTACCTAAAGACTGTATCCCGTGTACCACACCAACCGTTACAGTAAAGACCCGTTACAGAGGAATCTGGTGTCCGTGCCTTTCTTCAGAACTGTTGTTAACCCTGTCCAGCAACTACTGAGCTGCCGTATTCGATCTGGTGCAGCTCCTGGCCCCGGGGACTCCTGCTCATCCTGTGGAGAGCATCCCATCAAGCTGCCGCACATCCCTGGAGGCCCAAGCAGCCATCCCTGGAGGCCAAGGTGCCATCACCGGACTCCCACAGGTGACGTCACGACAAACAAGAATCATCCCAATCCTTCAATCCCCTTTGATCTGACCACCGGGCCCCACAGCCTCAGGCGCGGAACCGTGACGAGGGAAGCAACGCCTGAGACCTGAGAACCTGGCAACGGTGAGTCACAACCATAAGTCTATGCAGGGAGTAGGCTGTTGGGGTGCAGGACATAGTGTGCTTAATAACCGATAGACAAAGTGTTGTAGTCTCCGTTACCTTTACTGAAGGAGTAGCAGGTTCGTCCAGGGTACTGTCCACAAGAGGTGTTAGGAGTCAGGAGCCGGGAAGCAAGTTGGGTCCTCACACCTGGCGAGTTCGGAGGCGTCCCTACTGCGCTGTTCTTGGTGGGTCCTGCTGCTTGTAGCTATGCAGTGACCCTCTCTCATGTGCTCTCTTTGCCCATGTGACAGGCTCCTTGAGCCCTACTTGGGTTACTCTCCACTGGCTACTTCTCCCTCAGCTTGCTGGTGCTGCTGCGTCTCCTGGGCTTCGTGGTGGGCGAGCGACCTGGAATCTCTCATCCCCAGTGTTTTTGCTGGGCCTAGAGTCCTTCACAACCTTGGACTCCGGTGTTCATTCCTGTGCTAGGCACTGGGGCAAACCGGCACTAGCTCCACTCCCCAAACCTACTCCTCCACCCTCACCCTCACCCACGGGTCCCTTACGCTGACTAGTCTACATCCCATGACGAGCCTTACTCTGCCCAGTCCACGGGACTTCTTCACAGTCCTCCTAGAAACTGAACTGCCTAGCCCCCCCCCAACCAGAATTTATAGGAGGGGACCTCCCCTAAGGTTAAATTTCAGAGTTGCCCTTCTGGCCCGGTGTTGGGAAGGTGTTGTGTGTGGTTCACCTGGTGTGGGAACTTTTTGTTGCTTCCAATCACAGCATGGTCCCTTGGGGAGACAACACTATTGAGGCAACCGGTACCACATATTTATTAGTGATTGCTCTGGGTATTGCTCAATTGTCCCATTCCAGTAAGACTATTAAAGTCTCATGTTTGTCCAGATCAAGCAAAAAGTATGGCGGAGATGAGACCGGAGGAATCGGTGATGGAATAATAAAGTGCATATTACCTATTTTATACATTTTTAAAACACCTTTTTAATGGATGGACAGCCCTTTCAATGGAAGAGTGGTAATAATGGCAAGGGTTGAGGAAAATTATTACAAGATTAATCTCACCTTAATCCTATCAGGCTCTGGGTGGGTGATAGGAGCAACAAACCCACAAGGCCACACGTGGGCTAATTATCCAAAAAAGAGACAGTTGCTCTAGCTGCTTAAAATCCAGAATTTATTTAATTTATAGACCTAAAAACAGACATGGCATATTTACAGGCGACGCGTTTCAAACAGCTAATCTTCATCACAGCCATGGACATCATGCCTGTGCATTTTAGATGCAAAGTATTTGATTAGACTTATATGTAAAAATCATAATAAACAAAAATTGATATTTGTTGAAGAGCAAAAATTCCCACAGTTACACCCCCATTAAATTTAAGGAAGGGTTTCATAGAAGAGTGAACACGTTGTAGCCACAAAAGGGTCCAAACTCCATATAAACACACATGGTTTCAAAGCACAATGTCATACTGATGCTATATACATCAAGAGTCCACATACTTTACACCATATGGTCTATTATAAATGCTCCTTGTCAGTAATACACCTGGATATTACGGTTCATGTCTACAATTAAAATTAGTTCATTCTATTTGTGTCAAAATTATTAAATAATCACTTTGCACGGTCAGAAGGATGCAGCGGATCACATCGGTGTCTGTGTATCTGAGCACCAGTACAACCAGTAACTAGCAGGGCTGCCTAAAATATTTATGTGGGCATCGTATAATAGTGGAGACTAGAACAAGACAGTGTTACATGTGTTGTTCTCAATTTCCCTAATGTGCAAGGGGCTTACTTCATCAAATGTCTTCTCCCTTGGAACAAACAAATGTATCAAAAAATAAATATCACATTCCCCCGTCCCCTATCTTCCAGGATATTCCCCCGAGATGTTCTGGTTATCCTGCAGATGTGAATCTCAGCTTCATTATAAAATATTATAAGACAGGTTCTATACAGAGCCCCAAATCTCAGACAGACACGGCTAATAAGATGCATGTTACTGAGAAGTAGAAATGTATTGTGTGCAGCTACTGAACTTCTGGTTTCTAAAGTTTATGCTATTATTGTACCTTATCTATCTATCTATCTATCTATCTATCCATCTATCTACACGTATCTATCTGTTATGCACACATGGTTTCTCACATGGGAAGACAGGGTCTATCTCTAACTATTGCACCTGGCCCAACTGATACAGACATTAATTCCTAGCCACACAGACCCTGGTGACACCTGAACAAGCTGGAATAACCTAGTCAATAAAGTTAGGAGACCACAACTTGCACCTGGCTGCCTAAGAGGCCGACGAGCATTCCTTGTACCTCTTTAGAAACCAGAGGGAGATGCAGAGCTCTGTAAGACTCAGAATAGGATATGCATGCAGAGATAGAAGAGAACCCAAGGTGATGAAACATAAAACACGCATGCACAGTGGCAAAAGGGAAGTTCTTACTTCAAACAGAATCACTTGCTACTAACAGGAACAAGTAGGCAAGATAGATGTGACAGCAAAAAAATTAACCCTAGCTGGTCTCTATATGGCTGGCATTAAATATTGGCTGTGTGGCTGGAACTCCAAGCCGGAGCCACTTAGGATGAACATTAAAGATCAGCAAGGGGAAGGTATAAATAGCCGCCCCCGCAATGTGATAGGGTGCACTAAATGAACAAATGAAAATACCCGATGACTAAATAAGAATGAAACAAAAGAAAAATATGACCAGCACCTGGACAGAGACAGAACCTACTGGGGCTTAGTGGATCGCACAAGCAATCACTCAGTAGAGGTCACCAGATTGAATCCCGAGGCATGACATTATGTATTTATTTATCTATTATTATAGCTTACTATTTCTCTCTCTTACTCTGTCACTGTCTTTCTTCCTCTCACTCAGCTTACTATCACAATGCATGAGGATAGTACAGTCCAACAACAGCTGCTAATATAATAGTTTTTAAGGTTGAAGGAAGACTTTAAGTCCATCTAGTTCAACCCATAGCCTAATATGTTGATCCAGAGGAGGGCAAAAAAAAACCATGTGGCAACACTAAGCTCCACATTGGGGGAAAAAATTCCTTCCTGACTCCAGATACGGCAATCAGACTAATTCCCTGGATCAACGCCCTATCAAAGAATCTAGTATGTATAACTGGTAATATTATAGTTTTCAAGAAAGGCATCCAGGCCCTTCTTAAATGTTAGTAGTGACTCCCTCATTACAACATCATGTGGCAGAGAGTTCCATAGTCTCACTGCTCTTACAGTAAAGAATCCGCGTCTGTGATTATGATTAAACCTTCTTCCCTCCAGACGTAGAGGATGCCCCCTTGTCCCAGTCTCAGGCCTAAGAGTAAAGAGATCATTAGAAAGGTCTCTGTACTGCCCCCTCATATATTTATACATTATTATAAGATCACCCCTAAGCCTTCGTTTTTCCAAGCTAAATAACCCCAAGTTTAATAACCTGTCTTGGTATTGCAGACCCCTTAGTCCTCTAATAACTTTTGTCGCTCTTCTCTGGACCCGTTCTAGTTCAGCTATGTCTTTCTTATACACCGGAGACCAGAATTGTACACAGTATTCTAAGTGTGGTCGCACTAGTGACTTGTATAGAGGTAAAATTATGTTCTCCTCATGAGCATCTATGCCTCTTTTAATACATTCCATTATTTTATTGGCCTTTGCAGCAGCTGCCTGACACTGGCCACTAAATGTGAGTTTGTCATCTACCCATACACCCAGGTCTTTTTCAGTGACAGTTTTGCCCAGTGTTTTACAATTAAGCACATAATTATACCTTTTGTTTCCTCTGCCCAAGTGCATGACTTTACATTTATCCCCATTAAAGCGCATTTGCCATTTAGCAGCCCAAGCTTCTAGTTTACATAAATCCTCCTGTAATATAAAATTGTCCTCCTCTGTATTGATTACCCTGCAGAGTTTAGTGTCATCTGCAAATATTGAGATTCTACTCTGTATGCCCCCTACAAGGTCATTAATAAATATATTAAATAGAAGCGGGCCCAACACTGACCCCTGTGGTACCCCACTGTTAACTGTGACCCATTCTGAGTGTGTTCCATTAATAACCACCCTTTGTTTCCTATCACTAAGCCAGTTCTTAACCCACTTACACATATTTTCCCCTATCCCCATTGCCCTCATTTTATGTATCAACCTTTTGTGTGGCACCGTATCAAAAGCTTTTGAAAAGTCCATATACACCACATCCACTGCATTTCCTTGGTCCAGTCCAGAACTTACTTCTTCATAGAAGCTTATTAGATTAGTTTGACAGGAACGGTCCCTCGTAAAACAATGTTGATAATGGGTCATGAGGTTATTTTTCTTCACATACTCCAGTATAGCATCTCTTAGAAAACCCTCTAGGATTTTACCCACAGTAGAGGTTAAGCTTACTGGCCTATAATTTCCAAGTTCAGTTTTTGTCCCCTTTTTGAATATTGGCACCACATTTGCTATACGCCAGTCCTGTGGTACAGACCCTGTTATTATGGAATCTTTAAATATTAAAAATAATGGTCTATCTATGACAGTACTTAATTCCTGCAGCACTCTGGGGTGTATCCCATCTGGGCCCGGGGATTTGTCAATTTTAGTGATTTTTAGACGATGCCGTACTTCCTCTTGGGTTAAGCAGGTGACGTTTAATTGAGAATTTTTGTTATCACTGATCATATTGTCTGTCATGGGATTTTCTTGTGTAAATACTGTTGAAAAAAAGTCATTTAGCATATTGGCTTTTTCCTCATCCTTATCCACCATTTCACCCAGACTATTTTTAAAGGGGCTAACACCATCATTTTTTAGTTTCTTACTATTTATGTAGTTAAAAAATATTTTGGGATTCTTTTTACTTTCTCTGGCAATGAGTCTCTCTGTCTCAATCTTTGCTGCCTTGATTTGCTTTTTACAAATGTTATTTAATTTTCTGTATTTATTTAATGCTTCATCACTACCTACTTGCTTTAATTCCCTAAATGCTTTCTTTTTGTCACATATTGCACTTCTTACCGCTTTATTTAGCCATAGTGGTTTCCTCCTATTTCTAGCAATAATAGTTCAAGTCTTCATAATGGCCGATCAATATTAATTAAATAAATTGTTCAGGATTTAACATTTACCTTCCATGGAAAGAGCAAAAATGACAAGTGTTTTGGCTTGCAACCACCAAGGACCATTCACCCAGTTCTCTCCAGGTCCTGCAATCTTTGTAAATATTTTAGGAGTACGTTCAAAAACAATATAACCTATTAATGACCTTTTCTTTTTTTTGGGTCAAGATGGAAAAAGTTTCTGGATGCTCTTAAAGCCATCGACAAAGCTGATTGGGACTTAATATAAGAGGTTAAAGAGGCCTGTCAACCCCCTGGTGCTATGCTTACTGAATGCAGCACTGAATGCAGCGTGTCTGCTGTATTCAGGGAAGGGGTCCCATATGTCTTTAGCCCCCTGTGAGCTGTTAAAAATACTTTATAAAGATTATGGATAATGAGTCCAGAGGCACTTACTCAGTAATGAGTCATCGCTGTTCTGGTGTTCTCTCTCTGCCACCTCCAGCCCTCTCTTGTTCAGCCTCCTTTATGTGTCTGCCCTCCTTCCTGCTCATGCGCCTCATCATCTTAATTGACACAGGCACAGGTGAGCATAGAGATTTTTTTATTTTTAACCCTTTCTTTTACTTAATTAAGTAATTTTTACTTAAGTAAAAGAAAGGGTTAAAAATAAAAAAATCTCTATGCTCACCTGTTCGGCGAGGTCCTGATGCTTATATTTACTTAAGTAAAAGAAAGGGTTAAAAATAAAAAAATCTCTGTGCTTACCTGTCCGGCAAGGTCCTGAAGCTTATAGGTTCTGTGTTGACGTCACAAATCAGGTCACATGACTGGTCATGTGACCTGATTTGTGACGTCACCACAGGTACTATAAGAATCAGAGCCTTGCCGGAGGCAGCAGTGGATCGCCGGACAGATGAGCATACAGTTTTTTTTATTTTAACCCTTTCTTTTACTTAATTTCACTTCCGCAATGTATGTATATACATTGCGGAAGTGAAAATGCCCCGCAGAGCTCATTATTTAGTGTTTTATGGTGTTTGAGAGTGTTCGACGAACATTCATTAACCCCTTCATGACCGAGCCTATTTTGACCCTAAAGACCGAGGCATTTTTGGCAATTCTGACCAGTGTCCATTTATGAGGTAATATCTCTGGAACGCTTCATTGGATCCGAGCGATTCTGAGATTGTTTTTTCGTGACATATTGGGCTTCATGTTAGTATTAAATTTAGGTCGATAATTTGTGCGTTTATTTGTGAAAAAATCAAAAATTTGGCAAAAAATTTGAAAATTTTGCAATTTTTAAAATTTTTATTTTTATTCTGCTAAACCAGAGAGTTATGTGCCACAAATAAGTTATTTATTAACATTTCCCACATGTCTACTTTACATCAGCACATTTTTGGAAGAAAAAAAATATTTTGTTCGGACGTTATAAGGGTTCAAAGTTAACGAGCAATTTTTCATTTTTCAGCAAAATTTACAAAACCATTTTTTTAGTGACCACATCACATTGGAAGTCCCTTTGAGGGGTGTATATAACAGAAAACACCCAAAAGTGACACCATTCCAAAGACTGCACCCCTCAAGCTACTCAAAACTACATTCAAGAAGATTATTAACCCTTCAGGTGCTTCACAGGAAATAAAATAAAGTTGAAGGAAAAAATGGACATTTTAATTTTTGTAACAAAAATGTTCTTTTAGCCTCAATTATTTTATTTTCACAAGGGCAACAGGATAAAATGCATCCTAAAATTTGTTGGGCTATTTCTCCTGAGTACACCGATACCTTATATGTGGTCATAAACCACTGTTTGGGCGCACAGCAGGGCTCAGAAGGGAGGGAGCGCCATTTGAATTCTGAACCCCCAGATGCTTCAGAAATTCATCCGCAAAAACGAAAAAGCACTTTTTTTTCCCACAAAAAAATTCTTTTTTCATTATTACGGATCAATTTGTGAAGCATCTGGGGGTTCAAAGTGCTCACTATGCATCTAAATACGTTCCTTAGGGGGTCTAGTTTCCAAAATGGGGTCACTTGTGGGGGAGCTCCAATGTGGAGACACACAGGGACCCTCCAAACGCAACATGGTGTCCGCTAATAATTTGAATGGAAAATGAGCTCAAATTGTTAGCGGACACCATGTCGTGTTTGGAGGGTCCCTGTGTGTCTCCAGTTCCTCCAGTTCCAGGAGAAGGTGATCAAGGCCCTGATGTTTAGAAGAGGAGGAGAAGAAGAAGAAGAAGCGCGCCCCAGCACTCCTGGAACTAGAGTCTCCCGTGTGGTACCAGGGCAACATTTTCCCCGTGAGGTCACAACTTCAGAAAGAAAAAGGTGCCGGGTCTGCCATACCCGGGTCTGCCACACACAGGGACCCTCCAAACACGACATGGTGTCCGCTAACAATTTGAGCTCATTTTCCATTCAAATTATTAGCGGACACCATGTTGCGTTTGGAGGGTCCCTGTGTGTCTCCACATTGGAGCTCCCCCACAAGTGACCCCATTTTGGAAACTAGACCCCCTAAGGAACGTATTTAGATGCATAGTGAGCACTTTGAACCCCCAGATGCTTCACAAATTGATCCGTAATAATGAAAAAATAATTTTTTTGTGGGAAAAAAAAGTGCTTTTTCGTTTTTGCGGATGAATTTCTGAAGCATCTGGGGGTTCAGAATTCAAATGGCGCTCCCCAAAGGAACATATCCAATTCCAATTGTTAGCAAACACCAGGTTGCGTATGGAGAGCCCCTGTGTGCCTTAACATTGGAGCTCCCCCACAAGTGACCCCATCCACTTATAGAGCATAATTACACATCTGTACCCAGCCTTCAAGAAGGACAGGTCAACTTGTAACCTGGCCGTTCTGCAGGAAGGGATTTGTTCTAGCACCGGAATGAGACCCCAAAGCCATGGTAAAGACTAAGGGTGCTCTTATCAGTGCAAGGTCCAATGTTCGGGTGTTGTGCGTGTGTGTGTGTTGTTGTGTATGTCATTCTGGTGTGGGTGAGTTGTGTAGGAAAGATGCAATTTGCTGCAATTGTTTATTTCTTCTAGAATTGGGTTACCCCAATACCCTTATAAATAGCTCCATTGTCCACACTGCACATGAATTGAATTGATATGTGATGGTTCACTATCTTAATTGTAATTGGCTACGGTTGGTCTGCAAATTTGTGGTTGCACAAATTTTAATTGTTTTTAAATGTAACTGTATGCACTAGTTTGTAATGGAAACCTGAATAATCAGTCCGGGGACTGGTGATGAATTTTGAAGCATTCATTCAAACACAGTCCTGGTTTGTCTGGACACGTTTCACATTGGAAACGGCTCAGCCTTTTTGTCCCCCTTTTATGGCAGACCCGGCACCTTTTTCTTTCTGAAGTTGTGACCTCACGGGGAAAATGTTGCCCTGGTACCACACGGAGAACTCTAGTTCCAGGAGTGCTGGGGCGCGCTTCTTCTTCTTCTTCTTCTTCTCCTCCTCTTCTAAACATCAGGGCCTTGATCACCTTCTCCTGGAACTGGAGGAAGGTTTTGGTGGTCTAGCCTGCACATCGTGATAGCACGTATGCGTTATACATTGCCATCTGTATGATGTGTGTGGCACCCTGGCACCTGTTGGGCACCACAGAAATCCTTAGAGCACAAATGGAGTAAGTAACAGCACAGCAAAACCCACAACACAAACAACACTTAGAACACCTGGTTTCACCCCGAGCCTCTAGGGGGAGCTACACTGGTGACTTTGAGCCAGTTCCCCCCTATAAATAGAGTCTTGGAGGGAGAAACTTCAGAGTGTGGTAGACGCTACAAGAGCTGCCAGCCTGTGTGAAACCTCCACCCTATGAGGAACACACTAGGCCCAACCAGCCTGTTAGCCAGTGGAGATCCCTGCAATTGGGATAATAGGAAGAAGGAGATCACCTCTCAGGAAAACAGAGTTAATCTGACTCTTTCCAAATTAACCGGTTACTGGAACCGAAGCTGTGAGAGCTGCCCAGCCACCACAGAGAACCAGCACGTCTAACAGGAGGTTTAGCCACCTGTTCCACCTGATGCACCCATCCACGAGAGCCCAGGGAAGAGTACTGATCCTGCTCAGACCCTTTTACAGTGCCCTCAGTGCTGTTAACCAGGTGAAGCAAGTTCCATTGAACAAACTGCCCGGTCCGGAGGGATTCCACATCCACCCGACCTTAGCACCAGAACTAGAGAAAGGAAGCCTAACACTGCTTGCTGTGAAACTCCAGAAGTGCCAACTTCACTATCCCGGTCCGAGTGTACCTGACTACCATCCAGTAAAGGTACCTAAAAGAGACTTTGTGTGGTTGTACATTACTCCTGGATTCAGCGCGCAGCATCCCGCAGCTGCCTCACAACATCTTGAGCAGCTCCCGGCTCCGGGGATTCCCGCTCATCCTGTGGGGAGCGTTCCATCTCGCTGTATACCATCCCCCGGAGACCCGAACAGCGCTGGTAAAGTTACCAGAACACCCGCAGGTGGCGTCACGAAGACAAATCACCCCCCCACTGTTCCGCCATTCCCCTATTGATCTGGACCACCGGGCCTACACTGCCGCAGGCGCGGTTCCGTGACTGGAGGAGAAACAACGCCCGCTATGTGTACCCCCGGCTACGGTGAGTCATGTGCACGGCCAGTTTTTTATACCACACCTTCGTCTTCCGCATGGCACTGTAGGGCTGGAGGACTTGATCAGAAAGATCAACTTCCCCCATGTGCTTGTTGTACCCCAGGGCACAGTCCGGTTTGTAGACCTGTGCTGGGGTACCTCTAGCGGTGGTGGCCGTGGTGCCGGGACCATGGATTGTGGTCAAGAAAAAGACATCCCTTTTGTCTTTGAACTTGACCACAAGCATGTTGCCGCTACATTGGGCTCGACTCTCGCCCTTTGGGAGAGGCTGCTCAACTAGCGTCAAAGGGAGACCCCTCTGGTTTCTGCGCACAGTACCGCAAGCGGCGGTAGTTCTGGCAGAGAGGGACTGAAATAGTGTGATACTTGTATAAAAGTTATCAACATATAGATGATAACCTTTATCAAGTAGTGGGTGGATCAAGTCCCACACTATTTTCCCACTCACCCCCAGAGCAGGTGGACACTCTGGGGGCTGGATCCTGGAATCCTTACCTTCATACACTCTAAAGCTGTGAGTGTACCCTGAGGTACTCTCACAGAGCTTGTAGAGTTTGATTCCATACCTCGCCCTCTTGCTGGGCAGGTATTGCCGGAACTGCAGCCTCCCTTTGAAGTGGATGAGGGATTCATCCACACAAATTTCCCTTTTGGGAACGTACACTTCAGCAAACTTGTTGCTGAAGTGTTCGATGACCGGCCGAATTTTGAACAGCCTATCAAAATACGGGTCATCGCGGGGAAGGCTGTCCGCGTTGTCCCTGAAATGTATGTAAAAATTTGTGAATGGCCTCAAATCTGTTTCGGGCCATCACCGCGCCGAACACTGGAGTGTGATAGAAAATATCTTTACTCCAGTATTGGCGGATTTCTGGTTTCTTCACAATCCCCATGTGAAGTACCAGTCCCCAATATTTCAACATCTCTACTGAGTCCACGGGACTCCAAGATGAAAATGTTGAATTTGGGTTTTGGGCCAGGAATTGTTGGGCGTACAGGTTCGTCTGCTCCACCATGAGACTCACAATGGCCTCAGAGAAATAGACTTTGAAAAAGTCTATTTCCCTGAGGTTTGCCGTCTCGAACTGGATTCCTGATTGGGGAAGGAAATCAGGAATCCGTGGAGTGTAGTTTTCAGGGACGAGGGTCCAAACGGGGGCCCTGGTGCTAGGTTGGGAGTGACTAGCACCAGGTTGAAGATTACTCACAGTGGGCTGTGGGTCTTCCTCCATGGCCTCCGGCTCCTCTTCTCCAGGCTCTGGCTCCTCTTCCACGGCCTCCGGCTCTTCTCCCCCGGCCTCTGGACGATGTCTTGTCCTCCGCCGTCTTCTTGGTGGCGAGTCGGTGTCACTGGAGGAGGAAGAATGCGAGGAATAGAGGAACGTGGGGTCCTCTCCCTCACTATCAGCTTCGGAGGCAACAATAGCATATGCCTCCTCAGCTGAGTACACCCTTTCTGGCCGTGATGACTGGGATGAGCGGGACATTTTGTATGTGCTGTGTACGTGTAAAAAAAATTCTAAAAAAACTTTATTTATAGTGTGAGTGTACGTGTGTGAGTGTTTGGTGCAACTTTACACTGCAGGCGCACGGGGCACAGAGGGCGCTCAGGGGCACGGGGCACAGAGGGCGCTCAGGGGCACGGGGCACAGAGGGCGCTCAGGGGCACGGGGCACAGAGGGCGCTCAGGCACAGAGGGCACAGAGGGCGCTCAGGCACAGAGGGTGCTCAGGCACAGAGGGCGCTCAGGCACAGAGGGCACAGAGGGCGCTCAGGCACAGAGGGCACAGAGGGCGCTCAGGCACAGAGGGCGCTCAGGCACAGAGGGCACAGAGGGCGCTCAGGCACAGAGGGCGCTCAGGCACAGAGGGCACAGAGGGCGCTCAGGCACAGAGGGCACAGAGGGCGCTCAGGCACAGAGGGCGCTCAGGCACACGGGGCACAGAGGGCGCTCAGGCGCACGGGGCACAGAGGGCGCTCAGGGGCACGGGGCACAGAGGGCGCTCAGGGGCACGGGGCACAGAGGGCGCTCAGGCACAGAGGGCACAGAGGGCGCTCAGGCACAGAGGGCACAGAGGCACAGAGGGCGCTCAGGCACAAAGGGCGCTCAGGCACAGAGGGCACAGAGGGCGCTCAGGCACAGAGGGCACAGAGGGCGCTCAGGCGCACGGGGCACAGAGGGCGCTCAGGCGCACGGGGCACAGAGGGCGCTCAGGGGCACGGAGCACAGAGGGCGCTCAGGGGCACGGAGCACAGAGGGCGCTCAGGGGCACGGAGCACAGAGGGCGCTCAGGGGCACGGAGCACAGAGGGCGCTCAGGGGCACGGAGCACAGAGGGCGCTCAGGGGCACGGAGCACAGAGGGCGCTCAGGGGCACGGGGCACAGAGGGCGCTCAGGCACAGAGGGCGCTCAGGCACACAGAGGGCGCTCAGGCACACAGAGGGCGCTCAGGCACACAGAGGGTGCTCAGGCACAGAGGGCGCTCAGGCGCACGGGGCACAGAGGGCGCTCAGGGGCACGGAGCACAGAGGGCGCTCAGGGGCACGGAGCACAGAGGGCGCTCAGGGGCACGGAGCACAGAGGGCGCTCAGGGGCACGGAGCACAGGGGGCGCTCAGGGGCACGGAGCACAGAGGGCGCTCAAGGGCACGGAGCACAGAGGGCGCTCAGGGACACGGAGCACAGAGGGCGCTCAGGGGCACGGAGCACAGAGGGCGCTCAGGGGCACAGAGGGCACTCAGGCACACAGAGGGCGCTCAGGCACACAGAGGGTGCTCAGGCACACAGAGGGCACTCAGGCACACAGAGGGTGCTCAGGCACAGAGGGCGCTCAGGCGCACGGGGCACAGAGGGCGCTCAGGGGCACGGAGCACAGAGGGCGCTCAGGGGCACGGAGCACAGGGGGCGCTCAGGGGCACGGAGCACAGAGGGCGCTCAGGGGCACGGAGCACAGAGGGCGCTCAGGGGCACGGAGCACAGAGGGCG
The DNA here is from genome assembly GCA_033576535.1 of Allobates femoralis. Classification (NCBI taxonomy): domain Eukaryota; kingdom Metazoa; phylum Chordata; class Amphibia; order Anura; family Aromobatidae; genus Allobates; species Allobates femoralis. The sequence continues at coordinate 151,116,917 of JARQOC010000010.1, read as the reverse complement.
CTCAGGGGCACGGAGCACAGAGGGCGCTCAGGGGCACGGAGCACAGAGGGCGCTCAGGGGCATGGAGCACAGAGGGCGCTCAGGGGCACGGAGCACAGAGGGCGCTCAGGGGCACGGAGCACAGAGGGCGCTCAGGGGCACGGAGCACAGAGGGTGCTCAGGGGCACAGGGGGCGCTCAGCGCCCAGCCACACGGGGTAAGGAAGTGGGGGGGGGCTTGGGCACACTGGGCACTGGGGTGGTCGCTCAGGCACACGGGGCACTGGGGGCACAGGAGAGGGCAGTCAGCAGTAGCACCAGCAGGGAGGGGGTTTCACTGGGGGGTGGGGGTGATCACTGAGTTGGGGGTTGATCACTGGGTGGGGGTGATCACCGGGTGGGGGTGATCACTGGGTGGGGGGGTGATCACTGGGTGGGGGGGGTAATCACTGGGTGGGGGGGTAATCACTGGGTGGGGGGGGTGGTGGTTATCACTGGGTGGGGGTGATCACTTGGTGATCACTGAGACAGGGAACAAGTGTTATAACAGATGCGGTGACGCAGCACAGCCTAACAGGAGGCAGCAGCCGGAGGATGTGGAGGTGATGCAAGGAGCGGGAGGGAGCGGAGGTCGGGGTGGGGGGTATTGGGATGATATTGCACTGGGGTGGAAGGGGGAGGTCGGGGGGGGGAAGGGTAGGTGGGGGCTGGAATCGGAAGGGGGGGGAAGGAGAAAGACAGGGGAGAGAGAGCAGGGAATACAAAGGAAAAAAAAAACAGTTACCGGGGTGATCGGCGGCGGCGGCGGCGGATCTGGCGGCGGTGGTGGATCGGAAGGCGGTGGTGGATCGGAAGGCGGTGGTGGATCGGGTGGCAGCGGCGGCAGATCGGTAGCGGCGGCGGCAGCAGGACCACGCTCCTCAGCTTCCACGGACGGGATGAAGCTGGGGAGCGTGGTCAGCCATTGTAAACAATCGCCTCCACATCTGATTGGAGGGCTAGCGTCACATGGACACTAGCCCCAATCAGATCTGGGGGGGGGCACAGAGCTCACACTCCCCCCAGCCAATACCTGATGCTTTATGCATCAGGCCATACCCAGAAAGTAAATATTTCACCAATTTCCATTGGTGAAATATTTCATTCATTCCGATTGGCACTTTCAGTTTTGAAATGCCAATCGGAGGGGTACTGGGCACGGGGGGGTTAATCCACCCCCCTGGGGTCAACTACAGGTTGTCACGTAGCAGCAGCTACGGTGACACCTGAGTGACCCCCCTCAAAGCTGCTGCAGGGGAGCGTTCCCCCGATGTCTCAGCATCTGAGACATCGGTCGGGAAGCAATTGGTTTTCATGTCTCATACGCTGAGACACATGTCGGGAAGGGGTTAAAACACCCCCCCGATTCGACGAATCAAACTAGAACACTAGGGTGGTGGCTCATCTCTATTCATCACGGCAGCTGAAAACCCTCCTGCCGGACAACGTTAGCACCAGATCCTGCCTTGCTGTATGAATACAGTGCAATCTGGAGCAGGGTGGGATCTGGCGCTGACGTAACCGGCAGGAGGGTTTTCAGCTGCCGTGACCAGATACAGCTGCCGTGTCCAAAACATTGCTCGCTCTGCGCCTGTGTCAATTAAGATGATGAGGCGCATGAGCGGGGAGGAGGGCAGACACATAAAGCAGGCTAAACAAGAGAAGGCTGGAGGCGGGGATGACACCATGCAACAGTGATGTCTTATTACTGAGTAAGTCCCTCCAGATTCCTTATCTATAAATTTTATAAAGTCTTTTTAACATCTTACAGGGGGGCTAGAGACATGGGGGACACCTTCTATGAATATAGCAGACACGCTGCATTCAGTACTGCATTCAGTTAGCATAGCACCAGGGGGGTGATAGGTCCTCTTTAAGTTGCATTTCCCAATCAAATATATTAAATGGGTCAGAATATCTTACTATCAAATATACACTAGCATAAGAATTAACAAAAGTGTATATCATCCACTTCAAATGTTGAGAGGCACCGGGCAGAGGTGCCTCTTGGTTATTCTCTTTGCATTGGCAATTGAGTCTTTTGTCATTCAGGTAGTAGAGTGGTATAAGGGTCATTAATACAGGACACGAGAACCAAACTTCATTTTATGCTGATGATGTTCTATTTTATCTCAGCAATGCAGAAAAATCGTTAAAAGTAGCTTTTGATGTAATTGATTTTTTGGTGTGGCCTCTGGACTGATGATTATTTGGTCAAAATATGTTTTGATTCTGCTTCAAGATGGGAAGGATATATTTGCGAGTATTAGAGTCTCATGAAAGTTAATATTTAGGTATTGGATTTAGCATTTTTTGATATATTTACTTTGTTATCTAGATTAAGGAAAATGTTCACTATAGAAAAAAGCCTTGATTAAAATGATCGTTCTTCCTCAATTAATATATATTAAAGAGTTATTCCCATATGATCAAGTTATTAACCTATCCACAGAATATAGAAAGTGATACCTTGCTGTTTACTGAGGTTTTACCCTTGGGACTCCCATCAATTCCGACAACTCAGAAATGCATCCTTAAAACATAGTGGTGGCCATGCATGCTCGCTACTGTTCCTTTTATTGTCTGTGCAAGTGCCAGATTTCACAATTCCTCCTCTCAGTGTGTCTTGGATGCAGTGTCAGTTTGCTTCACTATGGAATTAGGGCTGTGCTGAGCTGTCAGTCTGGTGAGTGACAGCTCAGTCATCCAATCCAGTCTTGGGGCATGCTGAGTTGTCGGTGTGTTAATAGACAGCTCAGCCATCCAATCTTATACTGGGAGGTTGGGAGGTTCTGCGCTTATTCAGGTGTTCCCTGTACTGGGTGATTGCCCAGCTACTTAGCTGAGCAGTTAGTCTCCGATCTCTGCTAGTTGTAGCATTTTGCTCATTGGTGCCTATTGGCCTCCTTTATCTTTCCTCTGGGTTCTGATCTATTGCTGCCTGACCTTGGACCTCCATCTGTTTGCCTTGTGCCTTTGCTTTGATCTCCTATCCTTCTGGTATTCTTTTGTCAGACTATAACCTGACTATGCCTTTGCCTATTCCCTCAGTCTATGACATTATCTCTTAGTATATGACCCTGGAATGTTTGACTACTCTGCCTCATCATTTGTCCTTGCTAGCATCACACCAGAAGTATCTGAAAAAGTGCTGGACTACAGCCAGCAGTTTCGTTGACGCCAAGACCCCTGCTACTTTTTTCTCATGGGGCATTTCAGAGTTTTGTTTTTTCGGATCAGTGGGGGCAATCAACAATCTTGGGTATATTGCCCAATTAGGCCAAATGATAGGACTTTTAAAACTTTCATTGTCTTATTTTTGATGAGTGAATTTGGAGGTGTAAAATTTAGAAACTTTGAGCTACTAATCACTAGCAGTGGCATAATTTGAAGCTCAATGCAAAAGCTCCAACTAAGCCCTCAATTATTGAAAATCTTCAATAGCATTAGTCTTTCTCTATAGGTCAAAGGGACAGATGATCTGATGAAATTTTAATTTGTCGGGTTTGGCACATTTTTCCTAAACATTCTACCAATTTGTCACAAATTGCACGTATTCTAACAGACATCTATAACACTGAGTCTTGCAGGACTGTATCCAACCCCTTCCAAGCCTTTTAATACAAACAGCCTTAAAACTGTTCAAGTCACCTTTTCATATATAGCTATGGGTAAATGAATGGTAAGTGTTCTCAGTGTTTTTATGTCACACCCTATCTGTACAGTATAATCAGAGTTTCTTGACCAATTCTCTCAATTTCTATTACTAAGCTGTGAGCTGTGACATTCACTTACTTAACATTCACCCCAAAATGCTTGTTGTGCTGCATTCCCTGCCTTGGCTTTTAAACAGGCTACTAGGCCAGAAATGCATCATACATTGAATTTGTATTGCACTCATCAGCTCATTTCTAGTGACATTTCACATTTAAACAATTGATTCCTGTTCTTTCAAATTTTCCAAAAGGTTTGATTTCTCTTTTAAAGGTTTAATTTCTCTTTCATTTCTTCTTTTCTTGTAGATGCATTTTATGACAGTGGGCTATAAATCTCACATTAAATGCATTTTAGATTTCACTTAAATAGCATGGCTTTAAAGTTTTTGTATATAATATTAACGGATGAGATTCATCAATGTCTCTTAAATGTATGTCTTTGGAATCCAATTGGACAAATATCCTTGGAAGGATTAATAAGATGCTATGACTGTGGCTTCCATACAGCAAAATATGTCTCGTTGGGATTTAAAAAAAATCATACACCCTGACAAAAGGTATGCCATATATACTAACTTGATGTAGGCTAATAAGTCACTTATTTGACTTCCATTAGATCAATTTTGGCCTATGGACATATGTGAATTTTACACCTGGAGCCAGTGGCGTAACTACCGGCATAGCAGCCGTAGCGGTCGCTTTGGGGCCCGGCGCTTGTGGGGGGCCTGGACCCAGCACCGCTACGCAGCCACTGCTATACCGCCTGCGATACATACAGGGGCGGACTGGCCCAGCGGGCCCCGACACTTTGGGACCACGCCCACTAAGCCCCGTCCCCATACCCCCCTGGGTGCTGTAGGGGGGGCCCGGACAGAAAGGGGGGCCCATTGGTCCCCTAAGCGCCCCCACATGTCATACAATGGGGCCCCTGACCGCTGCTCCCACACGCTATCCTCGGGGCCCCCTGACCGCTGCCTCCATTACTGCTGCGTCCCCCCGCTCTCCATTACCGGTCCGGCGGGCAGTCGCGCTGATCTGCCTGTCATGTGGGCTGTAGTCGGCGCCGCTCTATTTCCTGTATCGCCGGCTACAGCGTCACACTACATGACAGGCTGTGGGTGCGATCAGCGCGACTGCCTGCTGCAGGTAATGGAGAGCGGGGGGCATGTATATACCACCACCAGGGGCCCTGTATACCACCACCAGGGGCCCTGTATACACCACCACCAGGGGCCCTGTATACACCACCACCAGGGGCCTTGTATACCACCACCAGGGGCCCTGTATATACCACCACCAGGGGCCTTGTATATACCACCACCAGGGGCCTGTATATACCACCACCAGGGGCCCTGTATACCACCACCAGGGGCCCTGTATACCACCACCAGGGGCCCTGTATACCACCACCAGTGGCCCTGTAGACCACCACCAGGGGCCCTGTATACCACCACCAGGGGCCCTGTATACCACCACCAGGGGCTCGTATATACCACCACCAGGGGCCCTGTATATACCACCACCAGGGGCCCTGTATATACCACCACCAGGGGCCCTGTATATATCACCACCAGGGGCCCTGTATATACCACCACCAGGGGCCCTGTATATACCACCACCAGGGGCCCTGTATATACCACCACCAGGGGCCCTGTATATACCACCACCAGGGGCCTGTATATACCACCACTGCGGAGGCTGCTGTAATACTGCTGGGGCCTGTATACACCACTGGGGAGGCTGCTGTATACCACTGGGGCTGCTGTAATACTGCTGGGGCCTGTATATACCACTGGGGAGGCTGCTGTATACCACTGGGGCTGCTGTAATACTGCTGGGGCCTGTATATACCACTGGGGAGGCTGCTGTATACCACTGGGGCTGCTGTAATACTGCTGGGGCCTGTATATACCACTGGGGAGGCTGCTGTATACCACTGGGGCTGCTGTAATACTGCTGGGGCCTGTATATACCACTGGGGAGGCTGCTGTATACCACTGGGGCTGCTGTAATACTAATGGGGCCTGTATATACCACTGGGGAGGCTGCGGTATACCACTGGGGCTGCTGTATATACTGCTGGGGCCTGTAAGGGGGTGTGTCTTGAAGGGGCGTGTCATTGGGGGGAAGCATGTCTTGGAGGGGGCGTGTCATTGGGAGGCGTGTCTTGGAGGGGGCCCCGTTCAAAAGTTTGCTATGGGGCCCTGCCAGTTCTAGTTACGCCCCTGCCTGGAGCATGTATGCCAAGCTCACAGTTGTAAACAATAAACTGTGGAAAGAAAAGGGCAATGGGGTCTAACCCAGCAACACGGAGGGTTGACAGGGAAGCAATACAATGCTCACCTTGTGAGTTTGTGACACACAACCAAGTGAAAGGGTTAAGACAGCTGCCATAGAGACCACATGCACCAACCCAAGTCAGGGGTGCAGGATATCGGATAAAATGTGGTATAAAATCCGCGCTGCTGGCAAATGATCCAAACCAGTTGTATTTCCTGAAGAAGAGGCGGAGACATGCTTTGAAACGCGCAGAATAAACCATTTGCTTTATCATCTTCTCTGCATTGGTTCATTTGGCAGCGGTGTGGATTTTGGACCACATTTTTCTCCAATATCCTGAATCTCACAGTTGTATCATTATTCTTATTCTTCTGTAACTTTTATCATACATCTGACATTCAGGGCCCATGTACAGGTCACAATTTCCGGACTGGTTGTGGGTCTCTTGATCCAAACTCAACAACCCTGTAGGCATATACTAGGCTGTTGAGTTTGGGTCCAGACCCGCAACTGGTCTGGACATTGTGGTTCGCACTTACACTGAGTGTGTCAGTTAGGTGAAACCAGTACAATGGGAGTAAACATATTTGCTGATACTAGGCTTAATGATTTACACACCATTTACTAATGGATGGAAGATGATAATTAAGGCCAATCGTCAACCTTATTGGGTCACAATAGTATCTGAATATTGTTCTGGTAATTATTTTATTCTATTAATTAACTTGTTTCCAACTAGGCTGTGGTGGAATCTGAATCCTGTGTTTCCTGTATCTTAGCATTGTAATATCACTTGTTCTGGTTATCTAATGCTAGCCGGCAATAGATAGCTTAAGATCTACCTGACAAGTGCCCTGTTAAGCTAAAGGAGAAGAGGATACCTGGATTGTGTTTCTAGAACAGACGGAAGTCTGACTTGCAGAAAAAGAGATCAGTCCAGTCTTGTGAACAAACCATATACTACGTCACAAGCAATAATGCACTCTAGCCCTTATTACTAATGTAGTTTTCATCCTTTTTTGATACAACTCAGTTTAGACAAATGTATCTATTTTTTTGTGCCAAAATGGGTTGACATGTGAACCTCACACTTTTCCAAAGTCTCTTAATTGGTGTAAGTATCTAACCTCATTTAAGGTGCACCAAATATATTGCACACTTGCAACACTTTGACAAATTTGGCACATTGTGTAACTTCAAGGTCCAACACAATAACGCCATTAGTGCTTTTCGACAGCGCTTCATCCAGTGTTTTAAAGGGTATGTGCTTTTGGCAGCTGCAATGATCTCTAGTCAATCTCCAGAGATATGTGAACTGATTACTAGAGATGAGCGAAATTTTAGTGTTCGGGGTTGGTGAACAATTTGCCGAACCCCATTGATTTCAATGGGAAACAAAATCAAAGGCCTACAAAACACCTTCAGGGGAGTCCAAAAGTTTCCAAAACAGTTCAAACCGTTGTAGAGTGGAGCTCTGCTGTTTTGGCAGAGACATTATCTTCCTAGACTATATACTGATGCTGTTACCCTGCTTCCGTGTGAACTCATTAACCCCATACATATTCACTGCTCTCCCCCCGTTAAAGTCAGACTTTACCCTGCCCACCCTCTCCGCCAGCATCTGTGATTAGTTACCATAAACAGTGACTGACTGGGTCCCGTACGGTAGTGTAAAAATAAATGAATAATTGAAAAAATTGTCGTGGGAATCCCCAATTATGATACAGGCCAAGACACAGTGCATGGATGGGGTTGGTATTCTCACCCTGCGGAGGCACAAAGTTATTGCCTCATTTATGTTAGTCAACTACAGATAAATTGTCATCTAGTCGATGAAAGAAAATCCCCAGAAAGTTCTTATGTCCTTTGCCTGGTGTCACTGAACAGTTATGGCCAGTTTGATTGATTATAATAGCCAATGTGGACAAGAATGTGTATGGCTATATCAGCGGCAAAATGACCAGTCACAAGACAATCGTTAAACGGTCAAACAATCTTCTTCTGTCAAACCGTTCTCTCCGGGTTCTCCTCCTACCTCTCTGACGGCTCCTTCACTGTATCTGTCGCCGACTCTTCTTCTCCTCATGGTTGAGGTTCCTCAGGGTTTAGTCCTAGGCCCCCTTCTCTCTATACACTGCCTCTATTGGACAAAGCAGCAGTAGATTCAGTTTTCAGTATCACCTGTGTTCTGACATCACCCAATCATACACCTCTTCTCCTGACATCACCCCTGCAATATTCCAAAATACCAGTGATTGTCTGTCTGCTGTCTCTAACATCATGTCTTCTCTCTACCTTAAACTGAATCTATCAAAAACTGAACTTCTCATGTTTCCTTCCTCTTTTAAAACCTAGCATTGCCATTCCTGTATGTGGTTCTATCATTACCCCCCAGCAGCCGTCCTCTGTACCAGTGTTATATGTGACTCAGATTTCTCCTTCACCCTCACATCCAATCACTCACTCGCTCATGTCACCTACGCCTCAAAATATCTCTAGAATTCAACTGTTTTTTTTACCACTGACTCTGCAAAAACTCTCTAGCCCTTATTCATTCTCATCTGGTTTATTGCAATTCTCTAGTAATCGGTCTCCCACTTACTAAACTCTCTTCTATCCAATCCATCCTGAATGCAGCAGCCAGGATCATATTCCTCTCCAACCGCTTCACCGATGCCTCTATCCTGTGCCAGTCATTGCACTGGATGCCAATCCTCTACAGAGTACAACATAAAATTATCAATGTCACCCACAAAGCCCTCCACAGTTCTGCACTGCCCTACATCTACTCACTCATTTCAGTCTATCACCCCACATGTACCCTTCATTCTGCAAGTGACCTAAGACTGACATCATCTACAATGTGAACCTCCCACTCCCATCTCCAAGACTTCTCCCAAGCAGCGGCGATCCTCTGGAATGTACTACCAAGAACAATTCAAGTAATTTGCAATAGCTATTCTTTTAAGCAGGCCCTAAAAATGCATTTCTTTTGAGTAGCCTATCATGTCACCTCACTTAGCTAACTATTCCTATCTTCCCTTTTACGAATATCGTCCCTTGTGTAATCTGTCTACAACTCTTCATGCACTTAATAGCACTTTGTACTTGTACAGATCCTGGCTGGTAACCGGTTCATGCAGTATTATATGAACCCCCTATTTATTACATTGATGGCTGGGCCATATATGACAGCACTTTTTACCATTTACCCTTGTACCTCCCCTATTTCCTCAGATTGTAGCTTTTGATCAAGGACCTTAGTATCTGTTGAATTTTTCCGTACTCTGTATTGTCTCATATTATCTGTACATGTCCCCTCTGAATTGTAAAGTGCTGAGGAATATATTGGTGTTATATAATTAAAATTGTTATTATTATTATTTTTATTATATGAGTGTTTCAATATGGCTACTTGTCATTAACTGCCCTACTCACCAATGATAATAGGACAATAATCCTCCTGTGCCTATATATGCTACAAAACTGTCTAGTGAGCTAAGTAAAACAAGTATCAGCTTATTAAGTCTAATTGTAGTAATACATTAATAGAAAGCATATTTTTAACTCTATGTTTTATTAAAAATGAATGTTTAGTATGTTCTTTTCTGATTATACATTCTCTTTAAAGCTAAATCATACAAGCAAAATTTACCCTAAGGCGGCCGTCACACGGTTCAATATTGCGAACGATATCGTTTAAGTGATCTGCTTTTTGATCGCTTAAGCGATATCGTTTGTGCATCGCTGCGTGCAATCAGGTGATTTTACAATGTAAAATCGCTTGATCGTTACATCGCAGATTGGTGAGCCGGAGCTCATATCAAGCGATAATCGCTTGTTCAATCTGCTTCATCGTGGTGTGTGACACCACGATGAACGATCTCCCAGCCGCAGAGCCTATGCTGGGAGATGGTATCTATGGTAAACGTCGGGTTACTAAGCGCCGCGCGGCGCCTAGTAACCCGATGTGTAGCATAGTTACCAGTGATCTCGCTGGTCCACATTGCTGGTGAGTCTGCTCACCAGCGATGTGAACGATATTGTTAGCGATCGCGCGTTAACGTGATCGCTTACAATATCGCTCTCGATATTGTAGCGTGTGACGGCTGCCTTAGGGCCACTTTACACACACCAACTTATCTGTCCAACTTCTGAACAGATCTCTGGTTGCAGTGAAATCATGGACACATTGCTCCATTTTGTGACTGTGTACAAATGGAACAATGTGTCCATGATTTCACTGCAACCAGTAAGTTGTTCAGAAGTTGGACAGATAAGTTGGTGTGTGTAAAGTGGCCATTATACCAGGCCAACCAGATAAATCGCACTAGCCAATAAATCATCCAGGTTTGTAGGTACAGGTGGGAGATGTCATTGTGCAGTTTTCTTCTGCAGCCCTGAGATTTTTGTAATTATACAATCTGCAGGACATAGGAAGAAAAATCATGGGGTTACATAGCAAAACTACTCACTAAGTGATCTGACAAATGTACACTAACCCAGCTTTAAGAGTTCAAAAAATTTGTAAAAAATAATAAAATATTATATACGGTATATATAATGAAGCACTGTAGTGACCCAGAATATGCAATATGTTCCCTAATCTGCCATATGTTGTTCTGCCTTTTTAGCGGAAAGTGAAGTATTTTGCAATCACTGTTTTGAGGCAAAAGAAAAGGCTTTTTAGTACAAACTGAAGGGTTTGACAATTACTGGTTAGAGGCCAAACAGCCTTTTTATGGGACAAACTAATGGGGATGTCACACGCGTCAATATCGCGTGCACGATGGCTGCTGCACGTGACGTTGCAGCGATATTGACGCGTGTGACAGGGCGCATCAACCAGAGATACATCGCTTTTTGATGATCGCCAGGTTTTAAAAGTATTAAAACGTTTTTATGCACTTTCACCGGATGCTTTTAGGAGACAAAAGTAGTGTGAGATTAGTGATAGGATGCTGCAGGGACATGTTTTGCTAGCTTAAGTGGCATTTTGGAGGTGACAGGATCCCTTTAAATGAAGGTAAAATAACAATGTATATTGGCGTTTTTATTATTATTGGGTGCTATTGACTCCATGAGGAATTTCATTTACATATATTTTACAGTACTGTACAAAAAGTTTTAGGCACCTGTAAATCAATAATACATACTAAGAATGCATCAAAAACTAGAAGTAGAAGTGTGAGCAGTACTCACTCCTTGTGTTCCCTGCTTGAGTTTACGGAGATTAGACTCAACAAAGGTCACCCTATCAGGTTCACTATACACCTGAGCCAGAGCAGTAAAAAACCTGTCCACCTACTGCAACGATGGTAAGTCGACCGGGAGGGAACAAACACAGGTCTGGGGGTCCCGTATAAGAAGGGAGACTATTATTCCCACCCACTGTTCCTCACTTCCAGATGAACAGGGCTGGAGCCTGAAATAAAGTTTACAGGCTTCACGGAGCACAAAAAATTTGACTCTTCCCTCAGAAAATCTATCTGGAAGAGAGACCTTGGGTTCTGGGAGGAGTTCAGGGCAAGCAGTGTGAGGGTGGGAGGAAGTTAGAGGAAGAGAACGTCTGAGGGAGAGACAGAGAGGAGGAGAAGAAGGAGTCTTCCAGGGAAGAGAAGCTGTTTTGTGAACTGAGGAGCCGATAAAGGTTTATCCCAAACAGTACACCGGACACCGGAATCCACACCGGCTGGAGAGATCCAGGCCCAGCAGAGAATCTGGTTCACCGTCGAGACTACAGTTCTCCTGGGCACCTGCGCAGTCAATATCAAGGGAGCCAAGCACCGCAGTGAAAGGAGATAGCGGCAGGCCATCAAAGGTAATTGTGGCACCCCACTACGTAGGTGCCACAAAAGGGGTAGTGCACCCAGAAAAGCGGTGTAGTACTCCACTGCAATTGGGACTATGGTCACAAGATGGAGCCCTAGAGCAGACACTCACACACTAGAATGGTGGGTGGGAGGAACCCCGGGAGGGTCTTAGCGACCTCTAGAGGGAACCAGAGAGCTCAGTTGGAGAGTTGAGAGTCGGAGGAGGAGGAGGTGGAAGGAGCAGGCAGACAGCCTGCAGGAAACTAAGAGGGCCATCTCAGCTGAGGGGCCCTGAGAAAGAACAGATCCCAACCAATTAGAGGAAGAAAGGAGACTCAGGAATGCAGAGTTAACTTGAGTGGGGAGCGAGTAACGATAGAGTTTTCCCCATAGAATGTAAACCGGTACCGAGCCCGCACCTGTGAGATCCTTCAAGGCTCACAGAAAATCCGTAAACAGGGATATTACAATACGGCCTGACCCCAAGTTCCCACAAGAGGGAAGCCAGAACCGCAGAGGGGACTGCGGCATTCAAGAGAAGGTTTACCCGACGGGTACAGAAGGAAGAGACAGAAGCTAGAAACAGCAGGAGGCCAGATATTTACAGGAGATCAGGCTCTAACACGGTACAGAAAAGAAAGAAAGGAACATAAGGGGGTCCATTTTAAGCCAGAAATCCCAATTGCAGCCTTAAAGCATTTCCCAGCATACCATCTAATAGACTGTTGAACTGTGGAACTGTAAAGCTGAAAGAACTGTTCAGTAAGTTACCGTGAAGTGAAGCTTGACTCTGCGCATCCTTTCAGTATATAAACTGCTTTATTACAGCATCTCTGCCCAGTGGTCTAGTCCGCCTGTGGGACTATTCATCCAAGTCGCAATACCATGACCACTGGAGGACTGTATCGGCGCTAGTGAGCATCACCAGATCAGCAGGTGGCGTCACGAAGACAACAACTGGTAATCAATGCCCTGTAAATTGCTCCCCCATTTTCAGTTGACCCCCAGGCCACGGCTCGGATGGCCACCGTGACTTCCCTGATTGAAGAGCCCGAGAGCGAGTACCCCATAGCCCTGGGTGCGCGTCATAATCCCGCAGACAGCAAAGGTGAAAGAGCACAGAAGGCTAGGCCAGGTTTCAGGCAGCCAGGCTTCACAACAACCTGGAAGGTAGTGAAGGAGGGACATCTAATAAGCCACGTGGAGATACCCTGTTCATTTGCCATTACCTAGGCCAGCTGCCTATGCTTACAACTGTGTTGTACTGTGAACTGTGCTTTTACCTGAACTGTTCCAGTAAAAGTACCCGAACGAGTAACTGAGCCTCATGTGCCTCTTTCTGGCCGCTGCACTGCACTTCTTCTTTCACATCTGTGCCAGATCAACAGAGCATCACTGCCCCGGAGGCCCAGCTTCACCTATAGGAAGCTATACCACCTTGCTGCAATTCCAACGCCCTCAGGAGACTGTGGTGGCGCTGGTGATCCCTCACCAGGTACTACAGGTGGTGCCACGAATTAGTCTATATTGTTGTTTTGTTATTGACCCCCAGAGCCACGGACCCGGTACAGCCACACATCATAGTATTCCCCTGACACCGTGCCCGAGCTTTGAGTCCCCCGGCCAGGGTGGGTCATACAACCTTGGTGTCTACGAACAGGATTCCGTGCCCGGTGTAACCGGGTACTGTGCACCTTTGAACTTTGAACTGTTTAACTGTGTAAAGGACTTTTCCCGCCCTCACATGGCGCCGAAAGCGGGTTCCCGCCATTTCTACCGGAAATCCCAAGATGGCGGCTTAACCATGTGAAGGGACAATGTGCAGGCCCGGGGGTGTGCCTCAGCCCCTTGTCATGGGATGACCTAACCAGAGGTGTAAAACTGCCCGCCCCAATTGCCATCAATCAACCAAGGGGGTGGGCCAAAGACTAAACTACCCCTGCTGTAAACTAAAAATGGCGGCAGGGACGGAGCAATGCAACGGAGGTCCAGCAACCAGAAGCTGGAGCCGGGAGTAAGAGACTGATCCACGGTTGAGCACCCGGTAACCAGTGAGGACCTGCCAGCCAAGATGCAGCCCATCATCACTAGTGCGGAAGTCGGGACAGAGCGAGATGACCCTGAGGCCTTACCTGATGACAGCAGCAGCGAGACAGGAGCGGGGTCTGAGGAAGCTGAGAAGCCATCCAACCAGCCAAGCTCCGAGGAGGAGAATGACCGGAAAGGCCACTCGGACCGGGACTTAAACCATGGTGACCAGGTCAGTTATGAGCGACATGCGGGGCCATGCGGATGGTATGCCCTGCATGTATCTAAGCTGTAGACACACTGTTAAAACCCGGTCATGTAAATAGTTGTGAAAAGACTGCTTTTCCTGTGGACTCATAGACTTTCATGAGAACTTTTGTGTGTATAGTAAAGAAAAAAAAAATGCTATGAACCATAGAGTAACATCTTGGCCAACAAGTGACCCGAGAACCACAAGGTCTATGATAATAGCTAACCTTTGTGTTTGTTAGTAACGTTGAAAGAAACTGTGCCTCCCGTAAAGGGAAGAAGAAGAATGTGTGAATTGTAAATATGTTACTATTAATGTTAATATTTTACTCTCCAGGTGTACCAGGCAGAATACTTGTGGACGAGTATGTTTCACCAAGGGGTAATGTGGCGCCCCACTGGTCGGAGCGCCACTAAGGGGTACTGCACCCAGACCAGCGTGTGTGGTATCCCTGTGGTCAGTGAATGAGGAGGTTAAAATGTGGCTTCTTCCTTGCATCCAAACACATACCCTTAGCTCAGGGGACTACAGGGTTAACTCCTCTGCTAAGAGACCCAGCCCCAGTGGGAGGAGTTCAGGGCAAGGAGTGTGAGTGCGGGAGGAAGTTAGAGGCAGAGAACATTTGAGGGAGAGACAGAGAGGAAGAGAAGAAGGGGTCTTCCAGGGAAGAGAAGCTGTTATGGGAACTGAGGAGCCGACGAAGGTTCATCCGAAACAGTACACCGGACACCGGAGTCTGCACCTGCTGGAGAGCTCTAGGCCCAGCAGAGAATCCGGTTCACCGTGGAGACTACAGTTCTACCGGGCACCTGCGCAGTCAATATCAAGGGAGCCAGGCACCGCAGTGAAGAGAGATAGCGGCAGGCCATCGAAGGTGACAGTAAAGAAGGCGAGGTGACTACAGGAGGCCAGGCCAGGTTTCAGGCCTGTCAGGCTTCACACCAACCTGGAAGAGTAATGAAGGAGGGACATCTAACAAAGCCACGTGGAGACACCACGTTCATTTGCCACTACCCAGGCCAGCTGCCTACGCTTACAGACTAAAGATGAGCGAGTACTAAATTGCTTGGGTGCTCGAAGCTCGGGCCGAGCACCCAAGATACCCGTGTGCCCGGCCCGAGCAC
The DNA here is from genome assembly GCA_033576535.1 of Allobates femoralis. Classification (NCBI taxonomy): domain Eukaryota; kingdom Metazoa; phylum Chordata; class Amphibia; order Anura; family Aromobatidae; genus Allobates; species Allobates femoralis. The sequence continues at coordinate 151,101,689 of JARQOC010000010.1, read as the reverse complement.
CGAGCCCAATGTTATCCTATGGGAGACCCGAGTATTTTTCTGGCATGACCCCCGGCAGCAGGGATAAACCCTAAAAATGTCACAAAAGTATCAGAACAGTGCTCAAATGACATGGGAACAGCATGGGGAAGACCCCTGTAAGCATTTCAGACTCCAAGGTCACTGCTGTGAATAATGTTGTCAAACTATTACGACACTTTTACGGATTGTCAAGAAAACGTTACAAAATGGAGAAAATATTATGGTCTCATACCCACTTGTGAGACAGAGTTGGTGTTAAATAGTTTTTTGGATTACATGAAAGATTTTTTTTTTTTTAAATCGTGTGGCACTCCCATGCCCCTGGGAAGAGACGTAAATGAAGGCCTGTTTAAATAATGTGCCCATTTTAAGGAAGTGGGTCTTTTGTAGTATTGCCCTAGGCAGGGAAGACAAAAATTGTGTGGCACTCTGATGCCCCTGGATAGAGACGTGCATGAGGGCCTCTTTAAATAATGTGCCCATTTTAAGGAAGTGGGTCTTTTGTAGTATTGCCCTAGGCAGGGCTGCCAAAAATTGGGAGGCACCCCAATGCCCCTGGATAGAGACGTGCATGAGGGCCTCTTTTAATATTGTGCCCATTATAAGGAAGTGGGTCTTTTGTAGGACTGCCCTAGGCAGGGAAGCCAAAAATTGTGTGCCACTCTTACCCCCCTGGATAGAGGCGTGCATGAGGGCCTCTTTTAATATTGTGCCCATTTTAAGGAAGTGGGTCTTTTGTAGTATTGCCCTAGGCAGGGCTGCCAAAAGTTGGGAGGCACTCTGATGTCCCTGGATAGAGGCGTGCATGAGGGCCTTTTTAAATAATGTGCCCATTATAAGGAAGTGGGTCTTTTGTAGTATTGCCCTAGGCAGGGCTGCCAAAAATTGGGAGGAACCCCAATGCACCTGGATGGAGGCGTGCATGAGGGCCTCTTTAAATAATGTGCCCATTGTAAGGAAGTGGGTCTTTTGTAGTATTGCCCTAGGCAGGGCTGCCAAAAATTGGGAGGCACCCCAATGCCCCTGGATAGAGACGTGCATGAGGGCCTCTTTTAATATTGTGCCCATTATAAGGAATTGGGTCTTTTGTAGGATTGCCCTAGGCAGGCAAGCCAAAAATTGTGTGGCACTCTTACGCCCCTGGATAGAGGCGTGCATGAGGGCCTCTTTTAATATTGTGCCCATTTTAAGGAAGTGGGTCTTTTGTAGTATTGCCCTAGGCAGGGCTGCCAAAAGTTGGGAGGCACTCTGATAACCCTGGATAGAGGCGTGCATGAGGGCCTCTTTAAATAATGTGCCCATTGTAAGGAAGTGGGTCTTTTGTAGTATTGCCCTAGGCAGGGCTGCCAAAAATTGGGAGGCACCTCAATGCACCTGGATAGAGACGAGCTTGAGGGCCTTTTTTAATATTGTGCAAACGTGAGATAAATGCGCCTAGGGTCTTATCCTTTTTTAAAGGTTATATCGGTGTAAATTAAGAACTGCTCACCTGATTCAGTTGTGTCACCCACAACCAGTATAATCGCCTGTAAGATGGCTTATAAGATGGCTGCTGCAGGGCCGCACCTTCACGATAAACGTGGAAACAGGAATGCTGTAATAGGAACAAATGCCGAAATGCCCGCGCTGCCAAACAGGAATCACCAGGAAACGAAGAGTTAACTGGGCAGACTTTTCTTTATTTCATCCTACGCGTTTCGGAGCATCTATCCGAGCTCCTTCCTCGGGGAACGACCCCTATTACAGCATTCTTTTAATATTGTGCCCATTATAAGGAAGTGGGTCTTTTGTAGTATTGCCCTAGGCAGGGCAGCCAAAACTTGGGAGGCACTTCAATGCCCCTGGAAAGAAACATGGAGGAGAACCTCTAAATATTGCTCCCATTACAAAGGAGCAAGTCTCCTGTAAGCATGGACTAAAACATTTACCCCTGGGGGTATACATGAAACTACTGCCTAACTTTTGAATGGTTAAGGTTTATCATCATTATAAATATGATGTAAAAAAAATTATGTTTTCGTGGCATCATGAACCACAGTCGCACTGATCATATGATGGTGGCGGATGAGGAGAAGGAGGAGCAGTACAGCAAGTAGCCAAAGACATGAAGAGTGTACCGATGTGTGGGTGTGCGGAGGTGCATGGGAATCTACCAGCACAAAATTTAAATTCTGCTATCATTTGGTGGTGGTGTGGTGAAGTCAGGCCCAATACAACCCTTGTTCATCTTGATCAGAGTCAGCCTGTCAGCATTTTCAGTTGACAGGCGGGTGCGTTTATCAGTAATGATTCCACCTGCGGCACTAAAAACACGCTCTGACAAAATGAAGCGGCAGGGCAGGCCAGGACAGGACTTCCAAGGTGTAGAGAGCCAATTCCTGCCACGTGTCCAGCTTGGATACCCAATAATTATAAGGCACAGAGGAGTCTAGGAGCACTTTAGTACGATCGGCAAGGCACTCCCTCAGCATCTTGGCAAACGTTGCAGTCATTGTGACACTACCCCGCACCTAAGAGCCTGTGGTACGGGAGATGCTGAGAAAGTGGCCCAGATCTTTGAGAGTGTTTCCCTACCTCTGCTGGATTGGACTTGTGCCTCTATCGGCCAGACGCCTTGGTTGTCCACCGAATCTTGACCTCTGCCGTTAGCGTTTTCAGAAGGGAATTTTTTTTATAATTCCGCGGCTATAGCCTTCTGGTACTACTGCATTTTTGTAGACCTCTCCACCTCGGGAATAAGAGAAATAAAGTTCTCCTTGTAGCGTGGGTCTAAAGTTTCACCAACCAGTAATGAGTGTCTGCCAAGATGTTGATAACGCGAGGGTCACGAGATAGGCAGCGTAACATAAAGTCAGCCATGTGCGCCAGACTGTTAACAGGCAAGACTTCAGGGTCCTCACCAAAAGCATTACTGTCCATGCTGGCCTCATCCTCGTCCTCCTCTCCCCTGTCCTCTGGCCATCCAAGCTGAACCAACGGTCTGACGGTTGTGCATGTATTACCGTCAATGCCGCATGAAAGTAGCTCTATTTCTTCATCCTCCTCTTAGTCCTCCAATGCACGTTGGGATGAGATGAGGCTGGGCTGTATGTAATCATCCAGTACTGTTTCTTGCTCCAAGTCATCGTGCTCCGCCTGCAATGCATCGTCTTTGATTTTGAGCAGAGAGCGTTTTAGAAGACAGAGAAGCGGGATGGTGACGCTAATGATGGCGTCATCGCCGCTCACGATCTTGGTGGAGTCCTGGACGGTACATATGTCGGACATCCATGTCCACTCCTGAGGTCTTATGTGTGGAGTTTGAACCGTATACCGACAGCCTAGTTGATGCTGGTACTCAACAACTGCCCTCTTGTGCTCACAAATCCTGACCAACATGTGCAGTGTGGAATTCCAATGCGTGGGACATCACACACCAGTCTGTGAGCCGGAAGCTGCAAACGCCGCTGAAAGCCGGCAAGGGCGGCAGAAGCAGTAGGTGACTTTCTAAAATGGGCACACAGGTGGCGTTCTTTGACGAGCAGATCACACAGCTCCGGGTGGGATTTAATAAACCGCTGAACCACGAGGTTCAGCACATGGGCCACGCATGGTACATGTGTCAGCTCGCCTCGCCTCAGAACCGCCACAAGGATCCGGCCATTGTCACACACGACCATGCCAGGCTGTAGGTTCAGTGGTGTGAGCCAGTGATCTGCCTGCTGTTTCAGAGCTGTCCACAACTCTTCAGCGTTGTGGGGTTTGTCACCTACGCATATTAGCTTCAGCACAGCCTGTTGCCGCTTAGCCGAGGCAGTGTTTGCAGTGCTTCCAGCTTGGGACTGGTGTGGAGGGTGAAGTGGAGGAGGAGGAGGAGGCTGAGGAGCATGACATTCCACAGCTGTACACTGTGGTGAAACCCTGACTGAGTTAGGGCCTGCAATCCTTGGTGTCGGAAGGACGTGTTCCGTCCCAAGCTCAGACTGGGTCCCGGCTTCCAGAATATTAACCTAGTGTGCCATCAGCGAGATGTACCAGCCCTGCCCACAAGCACTTGTCCACGTGACCGCGGTTAGGTGGACTTTGCCTGAAACTGCGTTGTTAAGGGCACGTCTGATGTTTTGTGACACGTGCTTATGTAATGCGGGGACGGCACACCGGGAAAAATAGTGGCGGCTGGGGACCGAGTAACGTGGGACAGCCGCCGCCATCAGGTTGCGGAATGCTTCCGTCTCCACCAGCCTAAAAGGCAACATTTCCATTACAAGCAGTCGCGAAATGAGTGCATTTAGAACTGTGGCATGTGGGGCGTTGGCAGCATATTTGCGTCTGCGTTCCAAAGATTGGTGTATGGATAACTGAACGCTGCGCTGAGACAAGGACGTGGTTGATGATGGTGCTATTTCTGCTTGTGCAACTACAGGTGAAGGACAGGAGGCATCTTCGCATGCAGTATGGACAGGGGATTGTCTTGCATGCACAACAGTGGAAGACGCAGCGGTGTCACCCGCAGACACTGCTCCTGGACTCTGCTGTACATCCCACAAAGTCGGGTGCTTTGCTGCCATGTGCCTGATCATGCTGGTGGTGGTCAGGCTGCTTATTTTGCTACCCCTGCTGATGCTGGCATGGCAGGTGTTGCAAATGGCTTTTTTGGAATTATCTGCAGACACCTTAAAAAACAGCCAGGCTCAGGAAGACCTAACAGTTGTACTAGTAACTTCTGTCATGTTGTTGTTCCGGGGTATGGTTGCCTGCCTTCTGCCTGCGGCCACCAACCTGCTTCTTCCGGCCTGTTGTGATGCTACGCCTAACTCCCCCTGTGCACTGCTGTCCTCGCTCTGCATGTCCTGCTGCCAGGTTGGGTTAGTTACTGGATCATCCACCACGTTGTCTTCCACTTCCGCACCCTGGTCGTCCTCCTGACTTTCTGGGATTTGTGTCTCTTCATCGTCCACCTCTTGTTAAGACACGTTCCCACCGTTGCCTTCGTGAGACCGTGGCTGCTCAAATATTTGGGCATCGGTACATCTGATCTCCTCATGACCCACTTCAACTGGAGCTGGTGAAAGGCCAGAATCTATGAATGGATAAGTGAACAGCTCTTCAGACTGTCCAAATGTGGGATCAGTTATGTCTGGGGCCGGGCACTCAGCATGGTGGGAGGAAGGAGTATCAGGGTGTGGAATGTGCGGTCCAGTCTCATGGCTACTGACACTTGACCGTGTGGAAGACAGGGTATTTGTGGTGGTGCCAAACTGACTGGAAGCATTATCCGCTATCCAACTAACAACCTGTTGACACTGGTCTTGGTTTAATAGTGGTGTACTGCTGCGGACCCCTAGAAATTTGGACAGGAAGGTCGAGTGAGATGATGTGGGCGTTTGTCGTGGCGCAATGGCCTCGGCCTCTGCCTGCACCACCATCACGTCCAGTTTCTTGTCCCTTGCCACCGGCCTTGCGCATTTTCAATGTTGTACTGCCTGTATATAGCTAAATGAAGGCGTCCAAAAGATGGTTTTTAGCTGCACACTGAGATTACAGATTACAGTGGTTTAACCCCGGCAGCTGGAATGGTCAGACACAAACGCTGACGTGTATACCGTGTCTTGGCGTATACTACTTGGGCTACAAGCCACTTCTGCGGCACTAAGATGCTAAATGAATGCAGACAAGAGTTGGTTTTTAGCTGGACACTGAGATTAGAGATTAAGGCCCTGCAGGTGGACTGGTCAGACACAAAAGTTGACGAGAATACCAAGTCTTTTGGCATATCCTAATTTACGCTACAACCCACTCCTGGTGCACACAAATGGTAAATGAATGTAGACAAGAGTTGGTTTTTAGGTGGACACTGAGATTATAGATTAAGGCCCTGCAGGTGGACTGGTCAGACACAAACGCTGACGAGAATACCGAGTGTTTTGGCATATCCTAATTTGCGCTACAACCTACTCCTGCCTATATAGAGCTAAATTAATCCCTAAAAGCACTGTTTTGGGATGGATGAGATTTCCAGCCTGTACACCAGCCCCAGATGTGATGCAGGCTGGTATACTGGCACAACGAAGTTTGCTATATACCCTGCCTCTCTGCCTGCCTGTATACAGCTCTATTAGTCCTCAGAAGGACTGTTGTGGTAATTATATTGGCAGCCCTGAGCCTACACTAGCTGAAAGGCCACAAATCTGTCCCTCAATCAGCAGCACCTCTCCCTACACTGCCTGTCTGTGGAGCAGAGTGATGAGCACAGCGCGGTCAGGTCTTATAAAGACCTGATGACGCTGTGCAGCCAGCCAATCACTGTAATGCCACAACCAACATGGCTGTGACATTACAGTGTTTGTCAGCCAATCCCTGCATGCGGGCTGGCTCTGTAAAGAGCACCAACATGCAGGGAGGTGGACCCCGAGCATAGCAAGAGTATCGCGAGATTACTCGGTACTCGCCGAGTACCCCGAGTACCAAGATATTCGTGCGAGTACCGAGTAGTGACAAGCATACTCGCTCATCCCTATTACAGATTATGTTGTACTGTGAACTGTGCTTTTTACCTTAACTGTTCCAGTAAAAGTACCCGAACGAGTAACGGAGCCTCAGTGTGCCTCTTTCCCGCCGCTGCACTGCACTTCTTCTTTCCACAGCCTGTGCCAGATCAACAGAGCATCACTGCCCCAGATGCCCTGCTTCACACGTAGGAAGCTATACCACCCTTGCTGAATTCCAACGCCCTCCAGAGGACTGTGGTGCTGGTTATCCCTCACCAGGTACTACAGGTGGCGTCACAAACTACTCTATATTGTTGTTTTGTTATTGACCCCCAGAGCAACGTACAGTCACCCGTGATAGCGTTCCCCTGACACCTTGCCCGAGCTCTGAATCCCCCAGCTTGGGTGGGTCATACATCTACACCCGCCTCCCTTAATACCTCTCCACTCACTCTCTTCTAGATCCATTATAGTCTGGTTTCCGCCCCCTTCACTCTAAGAAACTTCCCTCATGAATGTGACCAATGACCTTCTGATGGCAATACATAATGGTGACCACGTTCTGCTTTTGACACAGTCAACCACCATCTCCTGCTCTCTATGCTGCACTCCATCAGCATAAAGGACACGGCTCTCCACTTCCTCTCCTCTTCCTTTCACTGTTGGGGCCACTCAGGGTTCAATCCTTGACCCTCTTCTCTCTGTACACGGCCCCTATTGGACAGAGCATAAGCCGATTTGGCTCCCAGTACTATCTTTATGCTGATGACAAGGAATTATATACTTCAGCCCCTGACCTTAGGCACGTGGTACTAAAGAACACCAACGACTCTCTAGCTGCAGTTTCCAACATCATGTCCCCTCTATATATGAAAACTCAACCTTTCCAAAACTGAACTTCTTCTGTTCCCTCCCTCGACTAACCTCCATAAATCTGACTTCTCCCTCTCAGTGTGAGGCACCATGTTAACGCCTAGGCAGGAGGCCCGCTGTCTGGGTGTTCTGTTTGACACCGATCTCTCCTTCACCTCCTATATACAATCTTTCGCTTGCTCTTGTCCCTTGCACCTGAAGAAACTCTCTAGAGTCTGCCCATTTCTCACCATGGAAACAACAAAAACCCTCACTGTGCCCCTGATCCATTCCCGCCTTGATTACTGCAATTCTCTATTAATTGGCCTCCACCCACACTAGGCTTTCCCCTCTCCAGTCCATCCTTAATGCAGGAGCCAGGATCACCCATCTGGCCAATGGTTTTTCAGATACCTCCGCTCTGTGCCAGTCACTGCACTGGCTGCTTATACACTACAGGATCCAATTCAAACTGCTTGTTCTCACCCACAAAGCTCTTCACAGGGCAGTGCCCCCCTACATCTCCTCCCTCATCTATGTCTATCACCCTACTCATTCTCTACGTTCTACAACTGTCCTTCAACTAACATCTGCATTAATCCAAACCTCCCACTCCTGGCTCCAAGACTTCTCCCGAGCTGCACCAATTCTCTGGAATGCTCTACCCCAAGTAATTAGGAAGATCCACAACTTACATAGCTTGAGGTGCTCCCTAAAAACACATCTTTTTAAGACGGCCTATCATGCTCTCTAATAGAAGTCCTTTAAACTGTATATAGCCCATTTACTATTTCTCTGGATATAACTCTCCTTCAAACTCCACCAGTAGTATCGCTGGGTCTCGAGAGTGATGTGGCAATTGTTAGCTATCTGACACAAATTTGCAGCTCCCTTTAGTGAACAATGGGAGCTGGTACCCTAGTGAGAGCCTCTTGAATAGAAGGCTCTCACCCAGGTAGAGCAACGTGCTGTAAGCCTTGAACACACAAAAGAATAAGCCCACCCACCCTGGCCCAGAAATGCTTGTTTAATGGCTGGCTGTGTGTGGGCAGAGCCCATCACTAATTGCCTGGTATTAGGTTAGTCACTCATGATGAGCATCCATATAGTGGTAGGTTCTCTATGCAAGTAATGCAAACCCGAATATTTTAGTATTTCATCATCACTCATTACAACGTGAATGGTACCCATACATGCTTATGCTCAGAACTGTCTTGGATCTCTTTAGTCGAAAGTATTTGCATGAACAAGCTCAGCATTTCAGTACTTGCAAAAATACTTGAAAAATACAAAACTTGCAGAAGTGATAAAATGACTGAATTAGGAGGAGTCGGAGAGGTGAGTAATAGGGTGACTATAAGTATTCCTTTTTTACATATCTTATTTATCATGCTCTGCTGTCTGTAGAGATCCCAGAGCATAACAAGAGACATTCAGATCAAAGAGAAAAACTTAGATCAAATTTGGAAAATTTGGAAGATTTGGAAAATTAAAGTTTTGCGGAACTTGAGCATTTTTCAGGGAGATTTTCCAAGAAAAAATGCTCAAGTTCCCTATTGACTTGCATTAGGTTTGTTATTCATAATGAATACTGGAATAGTTAATAGTAATCAATACAGATAACACAAACCTGAATAGTATGCGCTCATCACTAGTGGTTAGTTCTCCAAGATGTTTGGATCATCCCTCCTGTCAAGTGTCATGGGGTGGTGTAACCACTAAGGGGATAAGGTAGCAGCATGGCAATGATGGGCAAAAGGCGATCAGGGGAAATAGTCTGACCCTTACAGTGTAGGTCCATGGCTCACCCTGTTCCCAGAATTATCTCTGACAGTGAAAATGTCTAGGCCACCATGCTTGCCCGTGTTCCTGATCAGCCCCTCACCTCCATCCACGGAACAGGAAGCAGAGTGACTCCCACAAAGTAAAGAACACTCCGGGCAAGAACAGCAGGAAGGCTTCAGCACAAACTGCAACAACGTTCTTCCAGCTCACGGCCTTTGCAAAGACTATCAGCAGCATCTGCTGGTGGAAGAGGGAACTATTTAAAGGCCAGGGGTGTGAAGTACTGCGTAACTAGACATATCCCCGCGCCTGAAGAGTCATAAACACCACAGACAGCAGCAGCTGCTGCCATTAACTTCAAAGTTACCAACAGAAATTTAAAATATTAAATCACTGCATAGCAGTTCAAGAAGGCTGCAAAGCAGTCTATACGTGACACCAAGTTCATTCTAAACTGACTGCAAGAGTACTTACAGTTGGGGCCAAAAATATTGACACCCCTGCAATTTTGTCAGATAATACTCAGTTTCTTCCTGAAAATGATTGCAATCACAAATTCTTTGGTATTATTATCTTCATTTCATTTGTCTTCAATGAAAAAACACAAAAAGAATTGTCCTAAAGCCAAATTGGATCTAATTCCACACCAAACATAAAAAAGGGGGTGGACAAAAGTATTGGCACTGTTAGAAAAATCATGTGATGTTTCTCTAATTTGCGTAATTAACAAACACCTGTAACTTACCTGTGGCACCTAACAGGTGTCAGCAATAACTAAATCCCACTTGCAGCCAGTTGACATGGATTAAAGTTGACTCAACCTCTGTCCTGTGTCCTTGTGTGCAAAAAAAGAATGCACATATAGGGTCTTATCTCAATTACACACTTTCACTTAGCAATGTGGAATTGCTCACCTTTGTCAGTAGTGAAACCCACAACTGGTAAAAAAGCGTTAAGGCAGCTGCTGCAAGGACCGCACTCCCACCGGTAACCGTGGTTGTGATGCAGATATTTCTTGGACGAAGTGCCTCAATGTCTGCGCTGCTGCTCCGAGATCAAAGAAACCAAGACACAGGGATGTCTGGATCAGCTCAAGCCTTTATTTTCCGACGCGTTTTGGAGCCTCCTACCGAGCTCCTTCCTGAGGAAGGAGCTCGATAGGAGGCTCCGAAACGTGTCGGAAAATAAAGGCTTGAGCTGATCCAGACATCCCTGTGTCTTAGTTTCTTTGATCTCGGAGCAGCAGCGCGGACATTGAGACACTTCGTCCAAGAAATATCTGTGTCCTTGTGTGTACCACATTGAGCGTGGAGAAAAGAAAGAAGACCAAAGAACTGTCTGAGGACTTGAGAAACCAAATTGTGAGGAAGCATGATCAATCTCAAGGCTACAAGTCCATCTCCAAAGACCTGATGTTCCTGTGTCTACCGTGCGCAGTGTCATCAAGAAGTTTAAAGCCCATGGCACTGTGGCTAACCTCCCTAGATGTGGATGGAAAAGAAAAATTGATGAGAGATTTTAACGCAAGATTGTGCAGATGGTGGATGTTTTGGCTAAAGGTTGTGCAACCAAGTATTAGGCTGAGGGTGCCAATACTTCTGTCTGGCTCATTTTTGGAGATTTGTGTGAAATGATCAATGTTTTGCTTCTTGCTTCATTCTCTTTTGTGTTTTTTCATTGAAGACAAATTAAATGAAGATAATAATACCAAAGAATTTGTGATTGCAATCATTTTCAGGAAGAAACTGAGTATTATCTGACAGAATTGCAGGGGTGTCAATACGTTTGGCCATGACTGTAGAAGAAGAAATGCTGTTTTGAAAGCCAAGGGTGGTCACTTTATATATTGATGTGATTTAGATTTCTCCTAATTATTAAAAAAAAAAACTAGTAACACTTCTATGTATGAAATTCTTAAATTGCATCAATTTTTACAAGAGCGTAACACTTTTGCACAGTACTGTAAATATATATATATCAGTGCAATAAAAGAAAAATTGCCGGGCATTAATGTGCGTCCTGCCTGTGCTCCTCTAGTGTCACCATAGGCCGGTGTTGCACGTTTAAATGTGAAGCGATGAACCATAAAAGATTGTAGAAGATGAAAACGGCACTCACCGGCTTTTGCAATAACTCTGTTTATTTGTAACCAAGGGGGGTTACATCAAAGCGGGGATGGGGGTCTGTGCACAGGCCCGTAGAGATGGAGTTCCTGCGAAACGGTGCCGTCATCTCATGCCTCCACCACGCCCTCCCGCTTTGTTTACAAATAAACAGAGTTGCTGCAAAAGCCAGTGAGTGCCGTTTTCATCTTCTACAATCTTTCGTAAATATATATATACTAGATGGTGGCCCGATTCTAACGCATCGGGTATTCTAGAATATGTATGTAGTTGACATACTGTGACTGACAGAACTTGTTCAGTCAACGTGAGTGAACCATGTATAGCAGCACTATAGTATATGGTGGTACATTACAGCACATGTATAGCAGCGCTATGGTTTATGGCGATACATTACATTACATGTATAGCAACGCTATGGTATATGGTGGTACATTACAGCACATGTATAGCAGCACTATAGTATATGGCAGTACATTACAGTACATGTATAGCAGCGCTATGGTATATGGCAGTACATTACAGTACGTGTATAGCAGCACTATAGTATATGGCGGTACATTACAGTACATGTACAGCAGCGCTATGGTATATGGCGGTACATTACAATACATGTATAGCAGCACTATAGTATATGGCGGTACATTACAGTACATGTATAGCAGCGCTATGGTATACGGCAGTACATTACAGTACATGTATAGCAGCACTATAGTATACGGCGGTACATTACAATACATGTATAGCAGCACTATAGTATATGGCGGTACATTACAGTACATGTATAGCAGCACTATAGTATACGGCGGTACATTACAGTACATGTATAGCAGCGCTATGGTATATGATGGTACATTACAGTACATGTATAGCAGCACTATACTATATGGCCGTACATTACAGTACATGTATAGCAGCGCTATGGTACATGGAGGACCATTATAGTACATGTATAGCAGCGTTATGGTATATGGCGATACTCCGCTCCCTGCGGCCCCCCGCTCCTCCTGGCCCCTGGTCCTCCACAGTAAAAGTAAAAATAAAAAAATTCTCACCTGTCCGCCGGCTCGCTCCACCTCCGTCTTCTAGGTCCTCCAGGTCTTTAGGACCTGTCGTTGCCTGGGAAACCGATCAGCTGAGGGGGGCAGGACTGTGTCGAGGGGGCAGGATGGAGCGAGCGGGGCAGGATGGAGCGAGCAGAGCAGGATGGAGCGGGGGGGACAGGATAGAGCTGGAGGGGGCAGGATGCAGCCGGGGGGGGGGGGGGGGGAATGCAGAATGGATGCGGGGGAGGCAGGGTGGAGCCGGGGGAGGCAGGATGGAGGCGCGGGTGGTGCAAGATGGAGCCGGGGGAGCAAGAACAGCAGGGGGCAGGATGGAGCGAGCAGGGCAGGATGGAGCCGAAGGGGCAGGATGGAGCGAGCAGGGTAGGATGGAGCAAGCGGGGCAGGATGGAGTGAGCGGGGCAGGATGGTGACGTGGAGGCAGGATGGAGCGAGCGGGGCAGGATGGAGCGAGCGAGGCAGGATTGAGCCGGAGGAGCAGGATGGTGGCAGGTGGGCAGGATGGTGGGAGCGGGGCAGGATGGAGTCGGCGGGGCAGGATGGACGCAGGGGGGCAAGATGGATGCAGGGGGGGCAGGATGGAGCCGGCAGGGCAGGATGGAGCCGGCGGGACAGGATGGTGGCGGAGGGGGATCAGGATGGTGGCGGGGGGATCAGGATGGTGGCGGGGGGGATCAGGATGGTGGCGGGGGGGCAGGATGGAGCCGGCGGGGCAGGATGGACGTGGGGGGCAGGACTGATGCGGGGGGGGCAGGATGGAGCCGGCGGGACAGGATGGTGGCGGAGGGGGATCAGGATGGTGGCGGGGGGGATCAGGATGATGGCGGGGGGATCAGGATGGTGGCGGGGGGGATCAGGATGGTGGCGGGGGGGCAGGATGGAGCCGGCGGGGCAGGATGGACGTGGGGGGGGCAGGACGGATGCGGGGGGGAAGGATGGAGCCGGCGGGACAGGATGGTGGTGGAGGGGGATCAGGATGGTGGCGGGGGGGATCAGGATGGTGGCGGGGAGGCAGGATGGAGCCGGCGGGGCAGGATGGACGTGGGGGACAGGACGGATGCGGGGGGGGGGGCAGGATGGAGCCGGCGGGACAGGATGGTGGCGGAGGGGGATCAGGATGGTGGCGGGGGAATCAGAATGGTGGCGGGGGGGATCAAGATGGTGGCGGGGGTACAGGATGGAGCCGGCGGGGCAGGATGGAGCCAGCGGGGCAGGATGGTGGCGGGGGGGCAGGATGGTGGCAGGATGGAGCGAGCGTGGAAGGATAGAGCCGGAGGAGCAGGATAGAGCTGGAAAAGCAGGATGGAGGCGGCGGGAGGGAGGGCAGGATGGAGGCGGCAGGGCAGGATGGAGCTGGCGGGGCAGGATGAAGCGGGCAGGGCAGGATGGAGTGGGCGGGGCAGGATGGAGCGGGCGGGGCAGGATGGAGCTGGTGGGGCAGGATGGTGGTGAGTGGGGCAGGATGGAGCCGTCGGGGCAGGATGGTGGCAGGGGGGGGGGCAGGATGGAGTGAGCGGGGAAGGATAGAGCCGGAGGAGTAGGATAGAGCCGGAAAAGCAGGATGGAGGCGGCAGGGGGGCAGGATGGAGGTGGCGGGGGGGCAGGATGGAGGCGGCGGGGGGGGAAGGATGGAGGCGGCGGGGGCAGGATGGAGGTGGCGAGGCAGGATGGAGCCGGTGGGGCAGGATGGAGCCGATGGTGGCGGGGGGGGCAGGATGGTGGCAAGCGGGGCAGGATGGAGCCGGCGGGTCAGGATGGAGGCGGCGAGACAGGATGGTGGCGGGGGGCAGGATGGTGGTGGGGGGGCAGGATGGAGACGGCGGGCAGGATGGAGACGGCGGGGCAGGATGGTGGCGGGGGGGGGGCAGGATGGTGGCGTGCAGCGTAGGATGGAGCAAGCAGGGCAGGATGGAGCGAGCGGGGCAGGATGGAGCGAGCAGGGCAGGATGGAGCGAGCAGGGCAGGATTGAGCCAGAGGGGCGGGATGGTGGCAGCGGGGCTGGATGGTGGCGGCGGGGCTGGATGGTGGCGGGGGAGGCAGGATGGTGGCAGGGGGGCAGGATGGTGGCAAGCGGGGCAGGATAGAGTGAGGGGTGCAGGATGGAGCAAACGGGGCAGGATGGAGCGAGCGGGGCAGGATGGAGCCGGCGGGGCAGGATGAAGGCGGCGAGGCAGGATGGTGGTGGGCAGGATGGTGGCGAGGGGGGCGGGATGGTGGCGGGGGCAGAATGGAGACGGCGGGGCAGGATGGTGGTGGGGTTGGGGGGCAGGATGAAGCAAGCAGGGCAGGATGGAGCCGGAGGAGCGGGGGAAGGGAGGGTGATGGGCAGTCAACTCCCTGCCGCAGGTGGGGAGCAGGGGGTGCTGCCGTCAGCGGGAGTCAGCCACGGGGCTTTTTAACTCACCGCTCCCGGCGGCGGCTGTGTGGGGATAGCGCCACCCCCTTCTGCACAGCTGCTCCCCCTGCCTGTTGCCACCTGAGTATGAGGGCCCACACTGTCCAATGGACGGTGTGGCCCTGGGCAGGAGATACGGGGTAGCAGGGGGTGCCGCGAGGAGTGGAGGGGGGCAGGAGGGGCGAAGAGGGGCAGGAGGAGCGAGGGGGGGAGCGCGGGCAGGAGACAGGAGGGGCGGGGGGCTTAGATGAGAGCCGTGCGTCGCGCAAATTTTAAATTTGCGCGCCATGCAGGTCTTTTGCATACGCGGAGCTCATTGGCCGCCGTGTCTGCAGGCGACCAATGAGCGGCCTGTGTCTGGCGCGTGATTTCGGCAACAGACACAAAAAATCCTTAGACAATTATATAGTAGATATATATATATACACACACACATGTATCTATACTGTATTTATATTTATTTTTATGCTGATATCTTTGAGACTGAAGCCCTGTTTCAGCAGCTCTATAAATCATACTTGCAGCTACTGTACAGGGCGCCGGGTACTTAAAATCTCAACTATTCTCATCCCCTTATGCATCAATCATTGAATGTAATCTGCGATTCTTTGTCCAGAAACATTCACTTTCTTTTATTTTTAAATAAGAAATTGACTTTATTTGCTTAAAGCAAACCGAACCGTCTCCCCACTCCTGGCCTGATGAATGCAGATGTAAATGTGCACTTATATAATTGGATCAGGTCCCATGATAAAAGAGATAAACGTCTCCCAGTTTGCCAAGTTATTTTCAGAGGCATGCAGTGATGTGTGCAGAGAAAGTTAATGAAGGAGAGACGCACTGTACTTAAAATACCTTTGGTCTAGACTGGTGGAGGACTGAGGCTTCCCCTGTGCTGCTGAAGAATCATTATTGGTGTTTATTACGATCGCTTATGTTTGGACCAAGGCTTCATCCCTTTGCAGCTCCGAATTTATACATTTTTTATGTAGAAAATTGTGCTTGAAAAAATATGTAATATTACATATATTTATACTCAGAAACACATTGTTTGCTTTTATTTCTGCTGTTTACTGCCCGGTGAATTTCATTCTATAGGTCAAAATTAGCACAATGATCCTTAATAAACTATAATTTTCAAGCGTTTTTTTTATTTTAAAATTTTTTTCTACAATAAAATGTCTCTTTTGTTAAAAAAAAGTTATTTTCCTGTTGCCTTATTTATTTATTGTTGTCAAGTTGAGATATATATATAACTTACTCACCAAATCTGCCATTTGTATGCCACGTACAGTATATTTTATTAGCCTTTACAGAGGTACCAAAATTGTATATTTTTACAGTGATCTATCTAATTTATAATTGCCAAATCACCTCTGTCACGCACTTCCGATGCTTATGTCGCTATCCAACAATCCACCGCGGCACCGTTAGTGGATTGTGGGATAGTGACAAGTGACAAACACACCACTGCTCCCGTCAGGAGATCAGCAGCACTAGCCACTGATCTCCCAATGGTAGCCGCAGCTCATCTCCCGTCACAGGGAGGTCAGCAGTGACGCTCATCTCCCAGGTACTCACATCGGAAGTATGCCGACCGTCATATTGGAACAGCGAAGTTATGGGTATTCTGATATGGCAGCCGGGATTCAAATCCCCCGCCTAAGTCGTGCGGCACCGCTCATTGGCTAAGCTGCTGCCGCATGGCCTTTGGCAGGGGATTTGAATCCCGCGCCGCTCATTGGCATTGGAATTAGCGAAGCGAGATTTAAATCACGCACCAACAGCGCTAATTGGTCGCCGCCGGCACTCAGCCAATGAGCAGTGCCGTGCGGCTTTGGCGGGGAATTTGAATTGGTGACGTCACCGCAAGAGCAATAGCGATGTCACAGCAATAAACACTTTCAAATTACCTCACAGTGATGCAGTTTCAGGGACCTGTATACCTGTATACTCTCTGAGGTACACAAGTACTTTCTGGAGAGAGGACTCTACTATTCACCGCCTATTTCTACAGCACCTGTATACTCTCTGAGGTACACAGTACTTTCTGGAGAGAGGACTCTACTATTCAGCGTCTATTTCTAAGCCATCTCTATACCTGTATACAACTTCTCAGAGGTTACAGCACACAACAAGGATGACAGTGCACAGGTGTAAAAGAAATCAAATCATGCAACAAATACAATACACAAATGCGGAAGGATGACATAGAACAGGTATGTTGGAAAGCGCAAATGTTGTGGCACTTGTCCACTGCTCCTGTTAGCACCACTAAGGATACAAAGATGTTCATTTCACTGCACTCCCGATGCAATAGCATTGGGCCTATTTCTAGTTAAAAGATAAAAATAAAATAGGATTTGATGAAAAAATGAAGGAACTGAGGGGTTTATTTATTTATTTTTATGTGTGAGACTTTTTGGAGTTAAACTTTATTATACTTTATTTTACTTTGTTTTATATATTTCCCCAAGGGACATAAAGCAGCAGTGACTTGATCATATACATTAGTGCCCATTATCTTGACTGTCAATTTACACAAACTAGGAAACTATTAGGCCAGGCTTTGGCTTAAAAAGTATATTTTATATTTATATCAAGTGGCTCAACGGACTTATATTTCGGTGCCAAGGAAACAGTAATCACTAATATAGAAAAAAAACCTTGCACACGAAAAATTATGAATATCACGAAAAAAGAATCTGTTTTTGTTCCAATGACATTTATTGAGATCTCAAATGAAATGTATCATATAATCTTCTTTTGACGTTTCGGCATACATTCATGCCTTATTCATAAACACTGTTACATATAATTCATTCACATACGGATATGATACAAAATTTCAGTTGGAAAATCGATGTTTATCGTTGAAATCTCAATAATCAATTGATGATAGTTCTAATCACCCAGTGGGAAATTCCAAAATCACACAGGAATCTCTTTATAATGATGAGTGTCACGTCTAATACAGCAACTTATGTCAGATCAGAGGGGTAAATGTGCTTCTCTTATATTAAGGTAAAGGGAACATCCCAACTGAAAGGATCCTCAAAGAATTGCCTATACGGCCGTCCCCTCACAGGAGCGTGTCAACACCAATTGTCAACACGCTCCTGTGAGGGGACGGCCGTATAGGCAATTCTTTGAGGATCCTTTCAGTTGGGATGTTCCCTTTACCTTAATATAAGAGAATCACATTTACCCCTCTGATCAGACATAAGTTGCTGTATTAGACGTGACACTCATCATTATAAAGAGATTCCTGTGTGATTTTGGGATTTCCCACTGGGTGATTAGAACTATCATCAATTGATTATTGAGATTTCAACGATAAACATCGATTTTCCAACTGAAATTTTGTATCATATCCGTATGTGAATGAATTATATGTAACAGTGTTTATGAATAAGGCATGAATGTATGCCGAAACGTCAAAAGAAGATTATATGATACATTTCATTTGAGATCTCAAAAAATGTCATTGGAACAAAAACAGATTCTTTTTTCGTGATATTCATAATTTTTCGTGTGCAAGGTTTTTTTCTATATTGGCTTAAAAAGTAGACCTTGGATCCTTTGCTAGAACCCCAGCTGATGAAGGAACCTCCAATATGTCAAACGCCTAAGATGCTTTGGTTGCTTTTGACAGCTGCAACTAAGAGGTTTACTAGCCATGATCAGTTTCTTTGGAACTGCAAGATTCCACCACTGGACTCCTTGATTATTTTGAGAATACCCATAGAGGTAAATAGAGAGAGCATTGCACATAATGGTCAACTCTGCATTCCTGAAAGTATGAGATTGGAGGGTCCCATTCTCAAGGTTAGTGCAGGTCCTAGAGGTTCAACCTACCACTGTGAAAAATGTCCAAGATGGGACTACGGTATTCTTTATATTAAAATGGTTGCTTTTATTTTTATGACTTATCCTAAGTAGAGATGAGTGAACCAGACTTTGAAGTTTAGAGTTTGTAATGAACATAGACTTTAAAAAAATGTCAGTGTTCCAGTTCAAAGATAGAGTGTTATGCGCATAGTATAGGCAGATGAGGAAAAGGAAGCAGGATGGTACTAATGGGCAAGGAAACCTGGGTAACTAGTCTGGCCCTGGACTGGGGTCCCTGTAGCCCTCTACCCAGAGGTACATCAAATAGCGAGTAGGTCTGGCCCACCACCCTTGCCCTCTGCTCCTCAACCTGCTCTGTGCTATTCCTTTTCACCTCCCACCAAGGACAGGGATAAACAGCAACTTCCAAAGGAAAAAGTACAATGAACCTTCAGCAAGTTCAATGACGTCTTCAGCTCAAATGGTCAAATGCAAAGTGGAACTCTAACAGTGATGTCAGCTGGAGAAGTAGGGGGCTATTGAAAGGTCAGGGGTGTGGCCACCTGACAAACCTACACCTACACCTGAAGAGCCGCACATCACACATAAACAGCACACCAGAACCCAATCTTCAATGGGTCCACTCATCTCTAAACCAGTGTAATGCTAAAGCTGCTCTTTGCTGCTTCCCCTTCCCTCTGAGAAGTCACATCATACATCAGGGACCTGGCCTGCCTCCTGCTGACTAGTAACAGGTAACCCCCTGTTAGTAACAGTCAGCCCCCTGTTGGAAGAGCTAGCCCCTTGATAATATCTGCTACTGTTCTGTCCAGGACCAGGAGCCATGATGGGAACATGACCATGCTCCATGATCTAGGACTAAAGGGAAGCAGCTATTATCAGGGGGCTAGCTCTTTCTAACAAGGGGCTGGTGTTACTAGGTAGCAGGCCAGGCCACTGATGTGTGATGTTGTAAGAGGGTGTACAGAGCTTTACATTTCAGTTGTAATGGATCTCACCTGACCACTAGATGTCAGTAACACTTGGTATTGTACTGAGTTTATTAAGTATTGGAAAAAAACAGTTCTTGAATAATTTGATATATGCAGTGAAATATTTAACAAAACAACTGTGCAATGACAATGCAATTTTGTTGCTGGATGGGTAAAATACTTTTAATGCATCATTGCTATGCCACTTAAGCTGAGGATAGAAACAAGGCTTGAGTGGTGAGGGGCAGTTGCAGATGGAGACAGAGCAGGGACTAGATGTGAATTGTTTTAGCTCCTGTCAAAAAAAAAAGAAAAGAGCCAAGCAAGCAAACCTAGTGACCTATGGAGTGCAGCAGTTTTGTGTTCCTGTGAACAGTGACACTCGGGAAAGTAAAACCCTATCCCTGTTTGGTGGCGAGCGCAGGGAAGCACATCAGAGGGTTAGCAAAGACGAATTCAGCCATCTTGTGAGGAATGACGTGGAGCCTGTAGACAATCAAGGATAAGGTACTTTTCATCCATCTGTATTGAATGCTATTTGACTGGTCCAATGAGCTAGTTAGGGTCAGCCAGGTTACTGGACTAATCTGAGTGACTTTTCTTTAACAGGACTGTCATAGCATATCATCAGCTGTATTGACATTATTGACAACCACAAATAGCACGGTGTGAAGATCCAAAAGGCCACCATCCATGGTGAAGCTCTCAAGGCACCCATCTTCCTGAATTGAATCTTCTGCAGGGACTGCTGATTAATTGAAATTACTAAAAACAGATTGCTGTGATTGGGAATGATAAGCGGTTGCTTTACATGTTAGAGCTGTTATGCAAACTTGACTTTTATTTGGCCTAGTTGCACGGCTGAGATAGGTTACACTGGGATCCCAGAGAGTTAATTGGTTTGGGTAGTATTAAGATTGTGAACCAGGAGAAAACCCACATATCACGGCTTCTCCATAGGAGCTAGCCCTGTTTAGGTTCGATCACCCATAGGGTACCTTCACACGCGGCAATATTGCTAGGCAATTTCACTGGCAATTTGCTGGTTGCAGTGAAATCATGGACACATTGTTCTATGTTGTTGCTGTGTGCAAATGGAACAATGTGTCCATGATTTCACTGCAACCAGCAAATTGCCAGTGAAATTGCCTAGCAATATTGCCGTGTGTGAAGGTACCCTTAGAGGAAGGAGTGACATTGTTGGTCAGTACACTAAGGGCCGCTTTACACACACCAACTTCTGTGACCAACTTCTGAACAGATCTCTGGTTGCAGAAAAATCATGGACACATTGTTACATTTGTACACAGCCACAAAATGGAACAATGTGTCCATGATTTCATTGCAACCAGAGATCTGTTCAGAAGTTGGACACAGAAGTTGGTGTGTGTAAAGCGGCCCTAAAACTGCTCCTAACCATCTAATTTCTCCACCGCAATATATATATATATACATTGCGGAAGCGAAATTAAGTAAAAGAAATAATTAAAAATAAAAAAATCTCTACGCTCACCTGTCCAGGATCCCCCGATGGCTCTAGCAAGTTGCGGTGTGACTACAGGACCTGTCGTGACATCACATCCTGATCAGCTGATCGGGTCACATGACTGGTTACCGCGGTAACTGCGGTCATGTGACCCGATGACGCTGCCGGGGTGTGACGTTACAGCAGGTCCTGTAGTCACACCGCAGCTTGCTGGAGCCATCAGTGGATCCCGGACATGTGAGCATATATATTTTTTTATTTTTAACCCTTTCTTTTACTACATTTCACTTCTGCAATGTATGTATATACATTTCTGAAGTGAAAGGGCCCCATACAGCTCTTTCTGTGTCCGGACTCGTGATAATCACGGACCTGGACACAGAAAAGGTCACCTCCTGTAATGTCCGCTTCTATCCCTAGAGTCCTACAAAAAGTAGGATCCGAAGGACAGGAAAAAACACGCAATGTGAACCCAGCCTTATGGTGGTGGAACGAACAACTTGCTTATCAATGGATATGTCCAGTATAGAATGTTAAGGCTTTTTTCACATCTGCCTTTAGGAATTAAAATGTTTTCTTTTCTGTTATAGGAAAAGAAAGTCAAAGTTTAAGCAGAAAATGGACCCGACAACTTGATGAAATAAAAACTCCATCAAATGCTGTTTTGTTTTTGTTTTGCTTGTCCCTCCAAAATAAATGTAAATAAAATTATTAGCTAATATCTTTACCGCAATATGCTAAGTAAAAAAGTTAAAACTACCGTATATACTCGTGTATAAGCCGACCCGTGTATAAGCCGACCCCCCTACTTTTGCACTCAAAAACTGGGAAAACTTATTGACTCGCGTATAAGCCGAGGGTGGACTCCAGCACAGGTATACAGCCCCCAGCAGTGTGGTATACAGGCCCCAGTAGTATGGTATACAGCCACCAGGACAGGTATACAGCCCCCAGCAGTGAGGTATACAGGCCCCCCCAGTGGAATACAGGCCCCAGCAGTATGGTATACAGCAGGCCCCCAGGGGTATTCAGCAGGCCCCAGGGGTACACAGCAGCCCCCAGGGGTACACAGCAGCCCCCAGGGGTATACAGCAGCCCCCAGGAGTACACAGCAGCCCCCAGGGGTAAACAGCAGCCCCCAGGGGTACACAGCAGCCCCCAGGGGTAAACAGCAGCCCCCAGGGGTACACAGCAGCCCCCAGGGGTACACAGCAGCCCCCAGGGGTACACAGCAGCCCCCAGGGGTATCAGCAGGCCCCCAGGGGTATCATCAGGCCCCCAGGGGTATACAGCAGGCCCCCAGGAGTATCAGCAGGCCCCCCAGGGGTATCATCAGGCCCCCAGGGGTATCAGCAGGCCCCCAGGCGTATACAGCAGCCCCCAGGGGTATCAGCAGCCCCCAGGGGTATCAGCAGGGCCCCCAGGGGTATTCAGCAGGGCCCCCAGGGGTATTCAGCAGGGCCCCCAGGGGTATTCAGCAGGGCCCCCAGGGGTATCAGCTGCCCCCAGGGGTATCAGCTGCCCCCAGGGGTAAACAGAAGCCCCCAGGGGTAAACAGCAGCCCCCAGGGGTAAACAGCAGCCCCCAAATGCTGGCACTCACCCCTGCTGCTTATCTTACCATCCGGTCTTCTGATCAGCGCCGGTCTTCTGTGCTCCGTCTTCGCTGCATCCGGGATCCTTGGCCGTCGCACGATGACGTCATATGCCTGCGACGGCCGGAGATCCCAGATGTAGCAGGACAGAGCACCGAGGACCGGCGCTGATCAGAAGACCGGATAATAAGATCAGCAGCGGGGGGGGGGGCCTTACACAGCGGGGAGGGGGGCCCTTACACAGGGGGGGCGAGTGCAGCATTTTGGGGGACAGATATGCACTGCTTCCCCCTGCCGCTGATTGACAGTGGGAAGCAGTGCATATATAATGAGCGGCCCCACGTGACGGGGCCGCTCATACAGCAGCCTTCCCCCGGCTCCTCCAGCCTTGGACACAGCCCCCACCACAGCCACCACACCATGTACCGTATTGACCCGTGTATAAGCCGATGGGGAGACTTTTCAGCCCAATTTTTGGGCTGAAAAACTCGGCTTATACACGAGTATATACGGTATTTGTGTTAAATGGGTTTTCCACTGTTAATATTTTTAGTAAAGTCAAGCCTGCAAAGTGTAAAAAAAGATATTCACTCCCCAGGTTTTAGTCACTTATGCATTCTCCTGATTATGTTCCTCCCCGCCAGCCTCTTGGTCTTCTCTTCTAGCTGGTGGTGGCAGGTGACTACTGCAGTCAGTTATCACCCAATGATTGGCTGCAGCAGTCATGTTCTGTCTGAGCTGAAACAAAGTCTTTAGTCCAGTTCACATCTAAGGGGGTTTGCGTTTCTGTTCCTATGGGTTCTTGCACTGCAAAAATGAATAGAATAGCAGAGAAACGCATGCATTAATACACCCATTGATTTCAATGCAAAATGCATATCATTTTCTGAAAACGCAAAACACCTGCGTTTTTGCAAATGCAGCCCAAAGTGTTGCATGCAACATTTTGGGCTGCGTTTTCATTGAGCTTTGCGTAAAAACGCAATTGAAGGGCAAACGCAGATGTGAAAAGGCCCTTTGGGTTTTTTCATTGAGAAAGCAACAGGTGCGAAACGTGCGTCGGGGTGTCCCATTAAGGATGTCTTGTGATGGGTAAACTATGCACTTCACACTTTAGACTTCTATTGGGATTATAGTATATGTAATACAGATTTAGGGAGATAGATCACACAATCTATTGGTAAGTATTTTATATTTAGTTACTATATGCTGACCTGATCTTTGCTCTCTGTATTGGTCAGTACACAGATAGTTGACATATACCGGTAGTTTACATTGTTGTTCTGACCTTTGTCTTTGATATTTAGGTAATTATTTACATGGGTACCTCATATTATTCGATCCATTTATCCTTTTGTTATTGTGTTTAACCCTTCAAGAGACCTATCCATTATTCCACGATTGGGTTACTCTTCCTTATTGGTTCATAATTTTTCATGTGATTTGTATGTTTTTATGATTGAATAAAATAGTTTTTTATTCTATAGTGGATTTTGTGCACTCCTTTTTCTTTGGTGTTACACAATTTATAGGAGTCAATATTTGAGAGGCAGAAATGTGGGGCACCGAACATTCAAGAACCAAAGTAGCGGCACCAGCAGTGTCAACTGCAGCAGGGCCGAGGGTGCACAGTCTTATATACTGTATATATATATATATATATATATATAACATATATATATATATATTATATAATCACGAATGGGTTTTTTGCCCCTTTTGAGTCCGCTCGCGCTGCGAGTCAGTGTCGTCATGTGGATACGCCCGAAGCATTGGCCGCGCAGCGGGCATGGCGAGTCGCCTTAGCAGCGCGAAGCATTGGCAGCGAAGCGGCCATTGCGAGTCAGAGACTCGCTCTTCTAGAATCCCGATGCATCTGCATCGGGCACCCAGCTAGTAAAAATATATCTATATATGATCCTAAAGATCAGCAATGATCTTGGCGTAAAGTTTTAATTACAAGTCAACTAACTCATTAGAGAAAGTGTAACAGTAATACAAAGTCAATATGGTTTGGTTACAGCAGACGCCACAACATTGTCCATGTCCATCCTAAATGCTTAATACCCAGCGCAGACATGGAATCAATCGCTCTCAGATTAAATACACTGGTTATTGCCACTTTCCCCTGCAATCTGTCCCTCTTGACAATAGCATCGTCTAGATTTATGTAACCACTCCCTAGCTGTCTGCACGGGTAGCAATGAAGATATTTCACAATACGGCCGGGTAACAATTGTAATATTGCGACATCCCATTCCGTAACAAACAACAAGAGGATGAGATTGAGGCGCCAACCTCTGCACATAAGGTCATTGGGATCAGATCCACATGAAAGTCATTTGATTTGATTTTCTTTCGAGGAGGTGGAGTACAATTTCAGAATTGCTTGTCTTCCCTTCTTTTACTTATTAATAGATGTTTTCTAAAGTTCTTTCTCTTTTTCTCATTATTGTCCGAAAAAGACAAAACTTTGGTGGGCAATAAAGTAAGCAGGACTTTGATCTCCTGAACCATCGATGGGAGCTTTCTGCAGCTGAAATTGAGGCTTAAAACAATGTGCACTTTATTGTTGGCACTTGCTGAGCTCCGGAGACAGAAAAGACTGATTTATTAGCTTGTCAGGGAAGCATTGTTGAAGGAGGCAATCAAAAAGCATTTACCTAGCTAAACTAAAATTACTGCCTTTTCACTGGCTAATTTGTATAACTCCCATGGAGGAACTTGGAAAGTGTTTGATGAGGCATACAATGATGATTAATGAATTTATTGCCTTGCTTCTCATCAAACACAAAGTAGTATATCTCCCCCCTCCCTTACTCCATGCAATTCAAAGATAGACAAATGCTATTTCCAACCAGGTTAATATCAACTAACCTATGGAATCCCATTAAACGGTCTCTCTACATATCTGTACATAGTGCTGGGGGCCTGGGTTTGGATCCAACCATATAATATCTCTATAAAGTTTGCATCTGTTTTCTAGTTTGCATTAGTCATCTTCGAGATCTGACTTTTTTTCTCACACACTAAA
This sequence comes from Allobates femoralis, assembly GCA_033576535.1. Classification (NCBI taxonomy): domain Eukaryota; kingdom Metazoa; phylum Chordata; class Amphibia; order Anura; family Aromobatidae; genus Allobates; species Allobates femoralis. Next base: position 151,076,044 of record JARQOC010000010.1, on the reverse strand, counting down.
AAAATTCTGAAAGATCAATTGTATTCTTATGTAATATACCCCAATCGTTATTTTGCAAAAAAATCCACAAACATCCGAAAACTTTGAAAGTATCACTTGAACTTTCAAGGTACCGTCACACGCTGCCATATCGCCGGCGAGATGGCTGGCAATTCCCGAATTCGGCGATGTGGAAACCACATTGCATGTACGTAGTGGCATGCGCTGGTGGAGCATCGCCTGATCGCCCTGCACTGCAGTGAAATCAGGCGATATCCAGCAGGCAATCTCAGCGCTTCAAGGCATGTGACAGAGCGATAGCGACGTACACAGCGATCCTGAAATAAATCCTGTAGGCGTGCTTGGATGGTGTTTTTTTCGTGCCGCATCTGTGGCAATTGGTGGGTGATACTGCGTTCCGATTGGCTGGCCGTGTCCGAGGCGCCTCATTTGATGACCTGTGCGTTTACGCAAGGCTGACCAATGGGAACGCAGTTCCGTCCACCAATCGTAGTGATAGGGATGCGGTGAAACAAACTCTAGCACCCCCCTATCGAAACAGTATGGCCACGTTGCTACCACGATTGTGGCTTGTGACGCGGCGATGTGTGAGGGGAAGATCGCTTCCAGTCTTCTGCAGGCGATTTACGGAACGCAGGATTGCTGGAGATCGCACGCTAGATCGCTACGTGTGACAGCTCCACAGCGGTCAGAAAACAGTGCCCGAAACGTGCGCACTCACGTCAAATCGTCGGCAATATGGAAGTCATATGGCAGCATGTGACTGTACCTTAAGGCTATGTTCACACAGGGCATTTTAGTATATTGTTTTTTTTTACAAATCTATGCTAATTCAAACCTGCATTTTTGATTGTGATTCAGGGAAAAGCTGTGCACACATTGGTTTTATTTCGTTTACAAGCTGAAACCTGCACAGGTTTTACTGCATTTTAAAAAGAATGAACATCAGTTATTTTCTGCATTTTTTCAGTGTTTTATAGGCAAAAATGCAGTAAAAAAGAATGCAGCAAACTTGCAGCAAAAAACACAGGTTTTCTCCTGCCAAGAAATCTGTATTTACTAAGGCAGCCTTCACCGCGGTGTGATCAGGACCGGGGCTGTCCGGTGTAAACAAGTAAAGAAAAATGAGTGGCCATCATTGCTTTAACCTTCCTAGCGTTATTCCCGAGCCTGACTCGGGGTTAACATTCACTACCAGAAGCGTTAACCCCGAGTCAGGCTCGGGCTTACCCGCGTTCGCGGCAGATGCGGTAAAAAAACCGCATCTGCCGCACTTGCCGCACTTGCCGCATAGCTGCCGCACTTGTGCCGCACTCGCGGCGCGGTTGCGGCGCGGTTGCGGTAATCTGCATAGTAAAGGGAACCATGCAGTAGACATGAGATAATGATTGTATACACTTACATGAGGGCGTCTCCCGTGTGTGTGCTGGCACTTGTGAGCTGTGTTCGTCATGCCTGCTCTCCCCCTCCCTTATGCCCGCCCCCTCTCAGCCTGCTATAGTGATGTGAGGCTGATCTCGTCATAAAGGGGCGGGGCTAAATCGCGCATCCCGGTAGCCCCGCCTCTTTATGACGAGATCAGCCTCACATCACTATAGCAGGCTGAGAGGGGGCGGGCATAAGGGAGGGGGAGAGCAGGCATGACGAACACAGCTCACAAGTGCCAGCACACACAGGGAGACGCCCTCATGTAAGTGTATACAATCATTATCTCATGTCTACTGCATGGTTCCCTTTACTATGCAGATTACCGCAACCGCGCCGCAACCGCGCCGCGAGTGCGGCACAAGTGCGGCAGCTATGCGGCAAGTGCGGCAAGTGCGGCAGATGCGGTTTTTTTACCACATCTGCCGCGAACGCGGGTAAGCCCGCTTTTAGCAACAAAAACCAGACCTAAACAGACCGCCAGGGAGGTTAAGAAATGAAGGTCAGTCAGTCCGAAAAATTTGGAAAACTTTGAAAGTGTCCCCAAGTGTGGTTGCAAAAACCATCAAGTGCTACAAAGAAACTGGCTCACATGAGGACCGCCCTAGGAAAGGAAGACCAAGAGTTATCTCTGCTGCGGAGGATAAGTTCATCCGAGTCACCAGCCTCAGAAATCGCAGGTTAACAGCAGCTCAGATTAGAGACCAGGACAATGCCACACAGAGTTCACAGCAGACACATCTCTACAACAACTGATAAGAGGAGACTTTGTGCAGCAGGCCTTCATGGTAAAATAGCTGCTAGGAAACGATTGCCAAGGACAGGCAACAAGCAGAAGAGACTTGTTTGGGCTAAACAACACAAGGAATGGACAGTAGAGCAGTGGAAATCTGTGCTTTGGTCTGATGAGTCCAAATTTGAGATCTTTGGTTCCAACCACCATGTCTTTGTGCGACACAGAAAAGGTGAACGGATGGACTCTACATGCCTGGTTCCCACCGTGAAGCATTGAGGAGGAGGAGGTGTGATGGTGTGGGGGTGCTTTGCTGGTGATACTGTTGGGGATTTATTCAAAATTGAAGGCATACTGAACCAGCATGGCTACCACAGCATCTTGCAGCGACATGCTATTCCATCTGGTTTGCGTTTAGTTGGACCATCATTTATTTTTCAACAGGACAATGACCCCAAACACATCTCCAGGCTGTGTAAGGGCTATTTGACCAAGAAGGAGAGTGATGGGGTGCTGCGCCAGATGACCTGGCCTCCACAATCACCAGACCTTAACCCAATCGAGATGGTTTGGGGTGAGCTGGACCGCAGAGTGAAGGCAAAGGGGCCAACAAGTGCTAAGCATCTCTGGGAACTCCTTCAAGACTGTTGGAAGACCATTTCCGGTGACTACCTCCTGAAGCTCATCAAGAGAATGCCAAGAGTGTGCAAAGCAGTAATCAAAGCAAAAGTTGGCTACTTTGAAGAACGTAGAATATAAGACATATTTTCAGTTGTTTCACACATTTTTGATAAGTATATAATTCCACATGTGATAATTCATAGTTTTGATGCCTTCAGTGTGAATCCACAATTTTCATAGTCATGAAAATAAAGAAAACTCTTTGAATGAGAAGGTGTGTCCAAACTTTTGGTCTGTACTGTATATATGACACAGCAGAACAACACTAAAAAATAAACGGGTTGAAGGCCCTCCTACCATAAATCCATAGGCTTACTAATAGGTGAAAGAAAGCAATGGCCTACAGGAATGCTTCTCCATTACAGCAGGAACGTCTCCAGGAACTTGTTTGACTCTGGTTAGAATCTCCTACTCGTGCTAGTCAGGGTCTTTTACTGATGCTGGTCAGGATCTTGCATTTAGATCCGGTCACAGATCTCCCTCTCAGGCGGCCGTCACACGCTAAGATATCTAGAACGATATTGTAAGCGATCACGTGCATGCGCGATCGCTTACAATATCGCTCACATCGCTGGTGAGATGTCACACAGACAGACTCACCAGCGATGTGGATCCGCGATCTCGCTGGTAACTATGGTACACATCGGGTAACTAGGCGCCGCGCGTCGCGTAGTTACCCGACGTGTACCATAGTTACCATCTCCCAGCATAGGCTCTGCCGCTGGGAGATCGTTCATCGTGGTGTCATACACCACGATGAAGCAGATCGCTAAATCGTAAATCGCTAGATCTGAGGTCCGGGCCTCAGATCTCGATTTTGCGATTTGATCAGATCTCGCTCGTCGTATCTTGCCGTCACACGCACAGACATCGCTCACGCGATGTTTAATCTGCCGCGTTCAAGCGATATCTTGCGCGATATCTGTGTTGTGTGACGGCCGCCTCAGATCAGGTTATGGATATTTTTCTCAGCTCAGGTCACCGATCTTCCTCTCAGTTTAAGGCCCCGGTCACACGATCAGTATTTGTTCAGTATTTCACATCAGTATTTGTAGCCAAAACTAGGAGTGGGTGATACATACAGAAGTGGTGACGTGTTTCTATTATACTATTCCTCTGATTGTTCCACTCCTGAGTTTGGCTTACAAATACTGATATACAATACTGACCAAATACTGATTGTGTGACCATGGCCTACGTCAGTGATCTCCCTCTCTTCTCAGGTATAATTCAGGCCTCCTCTGTGTTCTAACCACTCTCAGACCCTTCTGTGTCTAGGGTGGCTTTAAGCCCGCTTTGGTGCCACACAACCTTCCTGGTACTGATTTCGGTGCCATTCCTTCCCCTTTTGGCCCAGCTAGACATTTTATATTTAATGACTACAACACAACTGTCACTTTACCTGGTGTCTCCTCTAAATTCTTCCATCAAGGAAACACACATTTCCCTCCTTGGTTCCTAATTGTTTCTCTTGAAAAGCAGATGGCGATGTTCATTCACAGATACACTTAACTAAGATCTTGCAGTATCTCCTGCTTTCTTACATTGAGACATGTAACTTAACATGCTGACTGTCCAGCACTTTTTTGCAGAATTCAGCCAGGCCTGGTAATATTGGTGGCAGGAATTGAGATACCTGCTCATAAACGGAGGTCTGCCCACTGCTGTTAACTCCTTTACTGCCATTAACAATTTTTTACAGCTGCATGTACAGCACACTCCCTGATGGATGCACTGTTCCTTGCACCTATCGGCTCCTCCGTCACATGATTGTGTGCTGCCAATGGGATTCTGCTGAAAAGTGCCTATAATGAAGGTGCTTCTGATGTGGCCAGGGCTAGGGGTACACGGGCACCGGGATTGGTGGCTTCTTGGATGGAGAATCACGGGTGGTCAGGTTCCCGGTTCCGTGCCCTGGTTATCATTTGTTGGGGATGGTTGGGATGGAATATTTACAAGGGAATGTGACGCCACCTGTAGTTCCAGGTAATACAGGTATCGGCGCTGCAAGCCGGCCACTGAGGTGATGATGGGTGCAGCAGAGTGTGGTACAGCTCCCCACAGGTGGAGCTTTTACCTTAGGGCAGCGGTGATGGAGGATGATGAGAGGGATGAGGGGAGTAGTTGTTGCAGTTCTTACCCCTCAGATGCAATGCTGCTGATGGTGTTGGAGCCCTCCGGACACCGGCGAGAAGAATAACAGAGACCCATTTAACTCAAACGCCTGTTTACTGGGTACCAGCAGATGGTAAATGATACACGGTACAGTCCGGTTTATCGGGTGTCTGTTGCCGGTCCAGGGTTCCCCTTATGGAGTCTCTAGATGTTCCTTCACCTGTCTTTCAGGGTCTAATCTGTCCTTCTCAGTCTTTTCCACCCTCGCAGAGCTCTCCCGCCAGTCCTACGGTCTGTAGCCAGTAGGCAAGTTTGGTTCCTTACCAATCCAAATGTGCCCTCCGGTCCTGTGTGCAGCCGGATGCTGCTAATTGCAGCCGCAGCAGCTGCTGATTTTTCAAGACTGCAGCTAGCCGCAGTCCTGAAAGAACAGCGGCGTGCAGCCGCCAGTGTTTGCTTGCCGGATCCTACCGGACTGGGACAGTCCGGCCCCATAGGCTCCCATGTTAGGGAGCGCCGGATTGCCCTGGATACGGGAGGATCTGGCCAAATCCAAGATCCGGCAAATGTGGAGATTTTTCTCCCCGGACACAAAAATGATGCAAGCATCATTTTTGTGTCCGGAGAAAATAATCCGAATTCCCCCGGAGTGCCCCGGAGGGATGAAACCGGATGGCAGAGAGCTGCCATCCGGCTCCATCAGGCCCCATAGGCTGCTATGGGGCCAAAAACCGGTCCGGGGCTGTCTGGTTTACACCGGACAGCCCCGGATCAAAAAAATCTGTGGTGTGAAGCCAGCCTTATCTGCATTAAAAATAAAGAAATAAAAGTATATGTCTGGTAAACCTAGCTCCATAAATGTTCAGTGTATTAAAATAGAAAATTAGTTAACCCGATCAATAATCACTATAAAGAGAGAAAAAATGAATAGCCACGATTGTGTTTCTCAGTTGCCACAACAGCATACAAACTGCAATAGGAAGTAATCAAAATATTATATATATATATATACTCGAGTATAAGCCGAGTTTTTCAGCACAATTTTTGTGCTGAAAAGTGCCCCCTTGACTTATACTTGAGTCAGTATACAGGCTGAGTGTGGGGGGGGGGGTGGTGACCGGGGGCTGGAGGAGGTGGGGGGAGGCTGTAGTAGGAGCGGGCGGTCACGTGAGCTCACTCATTAGTGCAGTGCAATATGCACTGCATCCTCCTGTCCATCAGCGGCAGGGGAAGCGGTGCACATTACATTGCACCATATATATACTCGCCCCCCCCATCATTTGTTTAGGGCTCCATGCTGGCGCTCACCATAAAATAACAACCGTTCTTACTCACCTAATCATGTGACCGGCGCTTCAGTGACGTCATCACTGCTGTGCCACGGTCATGAATAGAAGCCGGCAGACCGAAGGGAGGACGCATGGAGCCCGCAGACAGTGCACAGAATTGTCAGAAGGTGAGTAAGAACAGTTGTTATTTTATGGTGAGCACCAGCATGGGGCCCTAAACAAATGATGGAGGCTCATAAATAAATGATGGGAGAGCTTTGCGAGGAATGGGGGAGCTGTACCAGGAATGGGGGAGCTGTGCCAGCAATGGGAGAGTTGTTCCAGGGATGGAGGAGCTGTGCCAAGGATGGGGGAGCTAGGGAGCTGTGCCAGGAATGGGGGAGCTGTGCCAGCAATAGGTGAGCTGTGTCAGGAATGGGGGAGCTATGCCCGGGATGGGGGAGCTATGACAGGGATGGGGGAGCTATGCTAATGATGAGGGCCATATATTAGAAATGTAGGCTGTATACCAGAGATGGGGGTGATGTACCAGGGATGGGGGCTATGTAGCAGGGATGTGGGCCATAAAGCTGCAATGGAGGCTATACATCAGAGATGGGGGTGCTATACCAGTGATAGGGGGCTATATACAGTAATGAGGAGCTATATACCAGTGATGGAGGCCATATACCAGTGATGGAGGCTATATAGCAGTGATGAGGGGCTATATACCAATGATGGTGGCTATGTACTGTGATGAGGGCTATATATCAATGATGGGGGCTCTATTTACCAGTGATAGAGGTGCTAAATGCCAGTGATGGAGGCACGATATTAGGAGGGGCTATATACATTGTATATACAGGGCTATATGCACCATTATGAGGGGCTATCTACAGTGATGAGGGGATATATACCAGGATGGGGGGGACGCTGCATTTCCCACCCTAGGCTTATACTCAAGTCAACAGGTTTCCCCAGTTTTTGGGGGTAAAATTACGGGCCTCAGCTTATACTTGGGTCGGCTTATACTCGAGTGTATACGGTACCCTAAAATAATATCATCAAAAATATACGCTCACCACACAAAACACAAACCTCATATAACTGCATCAACTCAAAATTGAAAACATTACAGGTCTCGGAGAATGACAACTACAGTCATTGCCAAAAGTTTTGAAAATGATACAAATATTAATTTTAACAAAGTCTACTGCTTCAGTTTTTCTAATGGCAATTTGCATATACTCCAGAATGTCATAAAGAGTGATCAGCTTAACAGCAATTACTTGCAAAGTCAATATTTGCCTAGAAAATGAACTTTAAACCCCAAAACATATTTCAACATCACTGCAGTCCTGCCTTAAAAGGAGCAGCTAACATCATTTTAGTGATTGTTCCATTAACACAGGTGTGAGTGTTGATGAGGACAGGGCTGGCGATCAATCAGTCATGATTAAGTAAGAATGACACCACTGGACACTTTAAAAGGAGGCTCGTGCTTGGTATCATTGTTTCTCTTCAGTTAACCATGGTTATCTCTAAAGAAACACGTGCAGCCATCATTGCACTGCACAAAAATGGCCTAACAGGGAAGAGTATCGCAGCTAGAAAGATTGCACCTCAGTCAACAATCTATCGCATCATCAAGAACTTCAAGGAGAGAGCTTCCATTGTTGTCAAAAAGGCTCCAGGGCGCCCAAGAAAGACCAGCAAGCGCCAGGACCGTATCTTAAAACTGTTTCAGCTGCGGGATCAGACTACCAGCAGTGCCGAGCTTGCTCTGGAATGGCAGCAGGCTGGTGTGAGTGCTTCTGCACGCACTGTGAGGCGGAGACTCTTTGAGCAAGGCCTGGTTTCAAGGAGGGCAGCAAAGAAGCCACATCTCTCCAGAAAAAATATCAGGGACCGACTGATATTCTGCAAAAGGTACAGGGAGTGGACTGCTGAGGACTGGGGTAAAGGTACAGGGAGTGGACTGCTGAGGACTGGGGTAAAGGTACAGGGAGTGGACTGCTGAGGACTGGGGTAAAGTCATTTTCTCTGATAAATCCCCTTTTCGATTGTTTGGGACATCTGGAAAACAGCTTATTCAGAGAAGAAGAGGTGAGCGATACCACCAGTCTTGTCTTATATCAACTGTAAAGCATCCTGAAACCATTCATGTGTGTGGTTGCTTCTCAGCCAAGGGAATTGGCTCACTCACAGTCTTGCCTAAAAACACAGCCATGAATAAAGAATGGTACCAGAATCTCCTCCAAGAGCAACTTCTCCCAACCGTCCAAGAGCAGTTTGGCGCCCAACAATGCCTTTTCTAGCATGATGGAGCACCTTGCCATAAAGCAAAGGTGATAACTAAATGACTCAGGAAACAAAACATAGAGATTTTGGGTCCATGGCCTGGAAACTCCCCAGATCTTAATCCCATTGAGAACTTGTGGTCAATCATCAAGAGACAGGTGGACAAACAAATTCTGGCAAAATGCAAGCCTTGATTATGCAAGAATGGACGGCTATCAGTCAGGATTTGGTCCAGAAGTTGATTGAGAGAAGCCAGGGAGAATTGCAGAGGTCCTGAAGAAGGGTCAACACTGCAAATATTGACTTGCTGCATTAACTCATTCTAACTGTCAATAGAACCTTTTGGTATCATAATATGATTGCAATTATATTTTTGTATGTGATATAAACATCAGACAAACAAATAAAAACCAGAGGGCAGCAGATCATGTGAAAATATCATTTTGGTGTCATTCTCAAAACTTTTGGCCATGACTGTAGAGATGAGCGAACTTTCCCCAAACATGTTTGGCAAAAACACTGCAGCTTTGTTTTGCAATTGGAAACCTGAGCAATTTACCCAAAAATTGTCAAAAGTGTCTTTGCTATGGAAACATTTTTTAAATTTAAAATGGCCCTAAAACTTTTCCTGATTGTTTGGGGTGAAGACACTTGCCAAAAGACTAGCTGGCTTGTAAACAACACAAAACCATATGGTTAGGTAGGAGTGTTGCCAGCCATTGTGTCAACCATTTTCTTTCAACCTGTAGCATCATTTTAGAAATAAGAAAATAATTTTTTTTAAGCATCCTGGAATTTGATGGGGCTTTGACATTTTTGAAACAATGCCAGATGTGGCAGAAGCTGTGAAGTCCAGTAACCTTACAATATCCTGTAAACATCCGTATGCTTCACATACATGGTCTTATAGGTCTTTTCACACTCATGAAACACCATACTATGGATATTGCTACTTGAAAATGTTCAATAACTATTTCATTTCAATCCATAAATTTAGGATACAGATTTTTGACATGTGCACAAGTGTGTTATATTTATCATTAAAGGGAACCTGACCTCAAAAAATGTGCCCCCAGCCTCTATATACCTGTCCCTGCACCATGCTAATAGATTTCTAGCCATCCCTTTGTGTTTTTAAATCGATATAGTAAAGTTTAGAAAAGTTGTTTTTGCACCTTATGATGTGCGGCTTCTCATTATTTGAGAAGCCGCAAAAGGCGTTCCTTTCTTGTCCTCCCCGCCGCCTGCTTGTTATTTATTCATGCCCCTATGGGCGTGCTACAGAGCAGGGAGACGGTGCGTGTCATGTAAGGGGCGGTAAAGCCGCTATGACGCAAATCGCGTCATATCCGGCTTTACCACGTCAGTACACCCATTAGGTGTACAGTCAACACACCTCGTGCATGCGCACTCGGCATCGCGAGGTCAGCAGTACACCCTAATGGGTGATGGCTAGAAATCTATTAGCATGGTGCAGGGGCACATTTTTCGAGGTCAGGTTCCCTTTAATATTGGACTTGTCCGTGCATTGCTGCCCACTAGCCTTATTCAACATTCCAGATGAATTGGTGGTGAGCTTAATTAATGATTTTCTTTTTCTTATTTCTCCTCCAAATATATCAAGCTTCAATAATCACTCCACTCAATTGCAAGCCCAGGTGTTACCTGTGGCATTGGGAATGGGATTTGTAAATCAGGTGTTTTCTACAGCCCACTCATGGAGGGGTTAATGAAGAGCTAGGCAACAAGATTGGGTAAACAATAATATCCTGTAAGCGATTATCTCCTGGCACTGGAAGAGTTGGGCTCCTAGGCAAATCAAAGAGGTGTCACAGTGGAGCCGGTGCCATCTTGCCACTGTGCTATCGTGTGCCTGCAGTACGCAATTTGGCTTGGTGATGATGGATCCACCGTAAGATATGTCAGCTCTTTAAGATGTCATCTTCCTCACCAATCCAGGGGCAGAGGGTGCTTCAGCATCAGAACAGGGTTGGGTATCAACTCAAAGCCCTTAATGGACTGTGCCCTTAATGAACTTTGCACCATTGTAATTGACTCTGCTGATCCCATGGGACTTTCCTTATATGTGTATATTGATATACCGTACATACTCGAGTATAAGCTGAATTTTTCAGCACAATTTTTGTGCTGAAAAGTGCCCTCTTCGGCTTATACTCGAGTCAGTATACAGGCTCAGTGGGGGGGGGGTGTGTGACCGGGTGCCGGAGGAGGTGGGAGGAGGCTGCAGTAGGAGTGGAGAGGTCACATGGGCCCGCTCATTAGTGCTATCAATATGCACTGCATCCCTCTGTCTATCAGCAGCAGAGAGAGTGGTGCATATTACATTGCACTATGTACACTCACCCCCCTTTACATCAGTATATGCCCCTATGCTGTACCGTAAAATAATAAGGCATTGATCATTCTCACCCTCCTTCGCTATGTCACCGCTGCGTCCTCTGGTCCTCCGGTCTTCCTGCTTGTGCCGGCGTAACATGACACCAGCAAAGCAGGAAGATTGGAGGATGCAGCAGTGACATAGCATAGGATAGGAGGGTAAGAATGATCAATGCTTATTATTTTATTGTGTGCGGCAGCATGGGGCATATAATGTGATGATTGGGGGGTGAGTATACCAGTGATGGGAGGTATATACCAGTGATGAGGGGTATATACCAGTGGTGGGGACTTATATAGCAGTGATGGGGGCTATATACCAGTATTACCAGGATGGGGGCCATATACTAGTGATGGGGGTGCTATTCCAGTAATTGGGGCTATATACCACTGATGGGGGCTATGTACAGTGATTGGGGCTATATACCAGTATTACCAGGATTGGTGGGCTATATACCAGTGATGGGGGTGCTATTCCAGTGATTGAGGGTTATATACCAGTGATGGGGGGCTATATACCAGGCCGGGAGTCTATATATCAGTGATGAGGAATTATGTAAAGTGAGGTGGCTATATACCAGGATGAGGGGCCATTTACAATGATGGGGGCACTGTATACCAGTGATAGGTTCGCTATATACCAGTGATGGGGCTATATATCAGTATTACCAGGATGGGAGGCCATATACCAGTGATGGGGGCTTACATACCAGTGTTAAGGGCTATATACTAGTACAGTTAGGGCCAGAAATATTTGGACAGTGACACAATTTTCGCGAGTTGGGCTCTGCATGCCACCACATTGGATTTGAAATGAAACCTCTACAACAGAATTCAAGTGCAGATTGTAACGTTTAATTTGAAGGGTTGAACAAAAATATCTGATAGAAAATGTAGGAATTGTACACATTTCTTTACAAACACTCCACATTTTAGGAGGTCAAAAGTAATTGGACAAATAAACATAACCCAAACAAAATATTTTTATTTTCAATATTTTGTTGCGAATCCTTTGGAGGCAATCACTGCCTTAAGTCTGGAACCCATGGACATCACCAAACACTGGGTTTCCTCCTTCTTAATGCTTTGCCAGGCCTTTACAGCCGCAGCCTTCAGGTCTTGCTTGTTTGTGGGTCTTTCCGTCTTAAGTCTGGATTTGAGTAAGTGAAATGCATGCTCAATTGAGTTAAGATCTGGTGATTGACTTGGCCATTGCAGAATGTTCCACTTTTTTGCACTCATGAACTCCTGGGTAGCTTTGGCTGTATGCTTGGGGTCATTGTCCATCTGTACTATGAAGCGCCGTCCAATCAACTTTGCAGCATTTGGCAGAATCTGGGCTGAAAGTATATCCCGGTACACTTCAGAATTCATCCGGCTACTCTTGTCTGCTGTTATGTCATCAATAAACACAAGTGACCCAGTGCCATTGAAAGCCATGCATGCCCATGCCATCACGTTGCCTCCACCATGTTTTACAGAGGATGTGGTGTGCCTTGGATCATGTGCCGTTCCCTTTCTTCTCCAAACTTTTTTCTTCCCATCATTCTGGTACAGGTTGATCTTTGTCTCATCTGTCCATAGAATACTTTTCCAGAACTGAGCTGGCTTCTTGAGGTGTTTTTCAGCAAATTTAACTCTGGCCTGTCTATTTTTGGAATTGATGAATGGTTTGCATCTAGATGTGAACCCTTTGTATTTACTGTCATGAAGTCTTCTCTTTACTGTTGACTTAGAGACAGATACACCTACTTCACTGAGAGTGTTCTGGACTTCAGTTGATGTTGTGAACGGGTTCTTCTTCACCAAATAAAGTATGCGGCGATCATCCACGACTGTTGTCATCCGTGGATGGCCAGGCCTTTTAGAGTTCCCAAGCTCACCAGTCAATTCCTTTTTTCTCAGAATGTACCTAACTGTTGATTTTGCTACTCCAAGCATGTCTGCTATCTCTCTGATGGATTTTTTTCTTTTTTTTCAGCCTCAGGATGTTCTGCTTCACCTCAATTGAGAGTTCCTTTGACCGCATGTTGTCTGGTCACAGCAACAGCTTCCAAATGCAAAACCACACACCTGGAATCCACCCCTGACCTTTTAACTACTTCATTGATTACAGGTTAACGAGGGAGACGCCTTCAGAGTTAATTGCAGCCCTTAGAGTCCATTGTCCAATTACTTTTGGTCCCTTGAAAAAGAAGAGGCTATGCATTACAGAGCTATAATTCCTAAACCCTTTCTCCGATTTGGATGTGGAAACTCTCATATTGCAGCTGGGAGTGTGCACTTTCAGCCCATATTATATATATAATTTTATTTCTGAACATGTTTTTGTAAACAGCTAAAATAACAAAACTTGTGTCACTGTCCAAATATTTCTGGCCCTAACTGTATTACCAGGATGGGGGCCATATAACAGTGATGGGGGTGCTATTCCAGTGATGGGGGGCTATGTACAGTGATGGGGGCTATATGCCAGGCTGGGAGTCTATATATCAGTGATGGGGGAATATGTACAGTGAGGGGGTATATACCAGGATCAGGGGCCATTTACCATGATGGGGGTGCTATATACCAGTGATGAGGGGCTGTATACAGTGATAATTGCTATATACCAGTGATGGGGGCGCTATATAATAGTGATGAGGGATTACATACCAGGATGAGGGTTGCTGCATTTCCCACCCTAGACTTATACTCGAGTCAATAGGTTTCCCCAGTTTTTGGGGTAAAATTAGGGGCCTCGGCTTATACTCAGGTCTGCTTATACTCGAGTATATAATATACGGTTTGTGTGTTTGAGAATTGTTATAGTTAGTGCTAAGTGCCTATGTTAAAATTATTACTGTTTGTGCCTGATAAGTGTTACAAATTACATCATGTAAACCATGGCCTTTTTTCAAAAGTTGCTACAGTAAAGTTTTTCTACTTCAATCCTTGTATGCTGGACTGTTCCTCAAAGAGGTGCTTTTATACTGCCCTAGAGAGACTGGCTAACAACCCGCAGACCTCTGGCCTGACAGTCTGAGGAGTGGAAGTGCAAAACACTACACACACTCCTGTAAAACAGGACTGGCCAAGTGCAGTCCTCAAAGGCCACAAACAGTGAATGTTTTCAGGATTTCCTTAGCATTGTACAAGGTGCTGCAATCATCCCTTCTGCAGGTGATGAAGTTAGAACCTATGCAATGCTAAGTAAATCCTTAAAACTTGCTCTGTTTTAGACCTTGAGGACTGTAGTTGGCCACCTCTGTCCTATAAGTCTCTGTGAAGGTAGTCAGGAGCACACAGAATCCCTGAGCCCTTTCAGCTCAACTGTGGTTCTCCTTGGACCCTCTTAGGCTCTGTGCTCACAGTGCATTGTTTGATACTTTTCTTGATGCAAATATTGAGAATCTCCATCAAAATCTGCATGTCTAGCCTGAGGCTAGCAAAGTCTATGACTGGTCAGAAGTGCTGTGCCAAAGTTGCTTTTTTCACCTTGCACATGTGGTTCAGATTTCTTTTTCCTGCCCCCAAATCTGCACCAAATCTGCAAGTTAAAAAAAACCACGTTGGCACTGCAATTCTCAACTCTAACTTTGCTGCCTTCAGGATAGACATGCAGATTATGATGCAGATTCTCAACATCTGCTTGAACAGAAGCATCAAATAATGTATCCCCCACATGCTGTGAAAGCAGGCACACAAAAGAGAGAGTGACAAGCAGTGCCATCACAAACATTGCTGCGTGTGACTTGAGGGGACAAACAGGAGCTATAAACTTTAAAGTGTGCTGCAGTCTCATGACACTGGTGATATATATCCGCTACATCCCATGCAAACTTGTGACTCTCACGAAATAGCTTGTGTTACAAGAGCTGACAGCATTGAGTTTATCTCAGGTTACAAGCGGGATTCCCAGCTGTGTGATACCCACTGTGTAACCTGAGACAACCTCAGGGAAGTCACAGCTTGTCACACTGCAGAGAGACATGCAGTGCCCGGTGTCCCACCATATGGGGATGCAATCATTGATCTTTGCCCCAATATGCTGGCACTATGTAATCAATTATTTGGGTTACATTATTTTTTAGGGGTTTTCTAAATAATTTTTACATCTTTTTTTGGGGGGTGGTGGGGTTGGATGGAGTGGGGGACTTTTCATCAAATTTAAAAAAAGGTGAAAGAGGAATGTATTGAGGTTATTTTTTATTTTTTTTTTTTCAAATAAAATATTTATTGGAGTGGTTATTTGTGTCTTTACTGACTTGATTAGTAATATTGGGTATCTGATTGATGCCTCGACATTACTAACCTCTCGCCTTGCTGTCAGCTGACATTACCCAGCTGGCATCAACTCCAAATACCAGTACCCTGTTTGCCAATGCACCTAGGTAGTGGAAGAGCTGGGGCGAAGTTCCAAGAGTGGTGCATCTACAGTCATATGAAAAAGTTTGGGCACCCCTCTTAATCTTACTCATTTGTTTTGGTTTAAAATTGAGTTTTTGCACCAGCTATTTCAGTGTGATATATGTAATAACTGATGGACACAGTAATATTTCAGGATTGAAATGAGGTTTATTGTACTAACCGAAAATGTGAAATATGCATTATTTCAAAATTTGACAGGTGCAAAAGTATGGGCACCTCAACAGAAAAGTAACATTAATATTTAGTAGATCCACCTTTTGCAAAAATAACAGCCTCAAGTCACTTCCTGTAGCTGTTAATGAGTTCCTGGATCCTGGATGAAGGGATTTTTGTCCATTCCTCTTTACAAAACAATTCCAGTTCAGTTAAGTTTGATGGTCGCCGAGCATGGACAGCCCGCTTCAAAACATCCCACAGATGTTCAATGAAATTCAGGTCTGGGGACTGGGATGGCCATTCCAGAACATTGTAATTGTTCCTCTGCATGAATGCCTGAGTAGATTTGGAACGGTGTTCTGGATCATTGTCTTGCTGAAAGATCCATCTCCGGCGTAACTTCAACTTTGACACTGATTCTTGAACATTATTCTCAAGAATCTGCTGATACTGAGTGGAATCCATGCGACCCTCAACTTTAACAAGATTCCCAGTGCCGTCATTGGCCACACAGCCCCAAAGCATGATGGACCCTCCCCCAAATTTGACACTGGGTAGCAAGTGTTTTTTCTTGGAATGCTGTGTTTTTGTGGCGCCATGCATAACGCCTTGCTGTATGACCAAACAACTCAATCTTTGTTTATCAGTCACAGGACCTTCTTCCAAAATGAAACTGGCTTGTCCAAATGTGCTTTTGCATACCTCAGGCGACTTGTTTGTGGCGTGCATGCAGAAACGGCTTCTTTCGCATCACTCTCCCATACAGCTTCTCCTTGTGCAGTGTGCGCTGTATTGTTGACCGATGCACAGTGACACCATCTGCAGCAAGATAATGCTGCAGGTCTTTGGAGGTGGTGTTGGATTGTTTTTGACTGTTCTCACCATTCTTCTTTTCTGCCTTTCTGATATTTTTGTTGGCCTGCCACTTCTGGCCTTTAAAAGAACTGTCCCTGTGGTCTTCCATTTCCTTACTATGTTCTCACAGTGGAAACTGACAGGTTAAATCTCTGAGACAACTTTTTGTATCCTTCCCCTGAACAACTATGTTGAACAATCTTTTTTTTCAGATCATTTGAGAGCTGTTTTGAGGAGCCCATGATGTCACTCCTCAGAGAAGATGCAACTAGGAGAACAACTTGCAAGTGGACACCTGAAATAGCTTTTCTCATGATTGGATACACCGGGCTATGAAGTACAAAGCTCAATGAGGTTACCAAACCTATTTAGTGCTTCAGTAAGTCAGTAAAAAGTAGTTAGGAGTATTCAAATCATGAAAATCAGAAGGGTGCCCATACTTTTGCACCTGTCAAATTTTGAAATAATGCATATTTCACATTTTTGGTTAGTACAATAAACCTCATTTCAATCCTGAAATATTACTGTGTCCATCAGTTATTACATATATCACACTGAAATAGCTGTTGCAAAAACCCAATTTTAAACCAAAACAAATGAGTAAGATTAAGAGGGACGCCCAAACTTTTTCATATAACTGTATCTCCTGGGGCGACTGCGGCCTGATGATTTTTTTCAGGATTTTAAAATCTTTTAACATTTGAAAATTTACTCAACTTTTCAGCTGTTCAAGTTGTGGATGGATTGATAGATGGATATAAAATAGAGGTACATTTATAGACAGATGGAAAAAATAGATTTAGCGATAGATAGATAGATATCAAACAGCCTTATAATGTATCTCCCCCTATATATTGTAAGTTGCACCCTTCAATGCCTTTCATGTTGCACTAAAGGGTGTTATAGCCTGGTATTGAGCTCTAAAAAAACTACTACATAAAAAAATATATTGACTGGTATCAAAATTTGGGGGACCGCACAAAATGTTTTTTGATGATTTATTTATTTTTACAGTAATCTAAATTCAGTTTTACTGGCAACCAATCACAGACTCCGGCAGAGAGGATAGGTGGGGCTAAGCAGTGAATATGTCTGAAATTCATGAGCAGGTCTGGAAGCATAGTGGCCATGTTCACACACATGCGTTTTTTTGACCATCTCTGCGTTTTTGGGCTGTTAAAAAAAACACAGGTGCGTTAAGCAGGGTACATTTGAGTGTAGCTGCGTTTTTCAGCTCCATTTGCGTTTTTTACCCCTAGTCCAAAAAACGCTGCATGCAGCGTTTTTGGGTGCTGTAAAAAAACGCATGTGCGTTTTTTCCAAAAACGCATGCGTTTTTTTAACATGGGGCCCTATGGGAAACGCATGCAAAAACGCATGGTACATTAGTACCTTTTAGTGCCATTCAAAAACGCATGCGTTTCCCATAGGGGCCCATGTTAAAAAAACGCATGCGTTTTTGAAAAAACGCACATGCGTTTTTTTAACATGGGGGCCCTATGGGAAACACATGCGTTTTTAAAAGGCACATTTATGCACCCTGCGTTAACGCTTGCGTTTTTGCCTGCGTTTTTGGTGAAAAAATGACTAAGTCCAAAAACGTGGCAAATCCTTTCAGACACACAAGGGACATTTTTTAGCACTCTTAAAAAAACGCAAGTGCTTTTAAGAGTGCTAAAAAAAACGCAAATTGTGTGTGAACATAGCCTGTGACAGCGGAACTGAAGCTTGGTAAGTCAGGCCCCTTTCACATCTCTGCGTTTGCTGCGTTTTGCTTCATTTGCGTTTTTTCCGCGTTTTTACCGCAAAAAACGCATGAAAACGCATGCGTTTTTGTCCCCATTGATTTTAATGGGAACGCATGAAAAACGCATACAAAAACGCATGCCAAAACGCATGTGCGTTTGCAAAAACGCATGCGTGTTTGCAAACGCAGCCCAAAATGTTGTTTGCCACGTTTTGAGTTGCGTTTTCAAAAACGCATGCGTTTTGCGTTTTACCAAACGCACATGCGTTTTGACATGCGTTTTGGAATGCGTTTTTCATGCGTTCCCATTAAAATCAATGGGGACAAAAACGCATGCGTTTTCATGCGTTTTTTGCGGTAAAAACGCAGAAAAAACGCAAATGAAGCAAAACGCAGCAAAACGCAGCAAACGCAGAGATGTGAAAGGGGCCTATAGTCTGGTAAGCTGATGGCTGTGCCAGAGCAGCAGAGCTCCACTGTAAAAAGGGTTGAGTTGTGTTTGGCTATGTGCACACTGGTGGGCGGGTTTGTGTCGGCGGCGGCTGGGCGGACCCGCCAGGAAGCTCTGGAGCCGTCCACCGGCATCCTGGGGGTTTGTGCCGTGGGTGTGCGGCGGGCTAGGGCGGGTGCACAGCGGGTTAGCGCCGGCGGTGTTGCGGCGGCTGGAAGCAGTACATGATTCTGCTTGCAGCCGCTGCAGAACCGGCCGGTTTATAGAACATGCTCATTCGTTGCTAACCCACTGGGAACCCAGCGGTTTAGCAACAGATGATCATGTGGAAACCGCCGGTGTGTGCACAGCGGCTGTCGGTTTTCATAGGTTTTAATGTTAACCCAAAAGCCGCTTTTGGATTAACATAAATTTACATAAAACTCATGGAAACCGACCGGCGGTTTCCGCTGCTAAACCTGCAGTAAAACTACCAGTGTGCACATACCCTTAGGCAGCTTTTGAGGCCCTTTGAAGTTGTTTTTTTAAAAGCCCTTGATTTTTTTTGCCTCCCATTGATTTGAACGGGGTTTGGAAGTTCGGTGAACTGAACCGAACCCAAAATTCAAAAGGATCGCTCATCTCTAATGAACACAAGAGATTTTTTTCTGCTATTTTTTTGGGCATGTTAGAGCTACTCACTTCGTTTTTGCTGCAATTTTTCTTCATGTTTTTAAAGAACCAATATAGCTGCACTTCACAGTACAAGCAAAATGGAGGAGATTTCTGATCTTATGGTGCTCGTTTGTTCTCTGCAGATTTGATCAATTCATTTTTTCCTTTCATATCTGCAGCCTGTCAGCATTTTTCATGATTTTACTGCAGATTAAACCTCTGCTCAATGTGTATAAAAAACCTATGCATATTTAGTATTGTAATATTCATAATGACCCAAAGGGTAATATTGTCAGGTCATTTTTACTGTACAATGAACACCTGGAAAAACCAACCCTGAAAATCAATTATGAAATTGTTAGTAATTTTTTGTAATTTGGAGGCACTTTGATTTTTTTTCCTGCTTTCCGGTACCTCAGATTGTAAAAGAGATGGTGCCATTCAAAGTACAACTCGTCCTACAATCAACAAGCTGGATAGGAAGAATAATAAAAGTTATGGCTCATGGAGGAAGGTAAAAATAAAATAAAAGCCCAAATATTAAAAATTGCCCAGTTCTGAAGGAATTAATATTAACTTTTATTACAGTCGTGAAGAATATGTTTAAGGCTGGCTTCACACTGCAGTTTTTTCACTGATCAGTGTCCATCAGTGTTTGGGTGCCAAAACCAGGAGAGGAACCAGGAGAGGAACTTGCAGAGAAAAACTATAATTGAAAGATTGACACCTGTTCTGAGGTTTGGAGACACTCCCGGTTTTGGCACACAAACCCGGTGGATACTGATCAGTGAAAAACTGCAGTGTGAAGCCAGCCTAAGGCTGGCTTCACACTGCAGGTCAGATCCGATCCGAGGCTGTCAGGATGAACCTGACAGCCCCGGATTGGATCAGCACACAGAACCGGAGGGCTAATATGCCCACCGATCCGGGGTGCACTCGCACGCAGCTGCCGCCACTGATGAATCAGGACCACGGCTGGCAGGGAGCTAGTCGCGGTCCTGAAACAACTGCGGCGTGCAGCCGCAGGGGTCCGGTTCCCGGACCCTCCCGGACCGTTGCAATCCAGCCCCATAGGCAACCATGTTAAGGAGCGCCAGATTGCCCCGGATCCGGGGAAATCCGGGAATTGCCAATTAGAAGAGATATTTTCCTCTCGGACACAAAAACGCTGCAAGCAGAGTTTTTGTGTCTGTGGGAGAATACTGAATTCTCCCGGATTGTCCCGGACACATAGAAACTGAATGGCAGAGAGCTGCCATTCGGCCTCTACCCAGCCCCATAGGCTGCTAGGGGGCCAAAATCCGGTCCGGGGCTGTCCGGTTTACACGGACAGCCTCGGATCGGATCAAACCCGCAGTGTGAAGCCAGCCTAAGACCCGTTCTCAATATTCTACAGGGCTGACAAATTTTTCTCACCCACCAATATCACTTTACCTATTTTACAAAATTTGCCAGATATATACTGTATAAATATTAGAAAATTAATCTGCCCAACTTCAAGACCAATGTTAGCTAATGTGGACAATATCTGTAAAACACTACTGAATATATCAAGTATCTAAACAAGCATAATGAGAATAATCAAACAATAATGAGCATAACTAATATTCCAAGATTTTATTATTTTGGGAACATCCTTATTTAGATAGAAGGATTGAAGCTGCGGCTTTTAGATATAGAAATCAATGAGTAAAAAACATTTTAGGGACTCATTTTTACATCAGTCCCTTAAGCAGACATTTAGATAATTAAAGCTGGTAAAAATTGTCTTTTTATGGTGTTCAAGATTATAGAATTACATAAAATACAATGTTTGAAATTGCATAGAGAGCATATTAAAAGGGGTGAAACCACATATCTGTCTTGCTGAAATTAATGTACCAAATTACATTTTATTAGGTTAATGGTGTATTTGAAAATGCTTATTTCATTTTCTAAAACTACATTTGATAGAAGTTAAATGTCTCTTTGTGAATGGTAGATGAGCCGCCATATTTTGCATGGGACATTAGTGTCAGGATTTACTAAATCCAAATGAACTATCCATTTTTTATTATAAGAAGTTTCTGAATTTTTAGTGTGATGTTGAGTTTCTTTAAAAATGATGTACCCAATTGTCAAACATTTGCTTCTGTAACATATTTTAGGAATGTTTCCCAAAATTTTGGAGTATCACAACTAGGGATGAGTGAACCAAACTTTAAAGTTCAGAGTTTGTACTCAACATAGATTTTCGTTTTTGGGTTCAGAGTTCGGGTGTTTCACGTACATATATCACAAGAGCTTGGGTACACTCAGTGCTCGCTTTGCTCTGGTACACACGGTGCTTGCTATGCTCGGATACGCTTGGTGCTTGCTGTGCTCGGGTACACTCAGTGCTCATTGTGCTCAGGTACCCTTGGTGCTGGGCCCAGTGTGAGCCACTTGCAGTGTTTGAACAGCTTCACGGGGGCTAAAATCAGAGTTATCGGATGTAGCATATGCAAAATAAAACAGGGAATGACTAAACCTCCCACCCCAGAAGTGCTTTGTTTATGGCTAGTTTATGTTGGCGGAGAACTGAACTGCCAATCTGTGACTTCCAATGAGGTTTGGGCCAGAAATACGTTTTTATAAAGTCCAGCTTACCCTGATAACCTGAACTTCCACAGGTCCTCTCATCTTTATTAGGACATAACATTTTACTGAGTATTATTAATATAGTAGATCATCCAAGTCTCAAATTGAAGATATATAGTTATTGTATGGTTTTATTGAGTATTATCTGTATATCCGTTTAGAGCGTTTTTTTTCTTTTAAATTTAATTTCTAAAGTGATATCGCTAATGTACGTTCCCTGGATGTAGTAGATTACTTTCCAGGCGCCATCATCTGCTGTTCTCGGTGCCACATCAGTCATATTCTGCTAGCTTTGTTGAGGCGGATTGGTCCATTGGCAGACCAGAAGTCACTTCTCAATCTAAGTTTATGACAGCCAGAACAAGGTAGAATGAGACTCTCATAGATGTACATACATTGAGTACTTGTGACTGCTATCTCTTACTTCCAGTCACAAGATGGTGGAGCTAGACTGGAGTGGTGTCGGGAAGAGCAGGCTGGTTAGTATTCTACTAGGAGCAGGGAACACGCAGTACTGATACCACTCTGACAACAAAATAAAAACAGCACCAGAGTTGTCCTTTTAACCCTGCAAGGACTCACAAGAAAGTCTTTTTTCACTGTGGATGCAAGTTTTTACTCTTTTGTACACATGGATAGCCATTAATTAAAGTATGTACCCCATCATACCCACAGACGTCACTTGTGGGCAGTGCACAGCTGGCCTGACGAGATGGCACAGACAGGGAGAAACATAGCAATCAGGGAAGTTGTCACATCACTCTGTGAGGAGCGAGTAAGAGCGTGGAGTTTGGTGAAGAAGGTGGGGGCTGACAAATTGGACTGCGCAGAGGGGAGAAGTCGGGTGGGACTGAGACATCAGTCTGAAGAAAGGGGAGGACAGGGAAAAGAGTGTCCATGTTGCTCAAGAACTGCTCACTGAATTTAGGAGACTCATCTAGCCATATGAGTTATACCAGTTGTCTTTTTGAAAAATGTGACTAGAGCCATTTGTTGGTTCTGCCTACATTGAATATGACACTGGCACAGAAGAGGACAGAGTGAAGGAGTACTAGTGTCACGTATTAAGGCATAATGTGTAGGGATGAGCAAAGAAGAGTTTAGGGTTCGGAGCTTGTACCAAACATATATTTTATACAAATCTTCAGTGTTGGGTGTTTTACGTATGAAAAATCACTGGAGAGAGCATCACTGTGCTCAGGTACACTCTGTGTTCAGACCATTGTGAGCCTTTTGCAGTGTTTAATCGGTTCATACTGGAGGTAAAATCAGCATCATTGTAAGAAGTGTGCACCAAAAAAAGAAAATGACAAAAGTCCATCATCCTTCCACCAGGAAGTGCTTTGCTTATGGCTCTATGTGGGTGGAGAACCGAACTGTACAATCAGTGACTTCCAATGAAGTTCGGGGCAAGGTTGAGTCCAAAACAGAACTGTAAAAAAAGTCCGGATGAACCACCAGAACCTGAACTTCAATATGTCTGCTCCACTCTGATCATGAGTCACGACCGTGGTACAAGTGAAATAGGTAACAAGCTGCTATCACTTTTATGAGGACACAAGAAAAAGTTGGAATGCAAAAATGTACAACATTGTCCATGTGCAACCAATGATTCTTATTTCCATACCATTCTCTAAAAGTTTGCTCAGACTTGCATTTGATATTTTGTACACTTTTCTTATTAATTTACAGAAGACTAGATGCTTTTCTTCTTATAAGAAAATTTCTATCAAATGGGTTCCTAATGAAGATGTGTCTATAAAAGCGGGGGCCCCTGCTCTGATACACTCCATATTGCCAATGAATTCCTTAGATAATGATGATGTATTGCTACTATATTTCGTATGGCATATATGCATGGATTGGATGGCCTCAACTTTTGCTAACGAAAGCAAGTGATAACAATGCCCTTGTAATCTACCACCCAACAGAAACATAGAGGATCCTTTAAAGGAAAAAAATGTACTCAGTCAATTATCTCTGTTATGTGCATAGGGCAGTTTTTACAAGCAATCGATTTCATAATTTCCTAACCAAATGCGACTGACATCTTAAAACTTAGCGTGATATTCGCTACAATGATATATGTCTTTATCTGTCCTGATGTAAAACATTTTATTTGTCCTCGTGGAGCAATAGAGGTGTTAAGCATCTATTGACCTTTCATTGGCTATAGGGACTACAGAGCCTAGAGATGTTCGGGAGGTTAACAGTCTGGTCGGATTACAAATACTATGACATTTGATGGGCTGATAAGATGGATAGAGGGCAGAAACATATTATCCTCCTCCTTTGCTGTCACATTCATTTTAGCAGGAGAATATAAGTCCATTTTCCGAGTATTTCTACTTGATTTTAGGCCTTGAGGCATGAGTAAATCAAAGCTGTGAATTTTCCCTTTTGCTTTCTGCTGTTGTCTCGCACAGCAGCAATGTAATGTATGGGTTCAGAGAATTTGTAAGAAGAAAAGCTTTTTGACATGAGCTGTATATTTGTCCATCGGCAAAAGCTTCTCACTGAGGAATGGGATGTGTCATCCTGAGCAGGAGTGTAATAAGACCCTGACATATCATTTTCATGTGAGATATTTAGAAAAATGAGACAATCCTAGCTAATAAAGTATGTAGCATTTTTAGTGGAAACTCTGCTAATTCCTCTTATGTTACTAACAGACCCCACTCCGAGACCAAGACACCTGCAGATGGAAGCTTCTGTGGAAATCCTGCTCGGTTCACATCTTGCCTAAGTATGGCTTCTGCAGTTTTTATTTTATGCCTATAATTGCCAACTCAACTGAAAGTTTGAGAGACTTTCAAAATGTGGAAAGAGTAATCTTATCTCCTGTGTTTCACCAACCAGCCTTAAAGCAGCACTCCATGTTTTTGTTTCAGCACTGGGGTACTGTATCTAATTCAAGCCCTTTGTCATATATTCACCCTCCGCTTTCTTCACCTTTTATCAGCACCACTCTGGCCCAACAGCCCCATCTCCTGTGACCACAACATCTGACTGGCCAGAAGTCAGAAGATACGTCATAAGCTCTCAATACAGGTCACCAATGTTAAGGTGATGGGCAACATCTTTAAGACAACTCTCAATACAAATATAGAGCGGGGTGATAGGAGATTTTGTAATATCTGTGAGTGTATATACTTTAGCTAGGTTTTTTATTTCTCCAGTAGATCTAAAACAAAATCTTGAGCAGCTTTGAAAATGATCTTCCTTATGTTATGTGCACTCTGTTTTTGGTTCAACCTCTTTTTATTAGTATGCAGGAATAGAAGAGATAGTACATAGTGGTTCAAAGTTACCATCCAATAATAAAAGTATACTAACAAATTAAATTCTAGGAACAGAAGGTCGTACAAGTCAAACAATAGTTATTCTTAGGAACTGTAAGTCGCCTCAGAAACCTCTAATGTATAGTAGGGTAGTCGAGGTTCTAGGCAAAGAGTGCACCCATCTCTACACCAACTCCAGTCTTATTGTTGAGTAATTGGATACCTCCGGCGCAAGTCCTTGCTGGTTGGTTCCAATAGGCACAAGTCTAGAAAGCCGTATATGTGGAAGAAAGAAAGGAAGATTAATTCTAAGTAAAGAAGAAATGGGGGAGCAGCACAGTGGAAGTGTTATGGCAATAAATAGTTAATAACATATATAACTCTTATAGAAGTCATTCAGAAATCTTCCAGTGTACTAACAGCATGTTATGTTGATATAAACCTTTGCTCCTCTTTCTCTCCATATCCTCCCCCCCTTTCAGAATTCCACTGTCTTAGAATTAGCTGCGCAGAAGTTCTTATCAGAATGTCCCCGTACCGAATGTACTAATCAAGGCTGAATTGGAATACTAACCCACAGAATATAATTGAATGTTTTTTTCAGAATAAAATGTAGATTCAGCATAATGTGATGCTAACACCCCCTAGAAACTCCCCTAAGAAATGCCCCTTTAATGATAAGTATTAAAACTGGCTACCGCTCCCTTAATAAAGGTCTTTGTCATGAAGCTCTACTTTGACTTGTTGTCAGAGTGGTTTTTACGGTGGTGTGCACACACTTAGACAAAGCATCAATTTGGTGGCAGTCAATTAAGAGGACAGCCCACCCGAAAGGTGTGGAGGGCATCCATTACAGAAGGAAAGGAAGGAAGGGAAGGCCGAGGGGAGGAGGGGGAGACCTCCAAACCTATGGCATAGTATCTTTACTTTTGGACACAGAAAACTCCTGGTCTTATTGAAAAATATCATGAACGTTCGATAAGTCTTTAAAGAGGATCCAGTCTATCCACACATAGGAAAATTTATTCAAGGAGTCTGATGCCTCTGTACAGAAGAGTTCAGTCATTTCCAAATACCACTTGATGGTAGATGGTACCTGGGTCGACCTACAAAACCTAGGGATTACAGAGCATGCCACCAACATACAGAAACGGAGGATATCCCTCTTAATGAAATTTAACTGATTTGGGATAAATGGTTTATAGTCCTATGTCTGGGCAACCCACTACCTGATTCACCGTAATCAAATTGTAATTTGCAAATATACGTAACCAGAATTTCTGAACCTCGGGGCAGCTCCACCATATGTGCAGCAGGGTACTTTTTGCAGACCCACAGACTGGGCACAGATACCTCATGTTCAAGAGTTTATAGTTTTTTTCTTGAGCTGCACAGGTATTGGACTTTCCCTCTGTCTTCTTTTCTATAATCAGATGGTACATTGCAGAGATCCTATGGCTCAGTGGGGAATCCTGTAAGAAGGCTTTTTCCAATGGAGTGGGGTTGCTCTGAACCAGACATCCGTATTCCGGAGATAGTGAGAAGGATCAAAACTGTAGAAATTTCGAACCAGTTCAGCGGAGTGGTCGGATATTTCACTTGCAGTTCGTTGAACAGAGGGATCTGTCCATGGATAAGCGTCTGACCCACCCGGGTATCCTCCACACTCATCCAGCATAAGAAGGAGCACCTGTTTTGGCCCGGAACAAGAGCAGGATTAGAGAAGATAGGGTGCTAATTTGACCGGTCGATGATTGCTGCTGGGTGTCAAAGTGCCATGTTCTCAACATATCCCTAGTCATGTCCAGCACTCTGCACTGACCATGCACGTCAGAGTAGGAAATCCAAGAAAGATACTGCAATGACACCTCTATCCTGTCCTGTTCAATGGCAACCGACCTTCTCTCCGTGTTACTAAAATGCCAATCTAAAACTTTGGCTATGGAGGATGCTACAAAAGTACGTCTTTAGGTCCAGCAGTCCTGTGCCCCCCATAAATTTCGGTAAAGTGAGGATATCCCTAGGTATGCTAGGTCTGAGTTCCCCCCAAACGAATTTGGTGACAGCTGATTGCAGTCTAGAAAAAAAGTCTCTGCCAGGTGAGATAGGGACGGTCGGAAAAATATATAACAGGCGGGGCAGGACGTCCATCTTGACGACATTCATACTTCCAAACCAGGATAATCTGAGACGTCGGTACGCGACTAGCATAGCCTCAGTGTTAGTCTACAGGGATTGGTAATTCAGTTGGGGGAGAGGGGAAGAACCTGAGGATATAAATGTCTCAAGATATTTAATAGATTACGACCTCCACTTAAAGGGAAAGTTCTGGGTCACGCAACAAACATCCCGTCAAGACAAGGCGACATTCAGAGCCTCGGATTTGGAACAATTAACCTTGAAATTACTCACGGAGGCAAACTTGTCAAACTCCTGCAAGATAGATGGTATAGAAATGAGGGGCTGAGAAACGTACAACAAAAGATCATCAGCGGAATAGGGCCGCTTTATAATGAACCTGCCCTATCTTGATCCCGTGGATGTTCGGGTTGGTTCTAATGGCAAAAGCCAAATGTTCCATGACAATGACAAAAAGGAAAGGGCCATCCCTACCAAGTCTCATTTTTAATCGTAAACGGGGGGGAAAGAAAACCACCAATCCTCACTCTGGGGAGGCCTGTATACCACACTGCTGGGGGCTGTATATAGCACTGGGGCCTGTATATACCACTGGGGAGGCTGCTGTATACTACCACTGGGGAGGCTGCTGTATACTACCACTGGGGAGGCTGCTGTATACTACCACTGGGGAGACCTGTATACCACACTGCTGGGGGCTGTATACCTGTGCTGGGGTCCACCCTCGGCTTATACACGAGTCAATAGGTTTTCCCAGGTTTTGGGGGCAAAAGTAGGGGGGTCGGCTTATACATGGGTCGGCTTATACACGAGTATATACGGTACTTGTTTTTTATTATATTTCTACTTTACACTCAAAAATATACCAAAAAAAAACTAAATTTATCACTTAATAACAAAATATATGAAGTATGCTCCTAGTGGTACCAGGTCACGTTCTTGGGGCTAAAAGCTGTTGTAACTCAGTTTGACTTAAAATAACAATTATGTATAAAATATAAATTTTGAAGAACAACATTAGCTTTCTTTTGAGATATTAAGCGTGTTTTTATTATTTACCGTTCTGGAGTTATGGCTCCATATGTCAGCTTTTTGGCCAAAAATCTGGATTTTTTCAAACTTTGAGCGACGAGCGGCACGGGTTAACGTCGTTTGATCGAGCTCAAATTTTGGCTCTCTCAATATCTGGAAAGGGGAATCGTTTTGTGGGGTCCAGACGGACAAAATTCTGACATTTTTTTCCCCCCTATATGAGATCCGGTCACTCTAGCCTACAGTGGATGTTCTGGGGTTTTTACAAATTTCTGCACATTTTTACAATTCTGCTTTATTTAAGGTGTGAGTAGACTGTAGGCCTGTAACCTGTCACAAGTTTCTTTAGGAGACTTGTGACAGCTCTGGGATCTGAGCTTCACAAGAACTTGTGATACTCTGTATTTTCGATGTGATTGCTTTATTTTGATACAGCAAGGGTTTGTTTGTCATTCCTGATTAGTTCATCTCAGCCGTAGCCGATGTGTGATCACTCCCCCTCCCTTTGAATAGTCACATGATGCATTACCTGATGCTGGTAATACTGTAGATTCATTCTAATCTGACCACCATTGAGGGAGAAGGTCTCTAGTGGCTGCTGGGGATGTGCTGCTTGAGTGGTGCTGTTGGAGCTTTGTCAGCAGCAGCCCTGGTGTTTGGCTGCAGCAGTCAAGTTATTTAATATCCTTTTGTCTTTTTTTTCCCTATCTCTACTCCTTCCCCTGTGTTATATTACTGTAGTGGTGACATCTAGTGTACTGATCGGCCTTGGCACTAGACAGGAGGAGTGGAGGTGACAGCCAGGGACTAGGCACTCGACATCAATGGGGGGAGGGACCCACTTAGGGATGTTAGGGGAGCTCAGGGACCAAACACAAGTTAGTGTCAGGAGGTGACCCATCCCCCGCTCCCTATCAGTCTTCCTCTCCCTTGACATCTGTGTTACATCGTGCATCAGACATCCCCTAGTCCGTGTATGACATAATCACAAGAATGTGATCTGCAGAGCAATGGTCACATCCCAACTAGATTCTGATCCACTACTTACAATGTTTATTTGAGAGAAGCAGATGAGAGTGTAATCGACATGTGACTGCAAATATGAAAATGACACGCTCACGTGATGCCTGGTCCCACTGGGAATTGAGAGAAATTGGGATAGTATGCTCACTGCAAGTTCACCATTCGGTACGTTGCAGTCCTTCAGTAAGTTGTCTAGAGCCCAGAAAACCACTTTAAAATACTCTTTTTCTGTCTATGCAGATCTATGTGTCTCAATGCCAATAGACAACAAAAAACACTGTGCAGTGTGTCTCTTAGTTTATTATAAAAATATATATATTTGATAAATTACTAACAAACATTGTTCATGCAATTGTTTTCCTTGTTCTTAATCAATTGTGCACATTGCTTGTTAGAATATTGGGTGTACTTTATAAAAAGTGCCACATTTCAGGGACCATATGGTGCATTTAAAACATATACCTGTGGAAACAGCAGTAATAAAATAAGAGCCAAAAAGGCCACTTTTGACCTGGTGACAGTTTCCAAATCCACTTAAAGTGGCCTCTAATATACTGAGAATTATCACTACTTTGTCACAATGGCATAAATCAGATCCAGGAACTCAAGGCCAAATACAATAGACGAAAACCAAATTGAAGGTTTGCCAAATGATAGGGTTGATGATTTCAACCAATGCACTAATACATGTATATTAGTATAATATAGTATATTAGTCCTAGAGTTCTTGGGAGGATTTTTGAGCCGATCGTTATTCCCATTACGGATTACTCAGTGTGTGGCCATCATCGTCTTCACTGATTTACATCTGTAGCACATTGTAGTTTCATTACTGTTTATCATCACATAGATGAGATAGACGGTACTTTGCATAATTTGAGTAGAAGTGAAGCCCCTTAGTCCTATCTGACTTTACAGCAGTGTTTTATTGCCAAAAATGCGGCGTTGAAAGTTACCAAGATGTATTGAGCTAGATGCGATCCATTGTATTAGATGATAACAGTTTGGGGGATAATGCTTTAATGTGAGCAATTAAGCGTAAGTGCATGTGATTTGAGAGTATGGCCTACATTCCATGAAATGATTATAATGATCAATACCCGTGATTTGTAAGCTGCTTATTATTGATCCAAAGGTAAAACGGTTGACCTTCTCTTCTGGAAGTAATTTGCTAAATTATGACACTACATTGAGACTCTCTCAGTTCAAAGGTGAGGACGACACGATCTGGAATGAAAACATTTGCAAATCTACATCCATTTCACACCATCGCTTTATTAGGGTCCATTTAACTAAAAATCTATTTTGTGGGGTAGATATTTTCACTAACTATCTCTGGATTGGTATTGCATCATAAAGACTTTAACTAACTAACTGGTTATACTAATAACAAGGATATAGTATTAAAGGATTTGTCACATCTTAGGCTGCCTTTACACTACAATTTGTGGCTGTCCGTGGGAATCCATGTTTAGATCGGATCCCCCGGACAGCCATGGATCCACACGAATCCCTGCAATCAGATGGCAAATAGCCATCCGTATCTGTTTTGCAGGATCCGTGTGGATCCTGTTCTACCTGCCTGTCCCTGTCTGTCCCTGCATCTTTTCTATCTGTCCCTTGTCTCTCCCTGCCTGTCCCTCTTCTATCTCTGCCCCGACCTCTGACCTCTCCCCTACGGTATGTAAAAAAAAAAAAAAATTCTCCTAGAGGATATATTACCTGTCCGCCGGCTCCATGTGACCTCTGACCCCTCCCCTACGGTATGTGAAAAAAAAAAAATACTCCCAGAGGATACATTACTTGTCCGCCGGCTCCATGCGACAGTCCCCTTCTGGTGACTGAAGGACCTGTCATGATGTCACAGAGCCGATCAGCTAGAACCTCAGTGAGAGCAGATTGAATGGTAGGGTCTCTCATGGTAGGGTCTCTCTGGGGGACATTGCAATGTGTTTTATGCAGGTGAAAGGCAAAAAAAGCCTCCAATCTCCTGCCCTGTCCCGGAAAGATTTGTTTTATAGCCGGATGTGTGGGCAGAGCCGATCACTAATTGACTAACACTGGACTCACTATTTGGACAAATAAGCGAATATTACAAAGTACTCGTTATGATTAGCGATTATGAATACTTCACTACTGGCTCATCACTATTATTTACTGATTTGCGATGTGTATTTTTAAAAAGTGTATTAAAAATATAATCATTGTAATTGTTTTTCATTATTTTTAGCAATTATTTAAATAAAAAAATATCCATTTTTGTCTTACCTTTAATATATAAGTATATAGAGAAGTACAAAGTATATAGAGATACAGCTCCATGCACCAGTACAATATGCCTGTAAGAAAGAACCTTACTATGTAGCTCTTTGAAGCACCACTCCAGCGGCGGGAAGGAATGTTTCAGCACTGTGGTAGACTCCCCTTCCGACGTCTTCATCTCTTACCAATGCTGCTCAGGTCCTGCGTTCAGGGCCGGAATCAGCACCCAATGCACCCAGGCAGGTGTCAGGGCCCTGGTCTGCTGGGAGGCCCACTTGCGCAGGGGGGGATAGACAGCACACGGGGGAGATAGACAACACAAGGGAAGGAGACAGTGCACAAGAGAGATTATTATATTTAAAGAGAGATTATACTGTATATATACATATATAGATATATAATACTGTCCGCAGCCTTTATTTTATATATACTGTATATATAGCCAGCATGTGCTTATCCTTCTTGATCTCTCTGCAGCCTTTGACACTGTTGACCACCATCTCCTACTCTCCATGCTGCATTCCATCGGCATCAGGGACATGGCTCTATACTGGTTCTCTTCCTATCTCTCTGACCGCTCTTTCAGTGTATCATTTGCTGGCTCCACTTCCTCCCCTCTTCCTCTTACTATTGGGGTCCCTCTGGGTTCAGTCCTTGGACCTCTTCTGTTCTCTCTCTACACGTCCTCGATTGGACAGACCACCAGCAGATTTGGCTTCCAGTACCATCTTTATGCTGATGACACTCAACTATACACTTCATCCCCTGACCTTACTCCCGCTTTAATAAAGAACACCAATGACTGTCTAACCGCAGTTTCCAATATCATGTCCACCCTCTACCTGAAACTCAATCTTTCCACAACTGAACTTCTTCTGCTCCCTCCCTCCACTAACCTCCCTAAATATGACATCTCTCTCTCAATGTGCAGCATCACAATAATGCCTAGTCAGCAGGCTCACTGTCTGGGTCAGTGGCGCACCCAGAAATTTCCCAAGGTAGGGGTCCAAGAAACACACACCGGCTCTGAAAGGGGGGTGTCACCCCCCAGCGGGGTTCCGAGGGGCAAAGCCCCCGGTGGGAGGGTTTGGGGGAACGAAGCCCCCCTAAAAGCAGTGACTCACCGCGGCCGGCTGACTCCGGTTGATACAGGCGATTCTTCTCCTTCCTTGTCACGGGTGGACCGCGCCTGCCGGTAGTGGGGCCCGGTGTAGTGCAGATCAAAATTGAAGACGTCATAGTGGGAACAGATTAAAGGGGATTTAATTTGTTTTCTTCGTGACGCCACCTATGAGTAGTTCGGTAAGGGTTACCGACGCTGCGGAACCTCCGGGGTGATGGACAGCAGCAAGATGTTACGCTCCCCACAGGCTGAGCGGTGAGCCCCGGAGGCTGGAGCTGCCCAAGATGTTGTGCGGCAGCTGCGGTTACCTTTAGTTAATGACGGACAGTTCATAAGGAAACACGGACACAGATAGTCTCTGCAACGAGTCTTTACTGTAACCAGCAAGCAGTACATGGCTTACAGTGGTTGAGTAGAAGACCGGGTGGACTCAGCAGTGATAGTGCTCCTCAGAGATCCGCAGTGTACCTCCTTTCTACCTCCTTAGTTTGTTTTGCCAGCGTCGCCCAGGAATACCAGGTCGGGTACGGGGAGGCTGCTTCAATGCCCTATCCATGATGTACGTTCTGGATGCTTTGGGGAGCCTTGGATCCCTCAGTGGGTACACCGCTGGTTAGACGACTGGAAACTGGCTGGTGGTGGGGTGCTCCTATAAAGCTGATCCTCCACGGGGCTGGTTCGCGTGACAGAGGTGAACTGCTGCCAGCTTCGGTACCAGTGAACCGGCTGTGAGTGTGGGCACGGGAGTCTTTTGGGAACCCGTGTAGAAATGCCCAATCCCGGTAGTTAAGGCCTCAGGTGCGGACACCCGACCGGTGACGGCCCAGGGGCCCGCACGAGGTGCGGAGCCCCCGCTCCTCTCCAAGTTCTGTGTTCTAGGGTCTAGATTCTTGACTGGACTGCTCTAGACTATTGTGTGTTCTACTTCACTACCCTAACACTCCACCCACCAGGACCTAGGATTGGTCCTCTGTTCTAGGTGTTGTATGTTGGGTTGGATCTCAGAGTTAACTATTGCACTGCTTTGTCAGAGAATATTGCGGCTGCAATACTCCCTTGTGACGCACTCGTTGCGGGGCGCCACACTCCCCCTTGGTTAAATCAGCTTGTCCCCAAGCGTCAAACTACTCACATTACAGAGGTTTTTGCATTTTAATACATATATATGACACACTTTTATTAAAATAGAAAAACAGGTAAAGGTATGCTTTGGTGATATAAGCAAAGAACAGGTTAACACATTGCGCGGACTCGGCGGGCGGTCGGCTGTCCTTAGAATAAAAGTTCAGGCTGTAGCCGCCAAGTCGCGGTGTTATGGTGCAAACAGGAAGAAGTCTCGTTTAATAGCAAAGTTCAAACAACAACAGTCACTTATGGAGGGCAGTGTTCCGGACCCGTATAGCGAACCACCCATCGCGGCATATATGGCGCTCATAGGTTACAATGTCCCCTCTATACAAGTCTCGGTTTGGATGGCCTCGCGGTAGGTGCGATTCCACATCACGGCGCCCCACAAACACTTCAGTACTCGCACCCTCCTCCCATACGAATCCCCACCCGGTGGACAAGTTAAATGTGCTTACCCACCCGGTTTTACGGAATAGTTCAGGCAGTGGAGATTGGCGGCGGGCCTCGGCACGAGCCTGCATGTTGGCTTGCAGTCGAGTGTGCCACTCGTCTCTCCGGATACGACGTACCTCTTCGTCGGAGTGATGCGGCGTGTGGATAAAGTCACTACGGCGTGCTGGTTGTTGAACCGCTCGAGCTTGGTGGGCAGTCTGGGGTGGAGCCCGGTTCAACGGAACCGGAGAAGATACTGTTGCGGTGGCACCCGACCAGTGCGCCCGAGCTGATCGCCCGGCAAAAGGGTTCCTTGCGTCTCCCCAGGCGAACCTGGTGTAGAGATCCTCAGGTGAACTGTAGATCTCCTCGTCATCCTCCTCGACCTCTTCGATGACTACATCAGGCTGCTCGGCTGGCGAAGATGATGGGATGGAATCCTCTGTATCGGTGGGTGGCTGTGCTGCAAGGTTCTCCTCGGGGTCGTTGTGCAGGACTTCCAGGCTGCCTGCCTCTTCTTCTGTAGCAGCGGGAAGTGGTGTTTCAATCCCGGTTACCCGGTAGGCCTCGGCAATGGCACGGGAAGCCTCCGGTACGGGGATAAAACAGGCGACTGTCTCTGTAGTGGTGAAACATGTCGCGGGTTCCTCAGTGGGAACCTGGTAAAGATTGAGTTCTTCAATGGAGCGTGTTATGAGCTCCGGCTCGAGAACGGGATCGGTTGCGATGTTGGTCGCTGGAACGGGTCGAGTTGCGGCCTCCACCGGAATGACACAGTCTATTGGCTCAGGTGACGGAGCAGGACAGGTGGCAGGCGACGGTGAGGCGGTCGAGAAGCTGGTGACGTCGTCTGGGCTTGGAGAAGCTGTACCCGGTCGGCTCTGCTGCATCGCATGGTGTAGTCGTCTGCCTAGGGTCGCGCTCCAGCTACGGATCGTCCATTCCACTGTCTCTAGTAACCGCACCCGGAGGTCTTGTAGAGCCTCTAGCCAGAAGTCGGGGCTGCCGTCTATAGTAAGGGCAGGATCCGGACCTGGTTGGCTGATGGCTGCTCTGGCCTCTGCTTCGACCTCCCGCATCAGGTCTTGGAGTCTCATGCTGGCCATTCTTCTTGGAGGGAAACCACACCCGTAGAACCGGTAAGCGTTCTGGTAGAGCTGGTGAAGAAGTCTTCTCTTTCTGTCGGTGTGTCTATGACACTCCCATTTCCTCTGGGCTTTTGTAGTCCAATCGTGGGAAAAGTCTTTGGGGTCCGCCCCCATGGTTGATTCGAGCAATCAGGGCGGACAAAGAGTTTGGCGCCTTTTGTCTTTAGCCCTCCCACGATGAGGGGGGGGGTTGACTCACTCCTGGGCTTCACGTGGCGGCTTCTTGTGGCGGGAACGCCATCTTGGGCGCCATCTTGACCCAATGGTGTAAAGGCGGGAAAGTTCTTTTAGGGACGAACAAAGTCCAGTTGTAGACAATAAAGTCCAGTTTAAGCACAATATACCCGTTGGGTAACGGGCCTGCTCGTATCCTGTTCGTGACGCCATTTTCTGACTCACCGCGGCCGGCTGACTCCGGTTGATACAGGCGATTCTTCTCCTTCCTTGTCACGGGTGGACCGCGCCTGCCGGTAGTGGGGCCCGGTGTAGTGCAGATCAAAATTGAAGACGTCATAGTGGGAACAGATTAAAGGGGATTTAATTTGTTTTCTTCGTGACGCCACCTATGAGTAGTTCGGTAAGGGTTACCGACGCTGCGGAACCTCCGGGGTGATGGACAGCAGCAAGATGTTACGCTCCCCACAGGCTGAGCGGTGAGCCCCGGAGGCTGGAGCTGCCCAAGATGTTGTGCGGCAGCTGCGGTTACCTTTAGTTAATGACGGACAGTTCATAAGGAAACACGGACACAGATAGTCTCTGCAACGAGTCTTTACTGTAACCAGCAGGCAGTACATGGCTTACAGTGGTTGAGTAGAAGACCGGGTGGACTCAGCAGTGATAGTGCTCCTCAGAGATCCGCAGTGTACCTCCTTTCTACCTCCTTAGTTTGTTTTGCCAGCGTCGCCCAGGAATACCAGGTCGGGTACGGGGAGGCTGCTTCAATGCCCTATCCATGATGTACGTTCTGGATGCTTTGGGGAGCCTTGGATCCCTCAGTGGGTACACCGCTGGTTAGACGACTGGAAACTGGCTGGTGGTGGGGTGCTCCTATAAAGCTGATCCTCCACGGGGCTGGTTCGCGTGACAGAGGTGAACTGCTGCCAGCTTCGGTACCAGTGAACCGGCTGTGAGTGTGGGCACGGGAGTCTTTTGGGAACCCGTGTAGAAATGCCCAATCCCGGTAGTTAAGGCCTCAGGTGCAGACACCCGACCGGTGACGGCCCAGGGGCCCGCACGAGGTGCGGAGCCCCCGCTCCTCTCCAAGTTCTGTGTTCTAGGGTCTAGATTCTTGACTGGACTGCTCTAGACTATTGTGTGTTCTACTTCACTACCCTAACACTCCACCCACCAGGACCTAGGATTGGTCCTCTGTTCTAGGTGTTGTATGTTGGGTTGGATCTCAGAGTTAACTATTGCACTGCTTTGTCAGAGAATATTACGGCTGCAATACTCCCTTGTGACGCACTCGTTGCGGGGCGTCACAGCAGCCTCTTTTGTGGGCCCTTGGGTGCTGTGTAATTGTTCCTGTCTCCTGACATAGGGGTCCAGCTCCTTGTGTACTGCACCACTTCTCAGGGCCGTCCAAAGGGTGGGGTCCAGACACGTAGGTCCCCCCCCTTGGGTGCGCCTATGGTCTGGGTATTATGTTTGACTTTGATCTTTCCTTCACCCCATCTATACAATCTCTCGCCCGCTCTTGCCGCTTGCACCTGAAGAACATCTCCAGAATTCGCCCTTTCTCACCTTTTAAACTACAAAAACCCTCACTGTGGCTGTGACTCACTCTCGCCTTGACTATTGTAATTCTCTTTTAATTGGCCTCCCTCGCACTAGACTCTCCCCTCTCCAGTCCATCCTTAATGCAGCAGTCAGGATCACCTATCTAGCTGTTACTTCTGCTCTATGCCAGTCATTACACTGGCTGCCTATACACTATAGGATCAAATTCAAACTGCTTGTTCTCACCCACAAAGCTCTTCACAGTGCAGCACCTCCCTACATCTCCTCCCTCATCTCTGTCTATCACCCCACCTATTCTCTTCGCTCTGGAAGTGACTTTAGACTGACTCCGAACCTACCACTCCTGGCATGACGACTTATCCCAAGCTACACCAAATCTCTGGAATGCTCTACCACCAGAAATGCAGATCCCTAGTGAAAGTCATCTAGACATAGCCTATCCACTCCACCAGTCTCAAGTGGATCGCAAATAATGGTTGGTGGCCACTTATGCTGCTCCTATCTGTTCCCCATCTCCAATGACTATACCATCATTGTAAATAAGCACTAGTACTTTGTGTCACCCCCACCTCAGTGTTAGATTGTAAGCTCTTATGAGCAGGGCTGTCATTATTTTGCTCTAATTATTGTATTGTATTATGCTTTGTATTGTATTGTATTTTCTGATATCTGTTTCTTATGATTGTTTAAATATATACCTCTGAATTGTGAAGCGCTGTGGAATATGTTGGCGCTATATAAATATAGATTATTATTATTATTTTTATTAAAGGGGCCCACTGAGACACTTTTCCCTAGGGCTCACAAAAAACAGGAGCTGGCCCTGCCTGCAGTGTCATCTTGTGCCCATACATTCTGACTGACCGGAATCAGACGTTATCTCAACAGAGCTCAATACGTCTCTATGAGAGCCAGATAGAGGCTTCCACAGAGATTTATTGATTTGTGATTTCTGGCACTCTCCAGCAAATACTGGAGCTGCCGACAGGTCACAAATCCCTGAAGGCCAACAGGAGCACCGCTAAAGCTGGTAAAGCTGTCAGAAGGTGATTATCAGACAGGGTTGGGTGTCTTAGATATAAAGCACCCCTCCAGTGGTGCAATAAAAACTTTAAACGTAAAAAATGTGATGTCACACACCACCTGATCGCTACCGGCCATCTGATTGGCCAGCAGACCTAAGATATTGGCGGGCCAGCGGATGTGTTCTTTTTGGGTCCCGGGACAGTCGTCGGATAGGTATGTTATTTTTTATGTTTAACTCCTTTTATTAACTTTTATTTCTATTTTTATTCTTTTTATTTCACGTTCTATTGTTATTCACTCCAAAGGAACATTTTACTAAAGCAGGAGGCAAATACCGGAAAATGAGCTGAAAGTTGCTTTATGAAAGGAATAAATTTGGTTAAAAGGTTCAGGTACTCAATAGGTTAATAAGTTAACTCGATATGGGCGCTACATTGGTAACTATGCACCTTTCTTAAATTTGATATGTCATAACTGTTCCTTTATAATTGTCTTTAATTCATCCCTGTGCCAGACTTATTCATCTTTGCATTGACTTTAGATATTTGTATATTTTCCTACACTTAGTGTGGGGGCTGTGACTTTATCACCTCATTTTTTCACTTTAACACTATTATTTTTTCACTGTATTATAACCTTTTTTCCATTGCATTGTCTTTTTAATTTTTATAGTAAATTATTATAATACACATGCTGAATTACACTGTCTTTTATTTTTCACTAATATTCCACACGTCATATATTTATTTTAATTATTTTTATTGTTCTAAAAATTTCTTGACACATATAATGTTTTAATATCGAGCTTCAATAATATTACTATGTGATTGGGGTTATGTATAATCTTGTTCTGTGTAATGCATAGAGTGGGTGCGGAAAGTATTCAGACCATGATGCTTGTACTACTGTGAGCATCCGGAATTGTCTAATTGTGCGACCACATCACCTGATGAAGGCGGGGTACACCGCTGAAACGCGTTGTGAGGAGTTTGACCAAAATAAAGAAAAGGTTCATTTCAAATACTGGTCTGTTAAAGTTCCTGAGTGCCCGAAACAGACGCTAATTTCCTCTTTTCTATACCTTAATTCACCCTTCACGGGCACGAGGAGCGGTGCAGCATGGATCTTGACAGACAAATAAACTATGCGGCAGGACCTGTGAGAGAAGATTCTTGAGGACCTGCGGTGATATTAGCCCCATGTGACCGGCTTAACCTCCTTAACCCGGAAGTGGGAGCGCCGAGTGGTGCATGACAAGCACCGCAGACTCATCTCCATGGTTGTGCCGGCAGCATAACCACACCAGGTTAGTAAGCTGCCTCTAAACACCTCCACTAAACCACCGGGTATCACACCAGGAGCGCTCTCTCCTTTGTTCTTCTTATTTTGTCTTAATTGTGCTACCACGTCATGAAGCATCTCATACTTTTCTATAAAGCATATATTTCATACTATTGAACAACAGCAAAAGAAGATGCCAGCAGTGGATCTTGATGATTTGCATGACCACCATTAATAACATCATTGATAGCAGCCAAGTGTGGACTTTTCTGTATGTGGTGGTCATACTCTGAACAAATCCAGATGTTTGTTACATTTGGTTTCCATTTTTTCATCATTTGCAGATAATGAACCTCTTTCCATCCTCTGCTTTTCAGAATTCCCCAACTTTTCCTTTTTGGTGTTGCAATTTTATTGTTGAGGAGTAAATATAACCTAGTACTTAAAGGGAACCTGTAAGGTGGTTTATGCCCCCCCAGCTATCACTGTCTGTCCCCTGCAGCTTCATAGTACTATTCTTATCATCCCTGTCTGAGCTCATGGTGTAATGTGAAAAAAAGCATTTATACACATATATTTTCTTATGCAAATGAGGCACTCAGTCTACACCTTGGAGGAGGTAGACTGTCTAGCATGTTATTAGTTAACTCATCATTAACTTGCATGTCTAAAGGACCTGTGTGATGTAACAGTCATGTGACCATAGTGGGTGGAGCTAAGTGAGCAAACTCATTATGTCCTTGGGGGACTCTGCCTATTGTAGTCACATGTTGTGAAATCACATCAGGTCCTGCAGCATGTTCTGACTTTTGGCTGAAATGTTAACTATTACCCTGCCAGACAGTCTACAGTATCCAAGATGTAGACTGTGCCTCATTTACATAAATCAATGTAAGCGTATAGATGCTTTTTGTTCTCCTATAACATTACACCATGAGCTCAGACAGGGATGATTAGAATAGTACTATGAGACTGCAGGTACAGACAGTGATAGCTGGGGGGAGGCATAAACCACCTGACCGCTCCCTTTAAAGCTCATTTATTTGTTTGTGGGTGGAGCAAAGAAAATCGAATGAATGACAGCTAATGAGACCAAAATTGTGTTTCCGGCGTCTGCCACCCAAGACAGAAAGGTAAGTTGCTAAATTTCAGATCTACAACCTTACTTTAACCCTTTGGTCAATCCTTTACCCACTTGTTGCTATCAGTAGCCATGATACATTTTCTTACTGCCCATTAGAAATGGATATAGGAGCAACTCTGGCTAAGCCTCTTTCTAGAAGTGTTGTATAATAAGTTCATGGTTGATCTCCATAGCCTGTACACCTTTATTTCTAATTTTCTTTAATACTTGTATATGCTGTAGGTAGGGGGAATTGTTTCTTTGTTCTCCAGTGTGTTTGTTAGTTTTTCCATGTAGTCTGTACTAATCTCCGCACAGTTATAATATGAAATTACTGTAGACATCAACTCATACCATAAGTAAAAAGGGATTAATGTTAAGATTCATGTATGAATTAAGAAGTTCAAATGTGCCAGTAGGGACAATTACCAAGGAGTTGAGCTTTTGAAGTCATTTTTTCAGCTAAATGGAAAGTCAACTCAGAAATAAGCCATAACTGGTATGGTACGCTGTGGTGAGATAGAGCTGAAGGTGAAACATCCAGTAATGTATGAAGATATCACGAAGATGTCGGAGCATGTTAAGACTTCTCAGTCACTGACATTAAGTGTCAGGCAGGGATTATGATATCTGATACACTCGCTCGAACATTTTTTCTTCTTTTCAGTGCCAGCAGACATTCTCATTCCTGCCTCATATTTCATTAAATATTTTATACTGCTACCTCCCAAATCCCCATCATTGTCTTCTTTAAGAAAGTAATGAAGGCTGCACACCAGTACTAAGGTCCAAAATGTAGAAATGTGATAAAGAATTTTTATTTCATTTATTTCAATCTAAAAATTAACCCTTTCCCTCTTAAGTGATTTTTTTTGCACCAATTCAATAAGTTTTGTCATTTATGTACCATATCTAGAGATGAGCGGACCACCGGGTCTGGGAAATGTTTAAGAGAAGCCCGGGTCGGAATCCAGACCCAGATCCTTATTAAAATGAATAAGTACATGACTTTTTTTGTCAAAAATGTGCTTACTCTTCTCTCTCTCCAATTCCAAACAGAAGCCAGACGTACAGAGAGTAGTCGGTGTTCAGGGTTCACCTCCAGACACCAAGTGTTTGGTGCGAACCCCAAACATCACAGTTCAGGTTCTCTCATCTCTAACCATAACATGACACATGCATTGCAGAAAACAAAGCTTTTATATTAGTTACTAGCTGTGAGCCCGATGCAAATGCATCGGGTGTCTAGAATATTTTTAAATTTTTTTTAACATTTTCAAATAATCCCCATAGAAAGTATAGGGGGACTTGCGGCAGGTGCGGCAAGTGCGGTTTTGCACTTGCGGCAGGTGCGGCCGCGAAATAAACCACGGCTGACCGCGGTTTTTTTCGCGGCCGCACCTGCCGCAAGTGCAAAACCGCACTTTCCGCACCTGCCGCAAGTCCCCCTATACTTTCTATGGGGATTATTTGAAAATGTTATGATTAGCACTGTATGGTGCCTCAGTGGTTGGCACTGTATATGGTGGCTCAGTGGTTAGCACTGTATGCTGGCTCAGTGGTTAGCACTGTACAGTGGCTCAGTGGTTAGCACTGTAAGATGGCTCAGTGGTTAGCACTGTACGGTGGCTCAGTGGTTAGCACCGTATGGTGGATCAATGTTTAGCACTGCACGGTGGCTCAGTAGTTAGGACAGTATGGTGGCTCAGTGGTTAGCATTGTACGGTGGCTTAGTGGTTAGCACAGTATGGTGGTTCAGTGGTTAGCACAGCGCGGTGGCTCAGTGGTTAGCACTGCGCGGTGGCTTAGTGTTTAGCAAAGTATGGGTGACTCAGTGGTTAGCACAGTATACGGCCGCTCAGTGGTTAGCACTATATGGAGGCAGAGTGCTTAACTTTGTATGGAGGCTCATTGGTTAGCACAGTATGGTGGGTCAGTGGTTAGCACTGTATAAGGTGGCTCAGTGGTTAGCACTGTATAAGGTGGCTGAGTGATTAGCACTGTATGGTGGCTGAGTGTTTAACATTGTATACGGTGAGTCAGTGGTTAGCACTTTATGGTGGCTCAGTGGTTAGCACTGTATGCTGGCTCAGTGGTTAGCACTGTACAGTGGCTCAGTGGTTAGCACTGTAAGGTGGCTCAGTGGTTAGCACTGTACGGTGGCTCAGTGGTTAGCACTGTATGGTGGCTCAATGTTTAGCACTGCACGGTGGCTCAGTAGTTAGGACAGTATGGTGGCTCAGTGGTTAGCATTGTACGGTGGCTTAGTGGTTAGCACAGTATGGTGGTTCAGTGGTTAGCACTGTATAAGGTGGCTGAGTGATTAGCACTGTATGGCGGCTGAGTGTTTAAGACTGTATACGGTGAGTCAGTGGTTAGCACTTTATGTGGGCTCAGTGGTTAGCACTGTACAGTGGCTCAGTGGTTAGCACTGTACGGTGGCTCAGTGTTTAGCACTGTACGATGGCTCAGTGGTTAGCACTGTACGATGGCTCAGTGGTTAGCACTGTACGGTGGCTCAGTGGTTAGCACTGTACGGTGGCTCAGTGGTTAGCCCTGTATGGTGGCTCAGTGGTTAGCACTGTACGGTGGCTCAGTGGTTAGCACTGTACGGTGGCTCAGTGTTTAGCACTGTACGGTGGCTCAGTGTTTAGCACTGTATATGGTGGCTCAGTGGTTAGCACTGTATATGGTGGCTCAGTGGTTAGCACTGTATATGGTGGCTCAGTGGTTAGCACTGTATATGGTGGCTCAGTGGTCAGCACTGTACGGTGGCTCAGTGGTCAGCACTGTACGGTGGCTCAGTGGTCAGCACTGCACGGTGGCTCAGTGGTCAGCACTGTACAGTGGCTCAGTGGTTAGCAGTGTGTATGGTGGCTCAGTGGTTAGCACTCTACAGTGGCTTAGTGGTCAGCACTGTACGGTGGCTCAGTGGTCAGCACTGTACGGTGGCTCTGTGGTCAGCACTGTACGGTGGCTCAGTGGTCAACACTGTACGGTGGCTCAGTGGTCAGCACTGTACGGTGGCTCAGTGGTCAGCACTGCACGGTGGCTCAGTGGTCAGCACTGTTCGGTGGCTCAGTGGTCAGCGGAGGACGGAGGGCAGAGTGGTCAGCGGAGGACGGAGGGCAGAGTGGTGAGCAGAGGACGGAGGGCAGAGTTTATCAGCGGAGGACGGAAGGCAGAGTGGTCAGCAGAGAACGGGGGGGGGGGCAGAGTGGTCAGCGGAGGCCGAAGGGGGGGCAGAGTGGTCAGCGGAGATCAAGGGGGACAGAGTGGTCAGCAGAGGCAGGGGGGAGGGGGGGCAGAGTGGTCAGTGGAGGCCAGGGGGGGGCAGAGTGGCGGCGAAATACTTCCATCGCCATCTTGCATGTCGCCACTGTGAACAGGGCGAAACCAAGATGGAGGCCGGGAACTCTCGTGATACTTCCCGGCCGCCATCTTGGTTTCAATATGTACGGGGCGGCGACATAGAAGATAGCGGGCGGAAGATGGAGGACAGAGGAAGATGCAGGAAGACGTAGGCGGGTGCGATCTGGTGGTAAGTATGATAGAGGCACAGAGGCATCCGGCAACGGCTCGCAATGGCCTCGCGGCCATTGCTCGCGCATTGCTACGGCTCGCAATGTCCGCTACGCGGCCACTGCTTCGTGTGTGGCGTGGCTGCCTTGCGGCAGCCACGTCCACGACAACGGAAGTTGACCCGAAAATGCCGGAAGTGCGCTAAGGCAATTATAAATTAGATTTATAGTGGCTCAGTAGTTAGCACTGTACGGTGGCTCAGTGGTTAGCACTGTACGGTGGCTCAGTGGTTAGCACGGTATATGGTGGCTCAGTGGTTAGCACTGTATATGGTGGCTCAGTGGTTAGCACTGTACAGTGTCTCAGTGGTCAGCACTGTACGGTGGCTCAGTGGTCAGCACTGCACGGTGGCTCAGTGGTCAGCACTGTACAGTGGCTCAGTGGTTAGCACAGTATATGGTGGCTCAGTGGTTAGCACTGTATATGGTGGATCAGTGGTCAGCACTCTATGATGGCTCAGTGG
Organism: Allobates femoralis; assembly: GCA_033576535.1. NCBI lineage: Eukaryota > Metazoa > Chordata > Amphibia > Anura > Aromobatidae > Allobates > Allobates femoralis. The sequence continues at coordinate 151,031,449 of JARQOC010000010.1, read as the reverse complement.
TCAGCACTGTACGGTGGCTGTGGTCAGCACTGTACAGTGGCTCAGTGGTTAGCACTGTATATGGTGGCTCAGTGGTTAGCACTGTATATGGTGGCTCAGTGGTTAGCACTGTATATGGTGGCTCAGTGGTCAGCACTGTACGGTGGCTCAGTGGTCAGCACTGTACGGTGGCTCAGTGGTCAGCACTGTACGGTGGCTCAGTGGTCAGCACTGTACGGTGGCTCAGTGGTCAGCACTGTACGGTGGCTCAGTGGTCAGCACTGTACGGTGGCTCAGTGGTCAGCACTGTACGGTGGCTCAGTGGTCAGCACTGTACGGTGGCTCAGTGGTCAGCACTGTACGGTGGCTCAGTGGTCAGCACTGTACGGTGGCTCAGTGGTCAGCACTGTACGGTGGCTCAGTGGTCAGCACTGTACGGTGGCTCAGTGGTCAGCACTGTACGGTGGTTCAGTGGTCAGCACTGTACGGTGGCTCAGTGGTCAGCACTGTACGGTGGCTCAGTGGTCAGCACTGTACGGTGGTTCAGTGGTCAGCACTGTACGGTGGCTCAGTGGTCAGCACTGTACGGTGGCTCAGTGGTCAGCACTGTACGGTGGCTCAGTGGTCAGCACTGTACGGTGGCTCAGTGGTCAGCACTGTACGGTGGCTCAGTGGTCAGCACTGTACAGTGGCTCAGTGGTCAGCACTGTACGGTGGCTCAGTGGTCAGCACTGCACAGTGGCTCAGTGGTCAGCACTGCACGGTGGCTCAGTGGTCAGCACTGCACGGTGGCTCAGTGGTCAGTGGAGTACGGAGGGCAGAATGGTCAGCGAAGGACGGAGGGCAGAGTTTATCAGTGGAGGACGGAAGGCAGAGTGGTCAGCAGAGAACGGGGGGGCAGAGTGGTCAGCGTAGGCCCAAGGGGGGGGCAGGGTGATCAGCGGAGGCTGGGGGGGCAGAGTGGTCAGCGGTGGGTGGGGGGGCAGAGTGGTCAGTGGAGGGAAGGGGGGGCAGAGTGGTCAGTGGAGGGAAGGGGGGGCAGAGTGGTCAGCGGCGGCCAGGGGGGCAAAGTGGTCAGCGGAGATCAAGGGGGACAGAGTGGTCAGCAGAGGCCGGGGGGCAGAGTGGTCAGTGGAGGCTGGGGGGGGCAGAGTGGCGGCGAAATACTTACTTCCATCGCCAGCATCCTCTCCATCACCTCAGTATAAGGTCCCTGGGCCGGTGCCAGCACTGCAGAGAGGAGCGGACGCTGTGAAGTATGGAGGATGCGGTCTGTGCTTTCTCCCAGCTGCTTCCTCATCAGTGAGCAGGACGGTGTGCACAGCTCAGGATGGCTCCTGCTCTCGGGGTGCTCTGGGTGCCGGCACCTCCTGTTCCCTTCCTCCTCCCTCTCTGGCGCAGAGACTGGAGACTGAGTCCAGTCAGAGGCCGCAGGTTCCCACAGCGGGGCTCTGTGAGTCCGGGCAGAGTTCCCATCCCGCAGCGGGGCTCTGTGAGTCCGGGCAGAGTTCCCAGCCTCACCGGAGACAGTGACCGGGAGCCGGGCCTGCACCCGCCGCCTCACACAGGAGCCCGGAGAGTACAGCGCCTCGTCCCGTCCTCCGCCCCCGGGAGCAGAGCGCCTCGTCCCCGTCCTCCGCCCCCGGGACATGGGGGCGCCGCTCTCCCGGCTGCTGCTGCTCCTCACTCTGCCCTCCGGGTGGTGACCGCCGCCTCCGCTCCGGTCCTGAGGGGTATACTGGGACATGGGGGCGCCGCTCTCCCGGCTGCTGCTGCTCCTCACTCTGCCCTCCGGGTGGTGACCGCCGCCTCCGCTCCGGTCCTGAGGGGTATACTGGGACATGGGGGCGCCGCTCTCCCGGCTGCTGCTGCTCCTCACTCTGCCCTCCGGGTGGTGACCGCCGCCTCCGCTCCGGTCCTGAGGGGTATACTGTGTATAGGGGAATGTGTGCTCCTACTCAGGCTGCGCGAGCAATGGCCTCGCGGCCATTGCTCGCGCAGGCCAGCGACTCGCATTGGCCGCTACGCGGCCAATGCTTCGCCGTGGTGACATCACATAGTGACAAAGCCACGGCGTGCCGGGGTCCGACACAAACGTGCCTACGGCAATTATATATTAGATAAAAACATTTCATAATAAGCAGGGAATGTGCAAACATATGATCCTGGATCCCAGTCCCCTTGCAGCCAATCTCAGAGGTTACATAAACATGTCATAGAGCCAAGGACTCAATCTGTTTGTTCATCAACAATTTTCTTAAAGGGGTTATCTGAGAAAATAAAAAAAATGAGAATAAGCACTAATAGGCAGGTATCTGCCACCTACCTGCCTGTTAAGCAGAGGTTTTTCAGCTTCCGCTGATGTTATTTGTACAGAGGGGTGGCTTCTCACCTCTGTAGATGGGCATCCTAGTTGACATCATGCTCAGGCGCACTCACAGGCTCAAGCGCACTCACAGGCTCAGGGACACTCACAGGCTCAGGTGCACTCACAGGCTCAGACGCAGACGCACTCACAGGCTCAGGCGCACTCACAGGCTCAGGCGCACTCACAGGCTCAGGCGCACTCACAGGCTCAGGCGCAGACGCACTCACAGGCTCAGGCGCACTCACAGGCTCAGGTGCACTCACAGGCTCAGGTGCACTCACAGGCTCAGGCGCACTCACAGGCTCAGGCGCACTCACAGGCTCAGGCGCACTCACAGGCTCAGGCGTACTCACAGGCACAGGTGCACTCACAGGCTCAGGCACACTCACAGGCTCAGGCGTACTCACAGGCTCAGACGCATTCACAGGCTCAGACGCACTCACAGGCTCAGACGCACTCACAGGCTCAGACTCACTCACAGGCACAGGCTCAGGCACACTCAAAGGCTCAGGCGCACTCACAGGCTCCGGCGCAGACGCACTCACAGGCTCAGGCGCACTCACAGGCTCAGGTGCACTCACAGGCTCAGGTGCACTCACAGGCTCAGGCGCAGACGCACTCACAGGCTCAGGCGCACTCACAGGCTCAGGCGCACTCACAGGCTCAGGCGTACTCACAGGCACAGGCGCACTCACAGGCTCAGGCGCACTCACAGGCACAGACGCACTCACAGGCACAGACGCACTCACAGGCTCACACACACACACTCAGGCTCACACACACACTCAGGCTCATACACACACTCAGGCTCATACACACACTCAGGCTCACACACTCAGGCTCACACACTCAGGCTCACACACTCAGGTTCACACACACACTCAGGCTCACACACACACTCAGGCTCACTCACACACTCAGGATCACACACACACTCAGGCTCACACACACACTCAGGCTCACACACACACTCAGGCTCACTCACACACTCAGGCTCACACACACACTCAGGCTCACACACACACTCAGGCTCACACACACACTCAGGCTCACACACACACTCAGGCTCACACACTCAGGCTCACACACACACTCAGGCTCACACACACACTCAGGCTCACACACTCACATTACGTCACAGACACAGACTCTTTTGTAAAACTAACCTAGCCGGCGATCCTATGCAGGGGGCCGCCGTGATACTGCTGTATTATTACTTCCGGCCCCTGCACTGACACTTCACTGCCCGCTCGCTCTGTGCCGGCTATGCAAGTAACCTAGCCGGCGGTCCTGTGCGGGGGCCACCGCGATACTGTTTTATTAACACTTCCGGCCCCTTCATTGACACTTTACTGCCGCTCGCTCTGCAGCTTGCTCTGTGCCCTGCAAGTTCAATACAAGCCGCCAACCAATGAGAGGCCCGCAAGTGACGTCATACGCCTCTCATTGGCTGGCGGCTTGTATTGAACTTGCAGGGCACAGAGCAAGCTGCAGAGCGAGCGGCAGTAAAGTGTCAATGAAGGGGCCGGAAGTGTTAATAAAGCAGTATCGCGGCGGCCCCCGCACAGGACCGCCGACATGATTCACTCTCCACTGTGTCGGGGGCCGCACTGAGGGGCCTCAGGGGCCGCATGCGGCCCGCGGGCCGCGAGTTTCAGACCCCTGCTCTAACATGAACCAGAGCCACTGGGAACCCAGACACAAACTGTCTAATATTGTATTAGGAAATCTACAATAAACTCCAATCTTATGGGAATTCACCCAGGGTTTTTATATAAAGAACAAATTAGGGAAAACTATTTATGGTCACGGCTAATTAGAAAAAAGCATACAACGGATTGATCATTTTTATCTTTTACTTTATAATGATGAATATCTTTCTGTTTTCATATGTATACATACAATGTATCGCCCATTTTAATAATTTAGAGGAAGCAAAAAGTATTGTCACATCCTTTACAGCTTTCTCAGGAATTTTAGAAACTCGGCCTCAGCGCCATATATTTTTTAGGGCCGTATTTATAATACAGGAGCAGTCATGATTCCTGGAGAGACTGGATTACCAGCCGCATAATTTGCTATGTGAACAAATTAAACTTTTCTATTGACTAAACTCCAAGAAACGGCGAACGCCACGTTACATAGGCTAATTCCTCATGCAGTAGAGAAATGTCACACAGACCTTTACCAGGACAAAGTGAATATTCCCCATTTTAACCACCAAATTTTTAATAGCAAAAAGTGCCAACTGACTTACTTTTCGTTGTTTTCTTCTTTTCATTAAAATTATATTTATATATGGGATATACAGTAGTGCGAAAAAATTCCCCCTTTCTTATTTCTTATTTTTCCTGAAAAGCAAAAAAAAGTGCACCATAGGGTATTTGCCGGGTAAAATGCAGGTAATGGGGTAACAAGGAGTCGCTCACCTTGGGCAGCTGTGATAACCCATAACTACTGTAATCACATATGAATGAAATCCACTGCTTTCATTCTTCCATCCACTGCTTTCATTTCACGGCAGCACGGTGTTCAACCCTTTCTATACTAACTGCTACTTATTCATTTGCTGGTTTGTCACACTTCAATGTTTCTGATCACCAAGTAAATGGATATATTAGGCAAAGCTAATACAAGTAATCACACAATTATTACATGTTTATTAGCATCCTGAATAGGACCTGTGCACAATACATACCCTATGGGAATAAGCATGCTAGAAATATGAGGAAACCACTATGGCTAAATAAGGCTGTAAGAGGCGCAATAAGTGACAAAAAGAAAGCATTTAGGGTATTAAAGCAAGTAGGTAGTGATGAGGCATTACATAAATATAGAAAATGATATGATATCTGTAAAAGGCAAATCAAGGCAGCAAAGATTGAGACAAAGAGACTCATTGCCAGAGAAAGTAAAAAAAATCCCAAAATATTCTTAAACTACATAAATAATAAGAAACTAAAAAATGATTGTGTTGGCCCCCTTAAAAATAATCTGGGTGAAATGGTGGATGAAGATGAGGAAAAAGCCAATATGCTAAATGACTTTTTTCAACAGTATTTACACAAGAAAATCCCATGACAGACAATATGATCAGTGATAACAAAAAGTCTCAATTAAATGTCACCTGCTTAACCCAGCAGGAAGTGCGGCATCATCTAAAAATCACTAAAGTTGACAAATCCCCGGGCCCGGATGGGATACACCCCAGAGTACTGCAGGAATTAAGTACTGTCATAGATGAACCATTATTTTAAATCTTTAAAGATTCCATAATAACAGGGTCTGTACCACAGGACTGGCGTATAGCAAATGTGGTGCCAATATTCAAAAAGGGGACAAAAACTGAACTTGGAAATTATAGGCCAGTAAGCTTAACCTCTACTGTGGGTAAAATCCAAGAGGGTTTTCTAAAGGTGCCGTCACACGTGGCAATATGGCTTCCATATCGCCGTAAATTTGTGTATTTCGGCGATGTGGAAACCACATCGCCTGTGCGTAGTGGCGTGAGACAGGGAGATTTTATTACGTGAAATCGCTAGTGGTGCGTCGCCTGACCGCCTTGCTCTGCTGAGAAATCAGGCAATTTCCACCAGGCTATTTCAGCGCATCATGGCGTGTGACTGGGCGATACCAATGTAGAAAGCGAGCTCAGGCCATCTGGAAGCAATTGCAGAGGCATGCCTGAGCATTTTGTTTGGCGTGCCCTGTCTGCCATGATTGGTGGTCGCTCCTGTGTTCCCATTGACTGGCCATGGCTAAGGCGCCATATTTGAATCAAGAAATAGTAGAAAGGACGCATGCGTCATGTGATGGGCAGACTTCCTGACAAGGCTGGCCAATGGTGTTGGCCAATCAGAGTGGTAGGGGCGCGGTGTACAACACTCTGGCACGCCTGTCTCCTCGCCGCGCTCACACTCTACGCTTACATCGCTGATGCGGTGGTGATGTGGGGATTTGGCGGCGACGTGGGAATGTCAAATTGCTTCCGGTCTGCTCCAGGCAATTTCCGGAACGCAGGATTGCCGAACATTGCACGCGAGATGTCTATGTGTGACAGGGCTATGGCGATGTGCAAAAAAGTGCTTGGAACGTGCGTGCTCACGTCAAATTGCCAGCCATATGGCGGCGATATTGCTTCGTGCGACGGTACCTTAAGAGATGCAATACTGGAGTATCTAAGTAAAACTAACCTCATGACCCAATATCAACATGGGTTAACCCTTGTTAACCCTTGTTCCTGTCAAACTAATCTGATAAGCTTCTATGAAGAGGTAAGTTCTGGTTTGGACCAAAGAAATGTAGTGGACGTGGTATATATGGAATTTTCAAAAGCTTTTGATACAGTGCCATACAAAAGGTTGATACATAAAATGAGAGCAATGGGGATAGGGGAAAATATGTGTAAGTGGGTTAAGAACTGGCTTAGCGATAGGAAACAAAGGGTGGTCATTAATGGAACACACTCAGAATGGGTCACAGTTAACAGTGGGGTACCACAGGGGTCAGTATTGGGCCCGCTTCCTTTTAACATATTTATTAATGACATTGTAGGGGGCATACAGAGTAGAATCTCAATATTTGCAGATGACACTAAACTCTGCAGGGTAATCAATACAGAAGAGGACAATTTTATACTACAGGAGGATTTATGTAAACTAGAAGCTTGGGCTGATAAATGGCAAATGAGCTTTAATGGGGATAAATGTAAGGTCATGCACTTGGGCAGAGGAAATAAAATGTATAATTATGTTCTTAATTGTAAAACACTGGGCAAAACTGTCACTGAAAAAGACCTGGGTGTATGGGTAGATGACAAACTCACATTTAGTGGTCAGTGTCAGGCAGCTGCTGCTGCAAAGGCAAATAAAATAATGGGATGCATTAAAAGAGGCATAGATGCTCATGAGGAGAACATCATTTTACCTCTATACAAGTCACTAGTGCGACCACACTTAGAATACTCTGTACAATTCTGGTCTCCGGTGTATAAGAAAGACATAGGGGTCATTCCATGTCAAGTGAACGAATGATTATTACCGCTATATTTTTAATTCTTTTGAGATTTTGTTATTTGATAATAGCATGTCAGACAATGCGAGATGTGAAGAGAAAACGTTTCTAAAAAATTTTTTTTTTAAATGATTTTCAAAGTTCGGAAAAAGTGCGAATTTGGGTGTTGCCCCCTTTACCTTTCTTCTCATAACTCAGGGTAGAAATACGATAGAGAAATAAAATAAACACCATTCTACTCAGAACTGTACAGGCTTTCACCAGATATGTCACAAGAGTATCTTTGTTAATATTTTACCCATGCAAATGCAAATGCAAAATTGGTTTTATTTAAACATTTTCAAAACTGCCCATGTGCCTGCTATGCTCCAAGCCACATCTGTACCAAAATTCAAGTTGAGATCGTGATGGGATGATATTTTAAAACATTTAACTATTAATAGCATCAATGGGTCATTCCATATCAAGTGATCTAAATATTAATTTTTTTTTCCTGACATCTTTAGATTTTTAAAAAAATGTTTCTATATGAAGTACAACTTTAGTTAATTACAAATTAAAAGTTTTGAATTTTTTTCTTAATCAGTTAATTTTTTACAGCTTTTTAAAGTTTTAAAAAAGCGTGAATTTTGTCCTGGTGTGGCTTTACATTTTTTACCTCGGGCTAGAAATAAGATAATGAGGTGGGAGAGGCATCATTTTACTCAGAATGGTACCGGCTTTCATTTGATATGTCACAAGACTATGTTTCTTTATATTTTATTTGGAAAAATCAAATTCAAAATTTTCAATTGTGAAAAAATGCCTGTGGGTTACTTTGTTCTTGGTTATATTTGTACAGAGATTCAACTTGGGACCTATCTAAGGGGCCTTTCACACTAGCGTTTTTTTCCTGATCTGGAAGATCAGAAGCACAAGCAGCCGACAGTCCCGTCTTAACAGGGAGAAGCCGTTCAGGGTCACTACACCAGCCCTTTCCGAGTCTCCTCAGTCAAACTTGCATGTGTGTGTCCGAGCCCTAACAGGATTCATTTTTCTGCCCATTCACTTTAATGATTTCAGGTAGAATCTTGTTGCTTCAGGTTTTTTCCTGAAATCATTAAAGTGAATGGGCAAAAAAAATGAATCCTGTAAGAATCAGGTTATTTACTGATCTTCCAGATCAGGGAAAAAACGCAAGTGTGAAAGGCCCCTAATTTATATATTTTTTATTTTATGGTTGTGTGAGTTATTACAACTTACTGAATAAAACATTTATATGCAACAAAAAAGAAACACAAAACACAAATCCCATAAGTGCCAGGATAAATACATCTTAATCACCATAACACTACTCGCTCAGCATTTTCAACCTGAATGCATTGAACAAACCAAAAGAAGAAAGGTAATCATATCCTCAAGTTTGATTAAACAAGATTAAAAGAACAAAGAATGTTAACCCCTATTTATACATGTAAATTTGTTTTCTTTTATATCACTAAACATGGCATTTATGAAGTGTTTAATAAGAATATTACAGTAGTTAAATCATCGTTCTATAAATATGAACTAATCAAACAATTAATAGTACATTTTAAAAGTGGCCATTTATCATCAATTTGTCCCTTTTAGTAGGTGAAATGTAATCCTGTAAGCGCTTACTAGCAATCGCCATTTCCTTTTGTGTCAGAGTATGTCCGGCCTGTCATGGTATTCGGCTCCACCTGAGTTATCTGATTTTTGTGCACTTTTAAAATGTCTGCCTTTCTTGGATACACAAAGGATGGCGCTGGACCGGAAGGATGCAATAAAGTCAATTCTACTTCTTCATTTTCACAATCTTTGTAGAGTACAGTAACCGCCACCAGTGCTTTTTCAAAAACATTTTTCAAAAGGATTGTAACAGCATATATGATAAAATATTGTTCCTTGAGAAGCAGCAGCCATTGCTGTGTGAAAAAAATAGTTAATATTAGGTAAGGAGGATGGGTAATAAAAACAAAGATTTACAGTACGCTTGAGATAGAACTGTGTTACTATAAAGTGAGTATTAGGGCTAGCGCATACGCAGGTTTTTCTCTCTGTGGATAAATGCTGCGGTTTTGGCAGCTTTTTTCTACCAAGTTTTTACCACATCTGCATTAGTTTTTTTAATCGCTAGTGAAAACGATGGCAGATTTTTTTTTTATATAAATAGTGATAAATGCTGCGTTTACTACAGCGATTAACAAGTAATGCAAGCAGTGATTTACTCACTGAGTGTTTCAAAAAACACTGCATGTGTTTAACCCTTTGAAATCAATGGGGGGCGTTTTTCTAAACGATCACTCAGAATAGCGCTGTGTGTTTATTAGCTCTTAATAAGAAAACCATTAAATTATTAATATAATTTTACTCAGTCTGTAAACACACTCGCCAATATTGTAGTACACCGAGTCTCTAGATGCCTTTGTACAGACTATTGTTTGTTTAAGAGTGAACATGTCCAGGTATGTCAAGACATAAAAGCTCTGAAGCTCTAAAACTAATGCAGATGTGGTAAAAGCTTGGTAGAAAAAAGCTGCCAAAACCGCAGTGTTAATCCGCAGACAGAAAAACCTGCGTATGCGCTAGCCCTAATACTCACTTTATAGCAACATAGTTCTATCTTAAAGCGTTCTGTGAATCTTTATTTTTATTACCCATCTTCCTTAATATTAACTGTATTTTTCTCACACACCAATGGCTGCTACTTCTCAAGGAACAATATTTTATCATATATGCTGTTACAATCTTCGTGTTTCATATAAATCCATCAATCAATGCAGGCATGAAAAATATAATAAAGAAAATGTAAAGCCATACCAGGCCAAAATTTGCGCTTTTTTAAAACTTTAAAAATCTGTAAAAAATTAACTGATGAAGAAAAAACTTCCAAACTTTGTATTTGTAATTAACTAAAGTTGTACTTCATATAGAAAAAAAATAAAAAAAATCTAAAGACGTCAGGTAAAAAAAAAATAATATTTAGGTTACTTGATAATGACCCATTGATGCTATAATAGTAAAATATTTTAAAATATGATCCCATCGTGATCCCAACTTGCATTTTGGTACAGATGTGGCTAGGAGCATAGAAAACACATGGGCAGTTTGGGAGATTTTTAAATTACACTGATTTTTCGGAAATTAGTTTTAAAATTTTGCATTTGCGTTCGCATGGGTAAAATATTAAAAAAGATCCTCTTGTGACATATCTGGAGAAAGCCTGTACAGTTTTGAGTAGAATGGTGTTTATTTTATTTCTTTATCATATTTCTAGCCCGAGATATGATACAAAATGTAAAGCCATACCAGGCCAAATTTCGCATTTTTTTAAAACTTTAAAAATCTGTAACAAAATAAACTGATGAAGAAAAAAATTAAAAACTTTTTTATTTGTAGTTAACTAAAGTTGTACTTCATATAGAAAAAAATAAAAAAAATTTAAAGACGTCAGGTAAAAAATATATTCATTTTTGGATCACTTGACATGGAATGATCCATAGCTGAACTAGAGTGAGTGCAGAGAAGAGCAACCAAGGTTATTAGAGGACTGAGGGGTCTGCAATACCAAGACAGGTTATTAAACTTGGGGTTATTTAGTTTGGAAAAACGAAGGCTTAGGGGTGATCTTATAATAATGTATAAATATATGAGGGGACAGTACAGAGACCTTTTTAATGATCTCTTTACTCTTAGGCCTGAGACTGGGACAAGGGGGCATCCTCTACGTCTGGAGGAAAGAAGGTTTAATCATAATCACAGACGCGGATTCTTTACTGTAAGAGCAGTGAGACTATGGAACTCTCTGCCACATGATGTTGTAATGAGGGAGTCACTACTAACATTTAAGAAGGGCCTGGATACCTTTCTTGAAAACTATAATATTACCAGTTATATATACTAGATTCTTTGATAGGGCGTTGATCTAGGGAATTAGTCTGATTGCCGTATCTGGAGTCAGGAAGGATTTTTTCCCCCAATGTGGAGTTAGTGTTGCCACATGTTTTTTTTTTGCCTTCCTCTGGATCAACATGTTAGGATATGGGGTGAACTAGATGGACTTAAGGTCTTCCTTCAACCTTACTATGTTACTCAATCACATGGCCAAGGTAAGGAAGGCTAAAAAACGACCACCTTTGAACAAGAAACAAGATATTTCTTAGCTCAGTCTTGACTTTTTATCTTAAGACTGATTTTTCAAAGGTTTTATGGACTGATGAAATGAGAGTGACTCTTGATGAGCCTTAAATACTATGTTACTATGTTACAATGCAGTTTATAAATGAAGGTCTTTAATATTAAGGGAAAAAGAAATCCAAACCTACTGAACCCTGTGTGAAAAAGTGGTTGCCCCCTTAAAACATAAATTAATTGTGGTTTATCATATCTTAGGAAAGCTGAGTTCAATTTCCCCAGCCACACCCTGGTCTGATTACTGCCACTCCTGTTCTAAATTGAAAAATCACTTAAATAAAGTCACTTAAATAAAACCTGCCTGACAAAGTGAAGTAGATAAAAAGAAAACTCAAAAGTTAGACATCCTGCTCTTATCCAAAGAAAACTAAATAATTGAGATCTATCGATATGGAAAAGGTTATAAAGCCATTTCTAAAGCTTTAGGACTCTAGTGAACCACAGTGAGAGCCATTATCCACCAATGGAGAAAACATGGAAAAGTGGTGAACCTTCACTGGAGTGATGCTGACCAAAATTACCCCAAGATCTGTAATATATAGTATGATTACTCAGGCATCTGAAAGTAAATGGGAGCACAAACACACACTGAAACCAAGTTTAAACGGAATCAGTCTTGTAATTAACACATGTGGCAGATATAATGTGAAATGCAGCAAATGAACAAGTTCATCAAACAGGAATACCTGAAAGTCCTTAGTAATAGTTCTAGCTAAAAACATAAATAGAAAAGTCTCTTGAAATAATTCTCACAGACAGAAGTCAATAGAGAAAACAGTGTTATAGCAATATACTCCCAGGAGGGCTGGGAATGAAAGTCCACAGAAATACAAGTCCAGAACTCAATAGTACAGAGGTGTGACTCACCGTAGCCGGGGGTACACGTAGCGGGCGTTGTTTCTTCTCCAGTCACGGAACCGCGCCTGCGATAGTGTAGGCCCGGTGGTCCAGATCAATAGGGGAATGGCGGAACAGTGGGGGTGATTTGTGTTCGTGACGCCACCTGCGGGTGTTCTGGTAACCTTACCAGCGCTGTTCGGGTCTACGGGGGATGTTATACAGCGAGATGGAACGCTCCCCACAGGATGAGCTGGAATCCCCGGAGCCGGGAGCTGCGCAAGATGTTGTGAGGCAGCTGCGGGATGCTGCGCGCTGAATCCTGGAGTAATGCACAACCACACAAAGTCTCTTTTAGGTACCTTTACTGGATGGTAGTCAGGTACACTCGGACCGGCATAGTGAAGTTGGCACTTCTGGAGTTTCACAGCAAGCAGTGTTAGGCTTCCTTTCTCTACTTCTGGTGCTAAGGTCGGGTGGATGTGGAATCCAGCCGGACCGGGCAGTTTGTTCAATGGAACTTGCTTCACCTGGTTAACAGCACTGAGGGCACTGTAAAAGGGTCTGAGCAGGATCAGTACTTTTCCCTGGGCTCTCGTGGATGGGTGCATCAGGTGTGACAGGTGGCTAAACCTCCTGTTGATGGTGCTGGTTCTCTGTGGTGGCTGGGTAGCTCTCACAGCTTCGGTTCCAGTAACCGGTTAATTTGGAAAGAGTCAGATTAACTCTGTATTCCTGAGAGGTGTTCTTCTTCCTATTATCCCAATTGCAGGGATCTCCACTGGCTAACAGGCTGGTTGGGCCTAGTGTGTTCCTCATAGGGTGGAGGTTTCACACAGGCTGGCAGCTCTTGTAGCGTCTACCACACTCTGAAGTTTCTCCCTCCAAGACTCTTTTTATAGGGGGAACTGGCTCAAAGTCACCAGTGTAGCTCCCCCTAGAGGCTCGGGGTGAAACCAGGTGTTCTAAGTGTTATTGTGTTGTTTGGTGTTTGTGGGTTTTGCTGTGCTGTTACTTACTCCATTTGTGCTCTAAGGATTTCTGTGGTGCCCAACAGGTGCCAGGGTGCCACAGGTGCTTAAAGGGATCCTGTCACCCCCAAACCACCTCCTAAGCTATTAAAAGCTGTCCCTAAAGCATAGTAACACTTACCCTACACTCTTTTTAGCTCCTAAATGCAGCAAGTGAAACTGAATCTAAACGTTATAAAAGTACCTCATTACTGATGTTAATGAGTGACTATGGTATTCATAGTCACTCAGCCAGGCTGCCCCTCTTCATACTATCACGCCCCAATAGGCGTGATCTTCATGATACATTCAAATGCGCGCCTACCTGCGCGCCTCCCCGCTCTCCTATTCCGGACAGCTGCTGTGTGGGGGCTGTATGACGCGATTCGCGTCATTTCCGGCGCCGGTTGACGTATTTACACCCGCGCCGCTGTTAGAGCTTCAAGCCCATACTGCGCATGCGCAGTACGGTACTTGAAGCTAACAGCGGCGCGGGTGTAAATACGTCACCCGGCGCCGGAAATGACACAAATCGCGTCATATAGCCCCCACACAGCAGCGGTCCGGAATAGGAGAGCGGGGAGGCGCGCAGGGAGGCGCGCATTTGAATGTATCATGAAGATCACGCCTATTGGGGCGTGATAGTATGAAGAGGGGCAGCCTGGCTGAGTGACTATGAATACCATAGTCACTCATTAACATCAGTAATGAGGTACTTTTATAACGTTTAGATTCAGTTTCACTTGCTGCATTTAGGAGCTAAAAGGAGTGTAGGGTGTTACTATGCTCTAGGGACAGCTTTTAATAGCTTAGGAGGTGGTTTGGGGGTGACAGGATCCCTTTAAGAATGTCTCAGATGTCCCCAATATTCCAAATGTCCAGAGCACTGAATCTGCACAAAAAACTACTGTAAGTGCTAGCAGGGTACACTGAGCGTACGTGTAACAGGACTGGAGAAATGTAGTAGAGACAGGGACCACAGCACAGGCATCTAGGAGCAGACAAGAAGCTGGAGACAGTCAAGGTTGCTGGAATCAAACTGTAGTTGCTGTAAAAGCTAAAGTGGATCAGCACAGAGTGGAGCAGACTGGTAAGGCAGCAGGGAGACAGGAATAATCACTGAATACTTGATGGCTATATATAGCATGGCTATACAGTAGGCTGAGGTTCATAACAGCAGAGAGGAGGATCATATCAAGAAACAGACACCATCTTGAAAAGGGGCAAGATGCACAGAATGCATATAGAAAATCCAATGTCCTAACAAGAGGGCATCAACGACTCATCCAAGAGGTCACAAAAGACCCCACAACAGCATCCAAAGATTTGCAGGCCTCACTTGCCTTAATTAAGGTCAGTTTTTATGACTCCATCTTAAGAAAGAGACTGGTTAATAATGGCCACATGGCAGAGCTCCAAGATGAAAATCCCTGCTGAGCAAAAAGAATATAAAGCCTTGTATTAGTTTTGCCAGAAAAATCTTGTTGAACCCCAAAACATTTGGGAGAATTCTCTGTGGACTGATAAGATGAAAGTTAAACTTATTGGACGGTGAATGTCCTATTTCATCTGGAATAGAAGTAACACAGAATTTCAGAAAAGGACCATCATACCAACAGTAAAATATGGTGGAGGTCGTGTGATGGTCCGGAGCTGTTTTGCAGCTTCAGCACCTGGAAGACGATGTGAGTAAATTGAACCATGAATTCTGTGTCTACCAAAAAATCCTCAAGTAGAGTGTCTGGCCATCTCTTTGTGACCCCAAGCTGAAGAGCACTTTCAGATACTATTCACCGGAGTCCATATCTTTTCCTGGAAGTGCCACAAATCTGCTGGTGAGCTTTATTCTTTTTGTATAGTCCCATTACTTGCTTTTACTAAATTTTGAAAGAGCTGATATTATTATTACTATTCACACTGTACATTTTTTGACCATGAACAGGGTCATATATACATCTAGCTGCTCCAGTTTATTTAGCTCTGGGATTCTTTTCCTTTTTTATTTTTTATACAGCACGACAATGATCCAAAATCCACCAGCAAGTCTGAATGGCTTAAGAAAATCAAAATTAGGACTTTGGCGCGGCTGAATCACAGTCCTGACCTTAATCTGATTGAGATGATGTGGCCTGACTTTAAAAAGGCGGTTCATTCTCAGAAACCTTCCAATGTTATTATTATTATTGTTTATTTATAGAGCACCATTGATGCCATGGTGCTGTACATGAGAAAGGGTTACATACAAACAAGTTAAAAATACAATGAACAAACTAACAGTGACAGATCGATACAGAGGGGAGAGAGGACCCTGCCCTTGCGGGCTTACATACTACAGGGCAATGCGGAGGATGACAGTAGGTTGGGTCTGCTCTGGTGGTGGTGGAGTGCCAGGTCCAATGGGGGTGGAGAGCCAGGTCCAGTGGTGGTGGAGCACTGGGTCCAGTGGTGGTGGAGCGCCAGGTCCGATGGGGGTGGAGTGCCAGGTCCAGTGGTGGTGGAGCACTGGGTCCAGTGGTGATGGAGCGCCAGGTCCGATGGGGGTGGAGTGCCAGTTCCAGTGGTGGTGGAGCATCGGGTCCAGTGGTGGTGGAACACCAGGTCCAGTGGTGGTGAAGATGCACCGTGGTCATTGCAGGCTGTAAGCTGTTCTGAAGAGATGAGATTTCAGGTTCCGCTTGAAGGTTCCGAGTGTGGGGGACAGTTGGATGTTTTGGGGTGCAGAATTCCAGAGAATGGGGGATGATTGGGTGAAGTCTTGCAGGCGGTTAGATGAGGAACATACAAGTGTGGTGGAAAGAAGGAGGTCTTGGGAGGATCGAAGATTATGAATTGGATGATATCAGGAGATTAGTTCAGAGATATATGGGGGGGACAGATTGTGGATGGTTTTGTAAGTCAATACTAGGAGTTTGAATTGGATACGTCGGTGAATTGGGAGCCAGTAGAGGGATTTGCAGAGGGGAGATGTGGAGGAATAGCGAGGGGAGAGGTGGATTAGTCGGGCAGCAGAGTTAAGGACAGATTGACGAGGTATCTCTCAAAACCACCATACGATGTCCTCCAAAGGAGTACCCCTGATGATAATAGTGAATCTGCACACACAAAGCATTGCAAATTAACTTCTTTATTGATTAAAATTGTATACAAAATCTAAATTCATATCCAGGTACCATAATTTTATGAGCTAGTTAATTAACCCCTGACCACCTATGGAGACTTGTAAAATTATAATTTTCAGCAGTTACATATTCATTTTACAGCATCAAATACAGATCAAAAGATTTACCACATCTTTATACCTTATAAATACTTGATCTCCCACCTCTGCACAATACAGTATATCTGGGGCTCTGATATTCCTCCCCCAAGCTCACTGTTGTGGGATCTCCAGGCTTTATATATTATATACCACCATAAGCATTTAATTAGTATCTCACTTATGGGGCTCTGATATCCCTCCTCCCAGTTATACTATTGTGGGATTTCTAAGCCTTATTTCAGATATACCGCAGTAGTATTGGTCAGTGTTTCATACCTCAAATCTGATGCTGCTGCTAACTGGTATGCTCCAAGTGGTCCCAAACACCTACGCACGTTTCAAGTTGGTGTACTTCAGGGTGCTGAGAGATATTGTTAGAATAAGTGAAGCACAGAAAGGAATTTGGTGTTCATTTCAGATTGGAGAGGTGCAAGAGTGTTAGCAGGGAGGCTACAGAGGAGGAGGTTGCAGTAGTTGAGACAGGAGATTATGAGGATACACACTAGTAGTTTAGTAGATTGAGGGTTGAGGAAGGGATGGATTCTGGAAATATTTTTGAGTAGGTTGTGGCAAGGGCTTGGATGTGCGGTTTAAAGGACAGGGCAGAGTTAAGGGTTACTCCAAGGCAACAGACTTTAGGTACAGGCAAAGTGTGATCTATTTATTGTGAAAGATAAATCTGTAAGGAAGGTGTGTGAGATGGAGGAAGATGATGACTTCAGTTTTGTCTACATTGAGTTTTAGGAAGTGAGAGGAAAAGAAGGGGGATATGGCTGATAGACACTCCAGGATTCTGGACAGGATAAAGGTGACATCTGGGCCAGAGAGATAGATCTGATTGTCATCAGCATACAGGTGATATTGGAAGCCATGGACTTTATTATTTGTCCTAGATCAAGGGTATAGATTGAAAGAGGAGGGGCCCAGGGACAGGGCCTTGAGGGACCCTAAGGGTATGTGCCCACTGGACATTCTGCATCTTTGCAGACCGTCAGAAAACCGGTGGAGAATTTGTACAGCGTTTTATTGGCGGTTTTCTGGCAGTTTTCTAAGCGTTTTAGAGACGTTTTTTGTGCACTTGTAAGCTTGAACCGCTGGAAAAACGCTCAAGAATTCACATGCTCTATCTTGAAAACCGGTGGAAAACGGTGAATAAACTGAAAACGACCAGAACAAAACCTTTCTATGTAGACAGCTTTTCTAAACTCCATTGAGTAGCATGTTAATCCAACCGGTGGCTAGGATTAACATAAATTAACATAAAACTCAGCGGAAAACGCCGGCGGAAAACGCTAAAAAACAGCCATAAAACGTCCAGTGGGCACATACCCTAACAGAGAGGGGATGGGGCGAGGAGGTCATGTGGGAGAGGCTAAATGTGCGGTTGAAAAGTATGAAGAGATCCAGGAGAGGGCAAGGTCAGTGATGCCAATGGTAGAAAGGATCTGTAATAGGAGACAGTGGTCGACTGTGTTGAATGCAGAGGAAAGGTCTAGAAGGAGGAGGATGGAGAACTGTCTGTTAGCTTTTGCCCTGAGTATGTCAGGGCAGTTTCAGTGGAGTGGTGGAGGCGGAAGCCGGATTGAAGATTGTCAAAGAGAGAGTTGGATGAGAGGTGGGATAAGAGTACAGTGTGGACATGCTTTTTGAGAAGTTTGGAAGCGAACAGGAACAGGGATATGGGCCAGTAGCTGGATGTAGAAATGGGGTCAAGGAATGGCTTTAAGATACATGTAATTGTTGCATGTTTGATAGCAAAATGAAAGGTACCAGAAGTGAGTAAAAGGTTGAAGTGGTGGGTTAGGGCTGGGATAAGTGTGGTGGTGAGGTTGGGAAGGAAGTGGGATGGGATAGGGTCCAGTGCACAAGTGGTGAGGTGCGATCAGGAGAGGAGGTGTGCACGTTCTCCTTGAGTGATGGAGGGGAGGAGGGTTAGTGGGGTAGGGGAGTGGTCTTGTATACATGGGGGTTATGGTGGTTGGTTAGCAAAGACTTGTGTGATCTGCTCAATCTTGCTGGTGAAGTGTGTTGCAAAGTCTTCTGCAGATAAGAGAAGTAGGAGGGGGCAATAGGGGTGGAGGAGGGAGTTAAATGCGTTGAATAACTGTCTGGGTTGTGGGACAAAGAGGATATGAGGGTAATGAAATAATTATGTTTAATGGTGGTGAGTGCAGACTTGAATTTGAAAAGTGATTGTTTGAATGCTGTGTAGTCTTCATGCGAGTGCTTTTTCTTCTCCAGCGCCGCTCTGCAACCCTAGACGCTTGCTGCAAGATTATTAGTGGTGTCTGTGTGCCAGGGTGGCTAGATTACAACAATTCTTTAAAGATGAGCTGTCAGAATTCCTCCAGATCATTGTAAATACTCATTGCCATTCATCACAAATGCTTGATTGCAGTTGTTGCTGGTAAGGCCCAACCAGCTATTAGGTTTAGGGGCAATCACTTTTTCACACAGTGCCTTCCCTTATTAATAGAGACCTTCATTTATAAACTGCATTTTGTGGTTTCTTGTGTTCTCCTTGTCTAATATTTACATATGTTTGGTGATCTGAAACATTTAAGTCACAAACATGCAAAAGTATAAGAAATCAGGAAAGGACAAACACTTTTTCACATTTTTCTGGAAACGGTAGGGGGAATGAAGCAGGAAACTTTTTAAAATGTTATTTTATGTATTAAATAATTTAATATATATTTTTTATTTATTTTACATATTGAGTTCCCTTTTCCTAAAGTGCCCTCATAAAACATGTGAGTCAATTCAACAATATCTTATATTTTTTGTATTATAACTTAACAAAAATTGAAAAATAAAAGCCAGAAATACATACCAGTGAATGTTCAATACCGCTGTAATGACCTTTGTTTTGGTAGTGTGCCTTCATCAGGGTGTAGAACTGAAAGGAAAGAGAGCACAATAGAGTCTTATCTCAATGGGAAACACAAAGTGCAGATGGTCACTGCTCACCTGGACAGGTTGTGTAGCACAGAACCAGCATGCAAGTAATATGGCTGCTGCAGGACCCACACATCAACGGAAGCCGTGCTAAAAAAAAGGACAAATAGGACTGTGTTCATCGGACCCGCGATACTAATGGAGGAGACAGACAAGAGGTTGTAGCCATCAACAACCTCTTGGCCATCTCCTCCATTAGCAGCGCGGGTCCGGTGAACACAGTCCTATTTGCCCTTTTCATCAGGGGATGGTATCATCCCAACAAGATCAAAAATTTAAAAAATGAGTCAGTGTTAAATACATTTATGTCCTATCCTGCATTATTTCAATTTTTGCTCATAACCATTGATGGTTCTACTTTTGCATATCTTTCATAATATCATATTTAATCTATTTTTGATTACTGTCTTTGTTCACATGTTCATATTGATGGCACTCAGATTGAGAAGATGTTAATAATTAATATTTAGTGATAAATGGACCGGTGGATACTCAGGATCACTAAGTTTGGCCGAACTTTAAAAACATGTTTGGTAGTCTAGGACCTGGACTGAACCCAATCTTGTCCTTGGATCCCGAATATCACAATGGAAACTTAAACATCTTTGTTGACAAAATGCTATAAAATGGTCATAGTAAGGACTAGGGGTCTACAAAAGGAAGCAAAATGGGGGCAATTGCCCTTCAAACATGTGTATATGGAATAAAAAAAACAAAAAAAAAAAACAGCATGGCCTCTTGCCTTCTTTTGATAAATAGCCCAGGTAAAACAGACAGCTGTGGGCTGCAACCCTCAGTAGCCTGCTTTACCTTGCATGGCTATCAAAAAATAGAGGGGATTCCACGCTGTTGTTTTTCAATTGTTTAAATACATGATAAAATAATGTGAGTGCCACCCTATTTTTGATAACCAGTCAAGGTAAAGCAGACAGCTGGGTGCTGGTATTACCAGGGTGGGAGAGGCATCCATTAGACACCTCCATTACTAACGCGACAAGTATAGAGTTAAAAAAGACACAAACACAGGGAAAACAGTTTATTTGAATACAGATTCCCACACACTCACGTTCACCAATTTATTACTTCAAAATAAAGCCTGGAAGTTCTGACATAATTCACAGATTAATGTCTAATGACGCTTATTGATTCCTTTGGAGCTTGGTTCTGAGATTTGTTTCAAAACGATGTACCTGAGGTCACTGCTGGTCAGCAGCAGGTAGGATTGCGAGGAGAAATTTTGTACATACTGCTGACGGAGAGTGACCTCTGGAGCCTTGTTCTTAGAAAGTTCCCTGAATGCAGCTCCATAGAAATCAATGGATGTCATGGAATATTACTGTTTGGATTACGGCAGAACTTTCATAATTTGTTTTGAAGTAATAAATTGGTGAATGAGGGCATGTAGGGAAGTTTCTATTTAAATAAATTTTTTTTCCCTGTTCAGGTTCACTCATACCTGATATTAATATTTACACCTAACACCTAATTTACTGTACTATTATTTTGCACTTTGCATTACCAATAGTGGATGAGCAGAGCCGTGGATGTTCAAGTTCGCCGGATTAGGCCAAGCTTAAGGAAAACGTTTGCTTGCTGGACTTGATCCCAAACTCCATGTAAGTTAATGGGGACCCAAAGTTTGGTGCGTTAAAATTGCAGGAGATTGGTCTTATTAAGGGCTAGGGGGCTGCAAAAGAAATTAAAATGGGAGTAAGAGAAGGACAATTCCTCTGCAAACAAATGTGGATAGGAAATTAAAAAAAATAATTACATGGGTTCCCCCTTTTTTGATAACCAGTCAAGATAAAGAAGACAGCTGTAGGCTGGCTATAAAAAATAGATGGGTCCTCATGCCTTTTGTCCGCTTGATGTCAGGTGATACTACACAGCTTAAAACAACCCCCAAAATATTACCTCATTTGCCACTACACCACAGCAATCATCGAAACTCTAATAATAATATAATAATAATAATAATAAAGCTTTATTTATATAGCGCCAACATATTCCGCAGCGCTTTACAATGTAAAGAATTGATGCATGTAATGGGTGCCCCACTTCTGGGGAGGCTGCGGACTACTATTCTTAGGCTGGTAGGGGGCAATACCCATGGGCCTTCCAAGCCTGATAAAACCAGCCCCCAACTGTCTGCTTTAACTTGTCTGGTTTTTAATAATAGGGGGGATCTCATGACACTTTTTAAAATTATTTAAATAAATAATGTCCATGTTAGAGTTTGAGCAGGTGACACTAGGTGTCCGGTACGAACCACGAACATTACAGCTCATCCCTAATTACCAATTATCCTTTCCTGCTGTTTTTGACACCACTTACACTGTGGGATCTATTTTTAATATGTTTTAATATTCTTGTCAATATGTAATAAAACATTATTTGCTATAATAATTAATTGGCTTCCTGATAGAATAGCCCTGCTTTACCTCAACCTCTAACAAAGCATATTGTAGAGTACTTTGTCTGGCTGATATTCTGTCGTTTACATCAGTACAGCTGCCTGTTCATTATTACATCATTGCTTTGGTTGCTGACTGTTATCCAGGCTCAACTGCTCTGCACTCGACAAGGTTGTAATAACTAGGTTCAGCAAAGCTGAGATGTGTTTGATGCCAACAGTATCAGTGAGGCGAAACTTCAAATGCTGCTCTGCTGATGCACATGTTAGAGGAATATCTTCTGCCCAGCATTGCTGATCTCCCCTTGCTGGTGTCTTGGCTCCTTTTTTTGATGGTAAGAGAGGTATTGGTGACCAATGCAGAGCATCAGCGACCACTAACTAACTGTAGAACAAGAATAAGAATAAAGAATAAAGAGCCAAGAAACAGGACACTATCTGGTGGATGAGTTTTTTTTTTTTTATACCCACTACTATACAATCATTTTTTTATTTTTCTAGCACTGGACAAACAAACCCTTTAATGCTCAGGTGTCATTCGTTTTAGAGCTATTCAATTACACTCCATGTATTTCAAAGTTATCAATTTGTGTTATATATTTGACATCATATTTTGATTTTTTCTCTCCCAAACACCAGACTGCAGTGTGGGTTTTTGTTAATACTCAACTTATGTCCCTTTTAGATGCTAATTT
This sequence comes from Allobates femoralis, assembly GCA_033576535.1. NCBI lineage: Eukaryota > Metazoa > Chordata > Amphibia > Anura > Aromobatidae > Allobates > Allobates femoralis. The sequence continues at coordinate 151,008,720 of JARQOC010000010.1, read as the reverse complement.
CCACTGTTTCTTAGCAAACATCCATGTACTAAATGTAATCTATATAGAACCTGCCTTGTGTAACACTGTTTACTCCCAACCCTTGTACTCAGAGTTCACAGACTGTTTAAATGTAGTGCACTATGAAGGCTGAGCAGCAGTTGAAAGCAGCTTTCAAAGGAGGATAAACTGGGCATTGAAACAGTGCTGCAGCATAGATCCAGCAGTTATTTGAATATGGACCTCTATAATCCCACCCACAATACTGATTGGCAGCTTTCTGCCAATGGGCAGTGTAGACAGAAAGTAGCCTCTCAGTGATGGGGTTATACATAGCTAACGAATATGCTGGACTACCTGATAGCAGGTCAAATAGTCCTATGATGATTATCTCCTGATGGTTAACAAGTGATTTTATTGCCTTTGACAGTGAATTTTAACTGTTAAATGCCCCTGTCCAACCCTTCTGTACTATAGTGCTATGGAATTGCTTAAGGGTACCTTTACACGCTGCAAGCACTGGAGACAATTTTGGCGGCGATATTTCTCGCTGGAAGGATCGCCGCCAAATTGCCTTCTTATTGCGGCAATCATGAAGGCGACATTACCGGCTTTTGGCGCGTAAACGGCCGATAGGAATGGAATCTGTGTCGCCTATTGATAGTTCGCGCCCTGTCAGCGATGATTGGTGGTGGCTACTGTGTTTCCATTGGCTATCCCTTCACAGGGCGCCATATTTGAAGAGCTGTCCATTCACCACCACACAATGGCTATAGCGTCATGTATTAGACCGCCTTCCAGCGCAGGCTGGCCAATCAGAATGCTATTGCATTGTCCAATGAGCATGTTTGGGGCACGGTGTAAAACAATTTGGCACGCCTATGTTTTTGCCGCACTGAACATGTACGCCCACATTCCTTTGGGGATTGTGGAATGTCAAGCGGCGATGGGAGTCTATCGGATGTTTCCCGCTGTTGGTGTGGCAACTTCCAGGGCGACAGATCGCCTTAGGTTGAGGGCGAAATTGCGGTGTGTAAAAAGTGCCTTCAGTGATCTGAGGCAACCATGAAAAATGTGCACGTGCACGTTGGATTGCCTCCTATCGCCGCCAGAAATTGCAGCATGTAAAGGTACCCTAATATAGCACAAGTGACCAGACAATCACAGCTCCTTTAAGGGGAATATTAAGATTAGTGAAAAGTTAAAAAAAGTTTTAAAAAAATATGAAAAAACTCCATAAAAATTCAAATCAACCCCTTTTAACACATTAAAAATTAAGATAATAACAAAATATACATTTGTGGTGTCATCGCAATCAGAAAAGCCAAATCTGTCAAAGTATAATAATAATTAACACGACTGGTAAAATACTGTAAAAAAACAATATAAAAAATCCACAAAATTACTTTCTTTATGACTGCAATACCACATAAAATGCTGTAACAAGTGATCAAAACATCAAATCTATCACAAAACAGTATCAAGAAAAAAAATCATCATTTTGCCCCACAAAAATAAAACATCAACAAAACAATAAAAATGTGATGGATTTTCTAAAATGACGATTCAACTCCCCCAATTTTTTTTGCAAACATCGGTTTTAATTTTTCTCTATGAAAATTATTTAAAAAGGCTGGACATGTTTGGTATTGCTGTAATCATACTTATGAGGAGAATCATAACGAAATCAATTTTACCACAAAAAGTACACCGTAAAGACAACTGACAAAAAAACATGTAAGAAATGTGTACAGTGCCTTGTGAAAGTATTCAGCCCCCCTGAAGTTTTTAACCTTTTGCCACATTTCAGGCTTCAAACATTAAGATATAAATTCTAATACTTTTGTGAAGAATCAACAACAAGTCGGACAGAATCGTGAGGTGGAACCAAATTTATTGGATATTTAAACTTTTTCAACAAATAAACTGTAAAGTGTGGCGTGCAATATTATTCGGCCCCTTGAGTTAATCCTCTGTAGCGCCCCCTTGTGCTGCGATTACAGCTGCAGTCTCTTGGGGTTTGTCTCTATCAGTGAAATTCTTGCCCATTCTTCCTTGCAGAACAGCTGGAGCTCAGTGAGGTTGGATTGAGGCGTTTGTGAACAGCAGTTTTCAGCTCTTTCCACAGATTCTCCATTGGATTCAGGTCTGGATGTGACTTGTCCATTCTAACACTTGGATATGTTTATTTTTGATCCATTCCATTGTAGATTTTGCTTTATGTTTGGGATCATTGTCTTGTTGGAAGATAAATCTCCGTCCCAGTCTCAGGTCTTTTGCAGACTCCAGCAGGTTTTCTTCCAGAATGTTCATGTATTGGGCTCCATTAGGGATGGGCGAATCTACTCGCTAGAACTCGTTACTCTGCGAGTAGTAAGGGACTCGCAGGACTCGGTACTCTGCGAGTTTCCCAGCGATTACTCGCACAGTAACGAGTCCAATGCAAATCAATGGCAATCCTAGTTTTGTCAGAGACTCTGACAAAACTAGGATTGCCATTGACTTGCATTGGACTCGTTACTGTGCAAGTAATCGCAGGGAAACTTGCAAAGTAAGGAGTCCAGCTGTCTGCTCTGTGTCTGCTCTCAGCCTGCAGGCTGCAGCAGCTCCAGGGTCCTAGAGCCCGCCTGCTCTCCCTGTGCACAGAGATGATGTAGCAGAGCTGAGATTGTTCTCAGTCTGCTCATTCCCTGTGCATAGACATCTATATCTATGCACAGGGGATGTAGCAGAGAGGACATCGCGTATTGGACTACGTCGGACGGAAGAGGATTTTTTTAATTAAAGATGGAGTCCCTAATGGCTTTTTTTTTTTATTTCTAATAAAAAATTTTCTCTGTGTTGTGTTTTTTTTAACCCTTTATTGGAGATTCTTAGTGGACGGGTCAAACCAGGCCTGACATTAAGAATCCCGGGCTTAATACCAGCTTGTATAACAAAGCTGGTATTAACCCCTTTATTACCCAGCGTGCCACCGCCACCAGGGCCGCTGGAAGAGCGGGGTTCAGCGCCAGAGGATGGCGCTTCAATGAACGCGCCATCTTCTGGGGCGGCTGCGGGCTGCAATTTGCAGCGGGGGGTGCCCAGAAAGCTTGGGCATCCCTGCGCTGCGGATTCCAGCCCCCAGCTGCTTAGCTGTACCTGGCTAGACATAAAAAAAAAATGCGTGGGGCTCCGCGCAATTTCTATTATTTCATGAAATTCATGAAATAATAAAAAAAAAGGGCTCCCATATATTCTTGTGTGTCTGGCCAGGTGCAAATAGGCACCTGGGGGTTGGGGCAGCCCGTTGCTGCCTGCTGGATCCGGCTGGTTCCAGAAATACGGCGAAGCCCACGTCAAATTTTTTTCTGACAAATCCATAAAACAATGTAAATAAAAGGGACTGCATCTTTATTAACCCCTGGACCATGGGGTTAGGACTCGCCCATCACTAGGCTCCATTCTACATTTTTGGTGTCTCCCAGGCGGCTTGTGGCAAACTTCAAACAAGACTTTTCATGGATATCTTTGAGAAATGGCTTTCTTCTTGCCAATCTTCCATAAAGGCCAGATTTGTGCAGTGTACGACTGATTGTTGTCCTATGGTTTAGAGGGACGGGCCGGGTCTTGGTAGATTTGCAGTGTTCTGATACTCCTTCCATGTCAATATGATCGCTTGCACAGTGCTCCTTCAGATGTTTAATACTTGGGAAATCTTTTTGTATCCAAATCCTGCTTTAAACTTCACCACAACAGTATCTCGGACCTGCCTGGTGTGTTCCTTGGTCTTCATGATGCTCTCTGCACTGGATACAGACCCCTGAGACTATCACAGAGCAGATGCATTTATACGGAGACTTGATTACACACAGGTGGATTCTATTTATCATTACCAGTCATTTAGGACAACATTGGATCATTCAGAGATCCTCACTGACCTTCTGGAGGGAGTTTGCTGCTCTGAAAGTAAAGGGGCTGAATAATATTGCACCCCCCACTTTTCAGTTTTTTGTTAAAAAAGTTTAAAATATGCAATAAATCTCATTCCACTTCACGATTGTGTCCCACTTGTTGTTGATTCTTCACAAAAAAATTAGAATTTATATCTTTATGTTTGAAGCCTGAAATGTGGCAAAAGGTTGAAAAGTTCAAGGGGCCAAATACTTTCACAAGGCACTGTATTTTTTCCAATTTTTTTCCCATATGGAATTTTCCCACATTTTACAGTACATTATATGGTAAAATGAATGGTGCCATTCAAAAGTAAACAAGACCTCATATGTCTAGGTGGACAGAAAAGTAAAAATGATACGGCTCTGGGGAAAAGGGGAGAAAAGAGCAAGAATGCAAAAATGAAATTTGGCTGCATTGCAAAAGGGCTAAAGATATTATTAAAGAGAACCTGTTATAGTGCTTTTATATTCCAAACTGAGTGCATGTATGTAAAGGTGCTTTAATGCTGACGAAATCTTTACTTCTCTTGTAAAATCTGTTTTGCTGTTTTAGAGCAATCCATAGTTGACGTTATATGCTAATGAGCTGTAAGTGCAGTGGGCGGGGCCTGCACTTTCAGCTCTCCTGCCTCTCCCTATTCCCTGCTCACTTCCTGCCCCCTGTTTCTGAGGGTCATCGAAAGTACCTTGTCTTTCAGAGAAAGGGGGCCAGGCCAGCAGTGATCGGGGAGCTGAAAGCGCAGGCCCCACCCACTGCACTTACAACTCATTAGCATACAACTTTAACTATGGATATCAATAAAATGTAAAAATGGACTTCTATAGGAAAGTTACAATTTTAATCAGCATTGAAGTATCTTTGCACACATGCCATCAGTTTGAGGTAATGAATCCTGATAACAGGTTTTCTTTAAAGAAGATTTCCCCTTTCAACTATTTTTATTCCTTACAGTCTGATTTATAAAATAGTAATCTGAGCATTACCTACTCTCCCCAGGTCCAGCGCTGCCCCTGTGCCGTTGCTCTGGTGCCTAATGATCTGCTGCAATGATCACATAATGTCAACAGTATTAAAGACAATCACTATTTAATTGTATTCCCTATGAATAGAGTTAAAGGGAACTTATCAGCAGGTTTTCCCCTATAAAATAGAGGCAGCGCCATAGTGACGCGATGATGATTATAATGAAACATCTATTTGATAAAGTAAGAATGTTTGTACCGTATTAGCCACATTAAAGTTATCCAATGTTAGCTATCTGTGTCTAAAACACTTTTGTAGCCCTGATCACACCATGATGGATATGAAAATACTAGTTCTGAAAGCTAACTTCAAATCACAAAGAATCAAGAGAATCTGAGAATATAAATTTATGATTACCTTTGACACATTTAAGCCAGGAATGAATGTGTCGCATGGATTTACATCTTTCTACATCAATTGAGGAATCTTCAAGTCTCAGACCAACCACTAATCAAAGGATTATACAAATGTCTATGCCTCTTATCTCTGAACTCTGACCTAGCTGCTCTTTTCCCCTCCCAAGACTGACCACTATATTCTGCTTCACGTCACCTGCTTTATATACTGCATTATCCAACCCTGCATTTGTATATATGTGTGTGTTGAAAGGTTTTGTCATTATTAAGCCTGATGAAGAGGACATAGAGTTTGCTTGCTATATTTACCAACTTTTCAGTTCTAGTTGAGAAATCTAAGGCTTCATTGCAGAAAACTCCTTGTTCAAGACTTCAGAAATGACGTTGGTGCAGTATCTTCAGCCTCAGGTAGGGACTTTGTGGGTCAGGTCTTTAGTATGGATTCCTCTTCCTGCCTTGCCTCCTTTTTTATTAAATGTTGCGCTGCTTCTGCCATTACTGCTGTTGGCTGTGTGTGCACATTGCTATTGTGACATTGTCTTCAATAAAATGGTACAGGAATCAGGGGGTGCATGTATCGCAATCTTCGGGGCCGTTTTATTGAAGTCACTGTAGAAGACAAATGTGAGTGGTAGCAGCGCATGTGCAGATTGAGTGACGGCCGCTCATAGTTATCTCCACAGTGTCCTCAACAAAATAGTACCAGAGATTGAGGTACGAGCATGGGCTGATCCAGAGCCATTTTACTGAAGATACTATGGAGATGAATATGAGCAGTGCCAGCGCATGCACAGATTAAATTTTCTTTATCTGCACTTGCACTATTGCCATTCATATTCATCTCCACAGTGCACAGATTGAATTTTTTATTATCTGTGCATGTGCCACCGCTCATAGTCATCTCCACAGTGTCTTTAATAAAATGGCGCTGGAGAATGAGGTACCTGCATGCGCTGATTCTGGCGTCATTTTTTTGAAGACAAGGTCACAATAGCAATGCAAATGCACTGCCAACAGTGAAGGTTTAAGTAAGGATTATTCTGCAATCAAGGATCAGATTTCTCAAGTAAAGGTATCATTATGATGACCTTTGACACATTTAAAGCACGAATGAATGTGTCGCATGGATTTATGTCTTTCAACATCAACTGAGGATTCTTCAAGTCTCAGACCAACCACTAATCAAAGGACAATAAAAATGTCTTTGCCTTTTATATCATTCTAGCACTTAGCTGCCTGTCACCACCTCACGGCCCGGTGCACTTGCCCTGCAGCCTGCCTCCTCTCCTCTTATCTCCCTTACCTCCTCACGTCCTGTCCAGGGGCAGGGGGCCCGTGCTCCTGTCATCCACCGTCGCTCCCTGAGGTCCAGATCCCGTCCCCACAGACATGCCGCCCGGGTGCACGCTCCCAGGCCTGCTGCACTTCTTCCTTCATCTTCCTTCCCAGGGCACACATAGGGGGCGGGCCCACGTGCTTACAGGCATTTATGGAGACAGCTCACCCTTACTCCGCCCCTTCCTCCCAGCCTATCACCAGCAGGTTTTGGGGATAAAAAGGTCTCACACACTCCAGGACTTTGCCAGGGCAACTTCTTTCTTACTGAAGTTGCAGCCCCAGGTCTCTCTCAGTTAGGGCTCTGCAGTCTGGTTCGCTGTACTTAACCTGTGTCCCTTTTGTCCTAGTCGGGTCTGGCAGTTCTTCTGTACTTCGTGCCCTGGCTCCTGTGCTGTTACCTGCTGTCACCGGTCAGCTTCTACCCGCTGAGTTCTCCCCGATTAAGCCTGTTCCCTGTCTTACCCCTAGGGTTGGTTCAACACGGGTCTCCGCCTCATCGGCCCCTTCACAGCTGTTCAATGGGAAATCCCTGTTAGGGGTTCAATCCATCCTTGGGCTCCTGGGAGGTACCCCGGTGTTGTGGTTCCGTGGCCTTCCTTAGGGGCGCCTTTCATATATATTGCTGTATCTTGCAATAATGCTTTTTGAATCTGATTTCCTGGTCTGGCTCTCCCTATCTGGTATCAGCAGCCGCCATATTTGCGATCCAGTGGGTCCCCCTGATAGATCCGTCCGTAGGGCGTGTCAGATTTTGCCCTGGCCATGGACCCCACTGATTCCAGATTTGATGCCCAGAGGGAGCTTGCTAGCCTCCGCCAGAGCCAGGAACAGGTCGTTGCTTTCATGTGGACCCTTGAGGCCCGTCTAGGTTCCCTTCTGGTGGCTGATCCAACTTTTACTACTCATATTGCAGATCTCCACCAGGAGCTGGACCGACAAGGAGGAATGCAGTCCCAGATGCTGGATTATATGACATCGGTGGATGAGCGTCTCTCGACTCTGCAGCGGTCTCCTCCAATCCCGAGTGCTGCACCTGTGTTGGTTCCCGGTGCCATGGGAGGCGCCTTATCTTCACCTCATCTCTGCAAACCCACCAGGTACTCTGGGGATCCGAAACTGTGCAGGGGTTTCATCAATCAATTCCAGCTGCATTTCAGGCTGCTTCCTCACCAATACCCCACGGACGTGGCGAAAGTAGCCTTCCTGGCATCACACCTGGAGGGCCAAGCCTTGGCCTGGTTCAACCCGCTTCTGGAGAGAGAGGACCCCATCGTACCCAATCTGCGGGCCTTCTTGGACACCTTCCGGAGGATCTTTGATGACCCGGGTCGGACGGCTTCTGCTACTGAGGCGCTATTTAACCTACAACAAGGTACTCAGTCCGTCGGCCAATACGCCATACGGTTCCGTACTTTGGCCTCGGAGCTTCGCTGGTCAGACGAGCCCCTGATTGGGGTCTTCCGGAGAGGGTTGTCCGGCCGCCTGAAGGATGAGCTTGCAGTACTAGACCTTCCCGGCACCCTGGACGAATTCATCTCCCTTGCCGTCCGGATGGACCGCCGTCTACAGGAATGTACCAAGGAGAGGACCCAGGAGAGAAGACGACCCTGCTTTGCACCCTCTTTCCAGAGGCCGCTGATACCAGTACTGCTTCTTCTGCTGCAGCTCATGAACCCATGGAGGTGGATGGTCTTCGGCTAAGTCACCAGGAGTGTGAGGAGAGAGTCGCCCGAAGGTTGTGTCTCTATTGCGGTGGATCCAACCACTTCCGTCGGCAATGTCCCAGAAGACCGGAAAACTCCTCCACCTAGGACAGGTAAGAGAGGCCATCCTAGGTGAGAGTGATACCTCTCAACCATTGACTGTGTCTATACAGGTGAAGGTCGGTGACAGGTGGTTGTCAGAGTTGGCGTATTTGGACTCAGGATCTGCAGGTAACTTCATACAGCAAAACATGGCTCTCCGCCTCGGCATCCCTGTACATCCTTTGCAGCATCCCCGTACCATCACCTCTGTTGATGGGAGACTCCTGCAGGACTACGTTGAGGGCATTACCGATGAGGTGGAGTTACAAATCAGAGCCCTTCATACGGAGAGGATAGCCTTTTATGTGCTTCCCACTCTCTCCCCTCCATTCATGCTCGGTCTGCCATGGCTGCATACGCATGAGCCAGTCATTGACTGGCGCAGTGGGGAGGTTCAGCGTTGGGGTCCAGCCTGCCATAGCCGTTGTCTGCTCTCCGTCCGGCCTGCCCGTTTGCCTCCCTCACCTACATCCTTGCCCGGACTCCCGGAGGCTTACTGGGCCTACGCTGACGTCTTCGACAAATGAGAAGCAGAGATCTTACCCCCACACAGGCCTTACGATTGTCCCACCAATTTGGTTCCGGGTGCTTCTTTTGCTGCAGGACGCGTCTACCCGCTGTCCCCTGCTGAGACCCAGGCGATGTCGGAATACGTCACGGACAGCTTGGCCCGGGGATTCATCCAGAAGTCCACATCCCCTGTTGGAGCCGGGTTCTTCTTCGTAAAAAAGAAGGATGGATCCTTGCTAGTGTTGAGCGAGCATGCTCGGCACTACTCGGTACTCGCACGAGTATCACTGTACTCGGGCGACTCGCCGAGCACCGAGTAATCTCGCGATACTCGTGCTGTGCTCGTGGTCGTCATCTCTCCATGTTGGCGCTCTTTTGAGAGCCAGCCCACGTGCAGGGATTGGCTGACAGACCACTGCAATGCCACAGCCCTGTTAGTTGTGGCATAGCAGTGATTGGCCGCCCTGCACAGCGTCACCGAGCCTTTATAACTCCCGGCGCGCTGTGCTCGGCACACAGCCATCCAGACAGTGAGTGTAGGGAGAGTGTCTGCTGCTGATTAGGGACAGATTTGCGTCCCTCATAGGTAGATCCGGATCAGGGCTGCAAACTGCTGCTGACCACAACAGTCCTTCTCAGGACTAATCTAGGAGGACATAGGCAGGGTGATCCAGATCGGAGTCCAAGATTTCCAGTGACCAGAACAGTCCTTCTCAGGACTAATCTAGGAGGATATAGGCAGGGTGATACAGATTGGAATCCAAGCTTTTCAGTGACCATTAGAGTCACCACACTCTTGTACTTAGTACCTTAATACAGGTTAGGGACTAAAATCCTCTCTTCAAACCATTACAGTCACCAGACAGGTGTACGTACTACCTTAATACAGGTTAGGGACTAAAATCCTCTCTTGAAACCATTACAGTCACCAGACAGGTGTACGTACTACCTTTATACAGGTTAGGGAACTAAAATCCTAACTCTTGTCATCTCAACAGTCACCACACTGTTGTACGTCATACGTTTATACAGGTTAGGGAACTAAAATCCTAACTCTTGTCATCTCAACAGTCACCACACTGATGTACGTCATACGTTTATACAGGTTAGGGAACTAAAATCCTAACTCTTGTCATCTCAACAGTCACCACACTGTTGTACGTCATACCCTTTATACAGGTTAGGGAACTAAAATCCTAACTCTTGTCATCTCAACAGTCACCACACTGTTGTACGTCATACGTTTATACAGGTTAGGGAACTAAAATCCTAACTCTTGTCATCTCAACAGTCACCACACTGTTGTACGTCATACGTTTATACAGGTTAGGGAACTAAAATCCTAACTCTTGTCATCTCAACAGTCACCACACTGTTGTACGTCATACCCTTTATACAGGTTAGGGAACTAAAATCCTAACTCTTGTCATCTCAACAGTCACCACACTGTTGTACGTCATACGTTTATACAGGTTAGGGAACTAAAATCCTAGCTCTTGTCATCTCAACAGTCACCACACTGTTGTACGTCATACGTTTATACAGGTTAGGGAACTAAAATCCTAACTCTTGTCATCTCAACAGTCACCACACTGTTGTACGTCATACGTTTATACAGGTTAGGGAACTAAAATCCTAACTCTTGTCATCTCAACAGTCACCACACTGTTGTACGTCATACCCTTTATACAGGTTAGGGAACTAAAATCCTAACTCTTGTCATCTCAACAGTCACCACACTGTTGTACGTCATACGTTTATACAGGTTAGGGAACTAAAATCCTAACTCTTGTCATCTCAACAGTCACCACACTGTTGTACGTCATACGTTTATACAGGTTAGGGAACTAAAATCCTAACTCTTGTCATCTCAACAGTCACCACACTGTTGTACGTCATACGTTTATACAGGTTAGGGAACTAAAATCCTAATCTCCTGTGACCTCCACAGTCACCAGACAGTTGTCGCTCTATACAGGCAAAATGCGCAAAGGCGTTGGCAAGGGCGTTGGCAAGGAACAAGGAAGTGGACGTGATGGTGGTGCAGGCAGAGGCCGAGGTCGTGTGCAAGCACTCATTTCGCAACAACAAAGGGCCACATCTCCTCGCTCGCACGTCCTGTCCCAAATTCTTGGGGCCCGCAGCAGTACACCACTGTTGAACCAAGACCAGTGTCAACAGGTTGTTACTTGGATAGCGGATAATGCTTCAAGTCAGATGGGCACCTCCACAAACACCCTGTCTTCCGCACGGTCAACTGTCAGTAGCCGTGATACTGCACCGCACATTTCCCAACCTGATCCTCCTTCCTACCACCTGGCCGAGTACACGTCCACGGACATTTCAGATCCCACACTAGGACACTCGGAAGAGCTGTTCACGTATCCATTCGCAGAATCTGGCCTGTCGCCACCTCCTCTTGAAGTGGGTCATGAGGAGATGGTATGTACAGATGCCCAAATATTTGAACAGCCGCGTTATGACGAACGGAACGTTGTCAAAGTGTCTCAACAAGGGTGGACGATGATGAGACACAATTGCCAGGAAGTCAGGAGGAGGATCAGGGTGCGGAAGAGGAAGACGACGTGGTGGATGATCCAGTAGCTGACCCTACATGGCAGGAGGATATGCAGAGCGAGGACAGCAGTGCACAGGGGGAGGGAGGCGTAGCATCCCAACAGCCAGTACGAAGCAGGGTTGCGTCCGCAGGCAGAAGGCAGGCAACCGTTCTCCGGAACAAAAACACGACTCAAGGTGCCTGTGCAAATGTTCGGTCTTCCCGAGTCTGGGATTTTTTTAAGTTGGCTCCAGAAGACTCTAAAAAGGCCATTTGCCACACCTGCCATGCCACTATCAGCAGGGGTACGAAAACTAGCAGCCTGACCACCACCAGCATGATCAGGCACATGTCAGCCAAGCACCCGACTTTGTGGGAAGTACCACAGAGTCGAGGAGCGGTGCGTGCTGATGTCACTGCTACGTCTTCGGCTGTTGTGCATGCAAGCCAATCCCCTGTCCATGCTGGCCGCGAACAAGCCTCCGGTCCAGCACCTGAAGTTGCTGAAGCACAAATTACACCACCATCAAGCACGTCCTTGTCCCAGCGCAGCGTTCAATTATCCATTCAGCAAACATTTGAACGCAGGCGCAAATTCGCTGCCAATGCCCCACTTGCCACAGTCCTCAATGCTCACATTTCGCGACTCATAGCGCTAGAAATGTTGCCTTTCCGTCTGGTGGAGACGGACGCATTCCGCGACCTGATGGCGGCTGCTGTCCCACGTTACTCGGTCCCCAGCCGACACTATTTCTCCAGATGTGCTGTCCCCGCATTGCATAACCACGTGTCCAACAGCATCACACGTGCCCTGAACAATGCTGTTTCAGCCAAAGTCCACCTAACCACTGACACATGGACAAGTGCTTGTGGGCAAGGCTGCTACATCTCCTTGACGGCACACTGGATTAATATTGTGGAGGCTGGGACCCAGTCTGAGCGAGGGACGGAACACGTCCTTCCCACACCAAGGATAGCAGGCCCTTCCTCTGTCATGGTTTCACCGACACTCTACAGCTCCGGAATGTCATGCTCTTCAGCCCCTCCTCCTCCACCTGCGCATCCTCATCCACTGTACCCTCCACACCAGTCCCAAGCTGGAAGCACTTCAGCCCTGCCTCTGCAAAGCGGCAACAGGCTGTGCTGAAGCTAGTCTGCATAGGTGACAAACCCCACAATGCAGAAGAGGTGTGGACAGCTCTGAAACAGCAGGCAGATCACTGGCTCACACCTCTGAACCTAAAGCCAGGAAAGGTCGTGTGTGACAATGGCCGGAACCTGGTGGCAGCTTTGAGGCGAGGGCAGCTGACGCATGTTCCATGCGTGGCCCATGTGCTCAACCTGGTGGTTCAGAGGTTTGTGAAGTCATACCCGGAGGTGTCTGACCTGCTGGTAAAAGTTCGGCGTCTGTCAGCACATTTTCGCAAGTCACCTGCTGCTTCAGCCGGCCTTGCCAGCTTTCAGCGCCGTTTGCGTCTTCCGGCCCACAGACTGGTGTGTGATGTCCCCACGCGTTGGAATTCAACGCTGCACATGTTGGTCAGGATATGTGAGCAGAAGAGGGCAGTTGTGGACTACCTGCATCACCTAAGCCGTCGGGAAATGGGTCAAACTGCACACATAACACCTGAGGAGTGGAGATGGATGTCGGACCTATGCACCGTTCTCCAAAACTTTGAGGACTCCACCAAGATGGTGAGCGGCGATGACGCCATTATTAGCGTCACCATACCACTACTCTGCCTTCTAAAACGGTCTCTGCTGAAAATAAAAGAGGATGCATTGCAGGCCGAGCGCAATGACTTAGAGCAAGAAACTGTAGTGGGTGTGGGTGAAAACACACAGCCCAGCCTCATGTCATCACAACGTGTAGTGGAGGACTATGACGAGGAGGAGGAGGAGGAGGATGAAGACATGGAGCAACTCTCAGGCCAAATTGGGGATATGACATGCACACCAGTCATAACCTCGATTCAGCGTGGCTGGCCAGAGGACAGGGGAGATGAGGAGGAGGAGGAGGAGGAGGAGGAGGACAGCATGTTCAGTCATCGTGTTGGTCTGGATACTGATGTGATGGCTGTTAAGAGTCTGGCGCACATGGCTGACTTTATGGTAAGCTGCCTGTCTCGTGACCCTCGCGTTCAGAACATCTTGGCCGACAATCAGTACTGGTTGGCAACACTCTTAGATCCAAGCTACAACGAGAACTTTATGTCTCTCATTCCTGAGGCGGAGAGGTCAGCCAAAATGCTGCAGTTCCAGAGGGCCATAGTCACGGAAGTTGTGAAATCCTTCCCCTCACAAAATGCTAGCGGCATAGGTCAGGATTCGATGGACAACCAAGGCGTACGGCCGAGAGGGGCACAAGTCCAATCCGCCAGAGGCAGGGGAACTGTCTTTACGATGTGGGACAATTTTCTCAGCCCCTCACGTACCACAGCCCCTGAGGTGCGGAGTAGTGCCACCAGAAATGCTAAGTTTGGGCAGATGCTGAAGGAGTACCTTGCAGATCGAACAACTGTACTGCGAGATTCATCGGTGCCTTTCAATTATTGGGTCTCCAAGCTCGACACGTGGCATGAATTGGCTCTCTACGCCTTGGAAGTCCTGGCCTGCCCTGCCGCTAGCGTTTTATCAGAGCGTGTTTTCAGTGCAGCAGGTGGAATAATCACTGATAAACGCACCCGCCTGTCAACTGAAAATGCGGACAGGCTCACTCTGATCAAGATGAACAAGGGTTGGATTGGGCCAGACTTCACCACACCACCAGCAAATGACAACTGAATTTAATTTTGTTATTTGAATTTGACATGTACCTCCACTCACCCATGGGTACACACTTCCGTACTTTGGCTAATCGCTGGACTGCTACTCCTTCTCCTCATGTGACACCATGATGAGCGTTAGAATAGTTAGGCTCTTGTTTGAGGTATACCCGCAGTGGTAAATTTTTTAGCCCATTCTGTTAGAATGGGCATTACAACGACAGGAGACCCGCTCCTTTTCAATGGGAAAAAATGTTTTTAGGCACTCCTACACGTCTCTATCCAGGGACAAAGAGGAGCCTCCCAATTTTTGGCTGCCCTGACAAAAGGGCTATACTACAATACACCCTGTTCTTCTTAACAGGCCCTCCTGCACGTCTCTATCCAGGGACAAAGAGGAGCCTCCCAATTTTTGGCTGCCCTGACCAAAGGGCTATACTAAAATACACCCACTTGAGGATTACAGGCCCTCCTGCACGTCTCTATCCAGGGACAAAGAGGAGCCTCCCAATTTTTGGCTGGCCTGAACAAAGGGCTATACTAAAATGCACCCACTTGAGGTTACAGGCCCTACTACATGTCTGTAAGCATGGGTCATTGTTGAACCTCCCAATTTTTGGCTGCCCTGACCAAAGGGCTATACTATAATACACCCACTTGAGGGTTACAGGCCCTACTACATGTCTGTAAGCATGGGTCATTGTTGAACCTCCCAATTTTTGGCTGCCCTCACCAAAGGGCTATACTAAAATACACCCACTTGAGGGTTACAGGCCCTCCTGCACGTCTCTATCCATGGACAAAGAGGAGCCTCCCAATTTTTGGCTGCCCTGACCAAAGGGCTATACTAAAATACACCCACTTGAGGGTTACAGGCCCTCCTGCACGTCTCTATCCAGGGACAAAGACGAGCCTCCCAATTTTTGGCTGCCCTGACCAAAGGGCTATACTAAATTACACCCACTTGAGGGTTACAGGCCCTACTACATGTCTGTAAGCATGGGTGATTGTTGAACCTCCCAATTTTTGGCTGCCCTGACCAAAGGGCTATACTAAAATACACCCACTTGAGGGTTACAGGCCCTCCTGCACGTCTCTATCCAGGGACAAAGAGGAGCCTCCCAATTTTTGGCTGCCCTGACCAAAGGGCTATACTAACATACACCCACTTGAGGGTTACAGGCCCTACTACATGTCTGTAAGCATGGGTCATTGTTGAACCTCCCAATTTTTGGCTGCCCTGACCAAAGGGCTATACTAAAATACACCCACTTGAGGGTTACAGGCCCTCCTGCACATCTCTATCCAGGGACAAAGAGGAGCCTCCCAATTTTTGGCTGCCCTGACCAAAGGGCTATACTAACATACACCCAGTTCTTGTTTACAGGCCATCCTGCATGTCTGTATCCAGGGGCATTGGTGAACCTCCCAATTTTTGACTGCCCTTGCAAAGGAAGATACTACAGTAGACCCAGTTCCTCAAAATGGGCACTTTATGTCTAGACAGGGCTTCATGTACGTCTCTTGTCAGGGTCATCTGAGTGTCGCACAATGTTTTCACGTAAAATCTTTCATGTAATCACAAAAAGTGACATACACCAGCTTTATCTCACTATTGGGTATGTGCCCTTAACATTTCCAACCTAAATATTCATTTTGGTGTCATTTTGGAAGGTTTTCTGGAGACTCCGTAAAATTGGCGTGAAACTCGGACAACATTGTTCAGAGCTGTGACTTTTGAGTGAGAAATGCTTCCAGGGGTCTTCCCCATGGTGTTGCCATGTCATTTCAGCACTCTTCTGAGACTTTTGTGACATTTTTAGGGTTTTTCCAGGCAGCCGGCAGTCATTTCATAAAAATACTCGTGTCTCCCATAGGATAACATTGGGCTCGTTACTCGGGCCGAGTACACGAGTATCTCGGGATGCTCGGCCCGAGCTTCGAGCACCCGAGCATTTTAGTACTCGCTCATCACTAATCCTTGCGTCCCTGCATAGATTACCATGGTCTAAACGCTATTACGGTAAAGAACAAGTATCCATTGCCTCTTATTCCAGAACTCTTCGATCGGCTCCGTGGTGCCCGGATTTTCACCAAGCTGGATCTGCGAGGGGCATATAACCTCATCCGGGCCGGTGACGAGTGGAAAACCGCCTTCAACACCCGTGATGGCCACTACGAGTACCGGGTGATGCCCTTCGGCCTAAGTAACGCACCAGCCGTCTTCCAGGAGTTCGTGAACGACGTCTTCCGGGACCTTCTGTACGTATGTGTAGTGGTATACCTAGATGACATCTTGGTTTTCTCCCCAGACCTAACCACACACAGAAGAGATGTCTGACGAGCCCTCCTTCGCCTACGGGAGAACCGTTTGTTTACCAAGTACGAAAAATGCCTCTTCGAGCGGTCTTCTCTGCCTTTCCTCGGATATCTCATCTCTGACTCCGGGCTGAAGATGGATCCAGAGAAGTTATCGGCCATCATGACCTGGCCTCGGCCAGTCGGGATCAAGGCCATCCAGCGGTTCGTGGGATTCGCCAACTACTACCGGCAATTCATCCCTCACTTCTCGGATCTGGTCAAGCCTCTCACGGTGCTTACACGCAAAGGGACCTCTGCGAATGAGTGGTCTCCAGAGGCCGAGTACTCCTTCCTGGCGCTCAAGCAGCCCTTCTCCTCCGCACTGGCCCTGCACAGGCCCATTGCAGAGAAACAGTTCTTTCTGGAGGTGGACGCATCCTCCACGGGAGTCGGGGCCGTCCTCACGCAGAAATCCTCCTCTGGGCGCATGGTAACATGTGGCTTCTTCTTGAAGGCCTTTTACCCCTGCGAGCGGAACTACTCCATCGGTGACCGTGAGTTGCTTGCCATCAAGATGGCCTTGGAGGAGTGGCGTTACCTCCTGGAGGGAGCAGTGCATCCTGTGGTCATCTACACCGACCACAAGAATTTGGCCTATCTCCAGTCCGCCCAGAGACTCAACCCTCGGCAAGCCCGTTGGTCTTTATTCTTTGCTCGGTTTGACTACCGTCTTCACTTTTGTCCCGCAGATAAGAATATCAAGGCTGATGCTCTCTCCCGGTCCTTTCTCACTGACGATCAAGAGGAGGAACCCCGTTCCATCATCGATCCATCCAAGGTGATTGTGGTAGCACCGCTCCGACTGTCAGAGGTACCCCCAGGTAAGACACTGGTGCCTGAGCCGAACCGAGAACACGTTCTTCGCTGGGGACATTCCTCTTTACTAGCTGGGCACACAGGACTAACAAAGACCTTACAGCTAATCGGCCGGCACTACTGGTGGCCTGGGATGCGTTAAGAGGTCACGGACTACGTTTCTGCCTGTTCTTCCTGTGCCCGCAACAAGACCCCCAAGCAGCTTCCCGCCGGCCAGCTCCTGCCCCTGCCGATACCATCAGAACCCTGGCAACACATCGCGATGGACTTCATCACGGATCTTCCTGCTTCCTCTGGTAACACCGTCATCTGGGTCGTAGTGGACAGGTTTTCCAAAATGGGTCACTTCGTTTCTCTTCCTGGTCTTCCCTCGGCACCCCGTCTTGTCGAGCTGTTCGTTCAACACGTCCTCCGGTTGCATGGCTTACCCTCAACATGTTTCTGATAGGGGAGTGCAGTTCGATGTCCCGGTTCTGGCGTTCCCTCTGCAGGAAACTCATGTTGCTTTGGACTTTTCTTCGGCCTATCATCCGCAGTCCAACAGGACAGGTGGAACGAGTAAATCAGGTGTTGGCTGGCTATCTGCGGCACTTCGTCAATGCGCACCACGACGATTGGCATCCCTACTGCTCTGGGCGGAGTTCTCCTACAACAATCATGTCGGTGAGTCGTCACGTAACACTCCGTTTTTTATTGTATATGGGCAGCACCTCCAATGGATATCCGGCGGCAGAGGCTGTGGCTCGCGACTTCGTCACCATCTGGAACGAGACCCGAGCAGCTCTGGAGAAAGCATCCCAGCGTATGAAGGACCATGCCGACAAGAGGAGACTGATGCCCAGCCATTCCAGCCAGGAGAGAAGGTATGGCTACTCGTCAAAATACGTCCGCCTCAAGGTGCCCTCCTACAAGCTCGGTCCTCGTTACATCGGCCCGTTCGAGGTTATCCGAAGGCTCAATGAGTGAGCTACCAGCTACAACTGCCTCCTTCTCTATGTATACATAATTCTTTTCACTGTTCCTCCTCAAGCCCGTGGTCCTCAACCGCTTCTCTCGGGATCGGGAGTACATCCTCCTCCGGTCTCGGCCAACGACGAATACGAGATCAGTGCCATTCTGGACGTGAAGAAGAAAGGGCGTTCCACATGGTATTGGTCGATTGGAAGGGGTTTGGTCCTGAGGAGCGTCCTGGGAGCCGACGGGCAATGTCAACGCTCCTCGTCTCCTACGGCGGTTCCTTGCCGGCCGCCGACCGGGGGGGCCTGGAGGGGGGGTACTGTCACCACCTCACGGACCCGGTGCACTTGCCCTGCAGCCTGCCTCCTCTCCTCTTATCTCCCTTACCTCCTCACGTCCTGTCCAGGGGCAGGGGGCCCGTGCTCCGGTCATCCACCGTCGCTCCCTGAGGTCTAGGTCCCGTCCCCGCAGACATGCCGCCCAGGTCCACGCTCCCAGGCCTGCTGCACTTTCTCCTTCATCTTCCTTCCCAGGGCACACATAGGGGGCGGGCCCGCATGCTTACAGGCATTTATGGAGACAGCTCACCCTTACTCCGCCCCTTCCTCCGGTCCTCAGTTAGGGCTCTGCAGTGTGGTTCGCTGTACTTAACCTGTGTTCCTTTTTGTCCTAGGTCAGGTCTGGTAGTTCTTCTGTACTTTGTGCCCTGGCTCCTGTGCTGTTACCTGCTGTCACCTGTCGGCTTCAACCCGCTGAGTTCTCCCCGATTAAGCCTGTTCCCTGTCGTACCCCTAGGGTCGGTTCAACATGGGTCTCCCCTCATCGGCCCCTTCACAGCTGTTCAAGGGGAAATCCCTGTTAGGGGTCAATCCATCCTTGGGCTCCTGGGAGGTACCCCGGTGTTGTGGTTTCCGTGGCCTTCCTTAGGGGCGCCTTTCATATATATTGCTGTACCTTGCAATAAAGCTTTTTGAATGTGATTTCCTGGTCTGGCTCTCCCTATCTGGTATCAGCAGCCGCCATATTTGCGGTCCAGTGGGTCCCCCTGATAGATCCGTCCGTAGGGCGTGATACTGCCTCTACTTTATAGGGCAAAAACCTGCTGTCAGTTCCCTTTAAACAGCCTCATATGTTAAAATATTTCAGTACCCATTGTGAATATGTTCGATATTTCCACTGTTTCTGGAAGTGTATCATACCAAATTAAAATTACGTCACAATTGGTAAAATAATAGAATAAAAAGGAAACAAACCATAATCAATTTATAAATGCAATCAGACTTTTCATGGTCACTTATAAATGCGGCCCATGGTGATGCAGAGTAAACTCGGAGTGACAGTCTCCAGCATGCATCGTCAACATGTTTATTGATTACTTGCACAAATCTGAGAAAAGCCCTCCTCTTGGGAATTGGAGAAGAAGCTGCAAGTCACAAGGAAAGAAACTCCTAAGGACAAAGTGCGACCAGACGCTGTCCAACTTAGAGAGCAACTAGAGCAGTCAGCCTAAGAGCTTCGCTCCCGCTTTAATCAATACTGTGTCAAACATAAAATGCCTGCTCCTGCTCTTAAGCGAAATGTGTCTAACGTCTTTAAAAGCATTGATTTGAGATGGATCAATGCATATCCAGGCACGTTTTACCATGTAGAAAAAAAGACTAATAACGTTTTGTAGTTAAGATCGGAACAGGAAGGTTTTCGGTGACAGGTTAAAATGAACCTTTCTGGATAACATTGACGGTACAGTAAAGGTTATACATAGTGGGTCAAGGAGATTTGTTTTGTAAGTGATAAAAAAGAAAGCTATTGGTTATTGGTAGTGCAAGATGCAATATATAATAAGAGAAGCTTTGAACAGAATTGAATACAATAGATTTTACATATCTTTGTGTGGCGCCCCTGCGGCTTGGCGCCACAGGGTAGTATTACACTTAATATAAAAATGTGTTTTTCCCTGCAAGGTAATCAGTTCAGGGTTCACTTTATGGAGTCTGTTTTTACACCCACTTAGGACCACACCACTTAGCATAGGGGGGGCCGTAATTTAGTAGGTCCCAGGAGGGTGGTGGTGGATCCGAGGATAGAGCAGTGTGAGGAAAAGTGACAGTTAGTCAGACAGTGCTGGGACGGCAGGCAGGAAGGTCAGGTCTGAAAACCCAGCTGACAGGAGGGAGCCCAGGACAGAAGGCAACAGGCCAGGACTGGTAGGAGCCGGTTGGTCACGTTGGGGAGCATCGGCATTGCGGATAGCCGAAGTAGCCAGGTGTTCATCCCTGGCTATAGACCGACGAGCTGCGGGCCCAACATAACCGGGTTGCCCTATGCACCACAAGGTACCTCGCCCCTCAGGACCGAGAACCGGTTCAAGACACTGCAGACAAGAGTCATATATTGTGGTGCTGGAGGGAAGCCTTCTTCCTCTTCTCAGGCGTCCTATCAGGACCGGTGGGGCACAAACCTTATCTTAAAGATACAGACCGTGGGACTGGCGGGAGAGCTCTGCGAGGGTGGAGAGTAAGGAAGATAAGTTAACCCAGAAAGCCATTGAAGGAAGGACATCTAGAGACTCCATAACAGGGAACCTGGAACTGGTGACCGACCCCCGGTAAACTGGATTGTACCGTACACCATCATTATCTGCCAGGACCTATTAAAGTGGAGTAAACTTGCTCTGGACTCTGTCTTCCTTACTGTGGTGCCCGGAGGGCTCAACATCATCATTAGCTCAGCAGAGGGTAAGAACTGCAGTACCAATATCTATTACTACTCCCCTCATCTCCATCATCTCCATTACTGCCCTCCCTCACCATCTTCTTTTATTGCTGCCCTGAGGTAAAGCTCCACCTGTGGGGAGCTGTTCCACACTCTGCTGCACCCACCATCACCTCAGCGGCCGGCTTGCAGCGTCGGTATCATATTACCAGGAACTACAGGTGGCATCACAATCCCCTGTAAATAACTCCTTCTCCCATCATCAACATCTACCCCAGATTATTACCAGGGCATGGCACCGGGATCCCGTCCCCCGTGACTCCCTATTCAGCAGACCCGGTGGCCAAGTACCCCCTTCTGCCCCTGGCTGTATCATCTTTGGCGTCACAAACAGAATAGAACCGGTCTGGTGAAACCAGGTGAAGTGTGCCTTAAGACTTTATTTTATTGATTGTACTGTGGATTACAAAATAGAGCTGCCATTACATCGTCTCGCAATTTAAGCTGCGTCACTACAGCAGGAGAAAAGAGCGGGAAGATAAGCCCCGCCCCTTCGATCTGCTAAGGAGTGAAGAGAATAGTGGCGGGCTCACAAATGCAACAGACTATATGCTGGCCCAAGGGCGTGCCTCGCCATCCATGGGCCATCCAAGAGGTGCCAAAAAGTCACCCCGTCCCCCTTGCTCTCAATCAACCAAGGGGGCGGGTCGAGCACCAGCCCACACCGGTTCGGGACTATAAGAACTAAGCAGGGTGCGACCGGGAGCAGACTCGAGATACCTGGTCAGGCTCCGGAACCGTTACCAGAAACCGGGTGTGAGGCGATGGCTGTCCCTAATTTCAAACAGTTGGTGCAGGAGATCGAGCAGGACATCCTGATGGACCGGGCCGAACCGGGTGTGTTGTTGCTGGAGATGGACTCCCTTCTGCCCCTGGCTGTATCATTTGTCCTAGTGATCCAATGATTAACCAGTTTGACAATGATTGGAATGGATTAGATTTTTGCTGAGTCACAGAAAGAAACCTTAGAAATTTACATTTATGCATTTATATTTTACTCTTACTTAGTCTTAATTACTTTGTGAATCTCCCCTTCAAAATTAACTAAACAAATGTATATATTGTAGTACAAAGACATTATCTATATTAACACTCTCGAATCCTCATCCTCAGCTCTGCTGCCAATTTACCTGCCTCCGCTTGCCACTCCTCTGTCTCTCTACTCTGCAAATCTTCTTATCTTCTTATTAAACCTTTCTGTTAGCCTTGCGATCCCTAGTTGATGATATATTCTATTAGCGGTGCCCTTCTTATACTATTTTTTAATACTCTGCAAATCTTATCATTGACTCCCAATTTCCCAACGGATTCAGTTTAAGCTACTAAAGGTACTGTCACACACAACGAGGCTTCAGTGATCCCGACAGCGATAACGACCTGCCGGGATCTCTGCAGCATCGTTACCTGGTCGCTGGGGAGCTATCAAACAGGCAGATCTCCCCAGCGATCAGGGACCTGGGAGCCACCTCCCACATCGCTGGAAGCAATGTTACCAGCGTCTTCCCTGCTTAGCTCAGCCTGTAAGTTGGTTGGAAGCTGGTAACTATGATAAACACTGGGTATCCAGGCAGTGTGCACTGCCTAGATACCCACTGTTTATCATAGTTACCAGCATCCTCCCTTCTTACAGGCTGCCTGTAAGCAGGGAGGATGCTGGCAAGTATGATAAACAGCTGGTATCTTTGCAGCGCGCGCTGCCTAGATACCCAGTGTTTACCATGGTTACCAGCCCCGTGAGGTCACTGATCGCTGGTCTCTCGCTGTCACATGCAGCAATGTGTGCTGACCAGCAGGAGACCAACAACCAAAAAATGGTCCTGAGCCCTTTGCAGCGATCAGCGACCTCACAGCAGTGGCCTGGTCGCTGCTAGATGTCACACATAGCGACATCGCTGGGAAGATCGTTGTGATGTCACAGTTACAACGATCTCGCTAACGATCTCGTTATGTGTGACTGGGGCTTAACACTAACCTACAAGGCCATCCATAATATATCTCCTCCACATATCTCCAAACCAATGTCCCAATATCTTCCCACACTTAATCTCCTCCCAAGACATCCTTCTCTGCTCCATTCTCATATGTTCCTCACCCAATTGCCTTTAAGATTTCTACTGATTTATCCCCCATCCACAGGAATTCTGTGCTCCAACATCGATCGCCTTCAACATTTGGAACTTTCAGACAAAACTTGAAAATCCATCCGTTCAATAAAGCTGAGAGCCTTCAATGATTACAAAGAGAGGAAAAATAGGGGGGGTCTCCCTAATTTTTGATAACCAACCCAGATACATACAGATACCTACAGTAGTGAGCTGGTGTTATTATATTGGTTGGTCAAAGCCAAAGAATATCAGTCCAAAGCTGCCCCAGAATTGGCACATCACGTTAGCTGAACCAATCTTGACACTTTACTCGGTTCTTTCCAATTGACCTGTTGCGGTGGCAATCAGGATAATATATGGGGTTATTGCAAGCAGTGATTTATGAAAAAATCACAGCTGATATCAAGCCCTGAATTAGTAATGTAGGTGAGTCTATGAGACACCTCTTTTACTAATTGTGTAAGCAAAGAATAAACTCATGCCCAGCAAAATCCTACATTTGAAATAAAAAATGCATGCACCCTCTTTCACTAATTTAGTATGCTCCAAAACAAAGCTGATGTTCTGACGTAAACAGTGTCCCATGATGATCCTTGGCTCTGCAATATCTATAGGGCTGCAGTGAGCAGTGATATTAGAAAATATGATCACTCAGCAATGATGACACAGTGTGTTCTGGAGGCCCTGATGAGAATTCACCCTTTCTAATGTCATTGCTCACTGCAGCCACTAAATATGGCAGAGCCGATAAACATCATGGATCGCTATTTATGGCAGAACATCGGGTTTGCTTTGGAGGTTAATAAATTGGTGAGAGGGTGCATGCATTTTTTTATGTCAAATAATGGATTTTTCTTGGTTTGTGTTTATTCTTTAGGCTTAAACAACATTAACAATCTTGGCCTTAGTGCGAGCTGACATTCAGCTGGCAATAACCCTTAATACCCTGTTTGCCATCAGCACAGGGCAGCTAAAAGTGCAGGGTACAGCTCCATAAAATTGCGCTGCAAAGAATGCGCCATTTTCTTGGGTGTGCTGCAGACTGAAATTCACAATGGGGGTGGGGCAGAACGCTTGGGATTATCCACGATGATACTGATTGCAGGAAGGGGGGAGGGGAGACCTGCAGCCAATATACTCACAAGGTTCCTCCACTGGATCTAGTGATTGGCGTCCACCTCAATAGTCATAAGAAATTGTAGAGATGATCCAGTGGCATGCTTCATAATCCTTTTATTGTGCAATCATAAAATCATCACAGCGCACAGGGGGTCCCGCTGGACTGTTTCGGAGGAACAGACCTCCTTAATCATTCATCATGATGATTAAGGAGGTCTGTTCCTCCGAAATGCATCCAGCGGCACCCCCTGTGCGCTGTGATGATTTTATGATTGCACAATAAAAGGATTATAAAGCATGCCACTGGATCATCTCTACAATTTCTGTTATCCACGATGATGCCAGCCCCCAACTGCCTAGTTGTACCTGCATGGAAATAAAAAAAATGATGTGGAGCTTATCTTGATTTTTAAATTATTTCAAGAAATAATAATAAAAAGGGCTCCCCTGTCTTTTGATTACCAGCCAGGTAAAAATAGGCAGCTGGGTGCAGGTGGCAGCCAGTACCTGCCTGCTATATCTGGCTGGTGACCAAAAATTCAGCAGAGCCCCATGTCATCGTCACAAAATATACTCACTAAATACTCAGCAAATACTCAGCAAATACTCATTGAGTATACACTGCTGCACATCTGCTGCATATTAGGAGCTAGCATTGATGCCTATGGGTGAAAATCATAGTAAAACCTGCAGCAAGAATTGATGTGCTGCAGCTTCTCCTGCACAAAAAATTGTGGCATTTCCGCCGTGGGAAAATCTGCAGCATGGGTACAAGTTTTCAGAATTTACATAGACTTTAATGACATTAAACAGTGATGCAGATTTGGTACAGATCTTGGAAAAAATCATGGCAAAACCCACGATATACATGCAGAATGGGCATATAACCTTAGCTTCTAGGAAACACAGAAGAGAGTCAGCCATTCAACTAACTTTAGTTGGGTGCATTAGATGTCTGGTACAAATCCCAAACATTACAAGTAGCGCTGTATGCATCCAACATAATCTGTATCAGGGTGGGCTCCGGCACTGACGTCAGGGGCAGGAGGCGTTTCAGTCGCTGGCAAAGCAAACAGCTTGTAACAATTCCTCGCTCTGTGAGGCAGGCAAGGAGGTAGCACAGAGAGGCAGGGGGGTAGGGAGGACTTCAATGAACAGCGATGTCTCCATAATCAGTAAGGCCCTCCGGACTCATTATCTCTAAACTGTCTAAAGTGGTTTTTATAGTTTACAGGGCAGGTAGAAACATGGGAGACCCCTTACCCGAATGCAGCAGACATGCTGCATTCAGTGGTGCTTTCAGTTTGGAAAGCACCAGGGGGGGGTGACAGGTCCTCTTTAAATGGCAGCATTCAGGGATCACTTTTGGATCACTCATTAACTTCCTGGGTATTCACTGTAGAGGGGCTCAACAGACAATCACAGATGCAGTCACAGTAAATAAATTATTTTTTCTCTGTGTTGTTTTTTTAATGTTAACTAGAGATTCATAGTAAGCTTGTCTAACATTGTCGCAATGTTATGAATATAAGGCTTAGTGCAAGCTGCCAATACAAAGCTGGCATTAACACCTTTATTACCTAATGTGCCACCACCAGGGCCACTGGAAGAACTGGGTAAAGCACTTGAAAATCGCGCTACAAAACAATGCAGCATTTTCAGGGGTTGCTGCAGGCTTTCATTGTGGGGGGCCCAGAATTCTTGGGCCTTATGGCGCTGAGAATCCCAGCCCCAAGATGCCTGGGTTTTACCTTGGCTGGCAAACAAACATAAGGGGAAGCCCACACTTTTTTTTTTTTTTTTTAATAATTATTTAAATATTTGAAAAAAAATACTGGGTTTCCCTTTATTTTGATTTGCAAAGCCAGGCAGCAGGGAGTTACAGTCCATAGCTGTCCGCTTTATCGCGCTGAGAATAAAAAATACAATGAATCACTGCATCATTTTGTTTTAATTATTTATTTATTTTTACAGTACTATGATGTCAGTCAATGGGTGAGTGGCACAACAGTCAATCACAGGCGCTTTCACAAATACTGGGATGGGCATCTCTGATTGGCTGTTGGAGTAACCTGAAAACTGTCCATATATTCTAGCATCTAAACTGTATGAACAGTTTCCAGGTTACTTCAACAGCCAATGCTGTTGCCCATTCTCTGCGACAGTGCTTATAATTGGCTGTTGTGCCACTCACCCATTGGCTGCCCCTCTGCAGTGAATTTCCAGAAAGTTAATGAGAGGCCCGGAAGTACAAGCACCGGGACACTGCTATGTAACCACTATCTGCTTCCTATTTAAAGCTCCCCTGCCTCATCTTATAACTTTAAAGTCTGAGTTCAGGGTTCGGACTCAAATTCAAGTCACGTTCGACCTCGAACTTGGACTTTAAAGAAGTTTGGGTGGGTCCACCAAACCCAAACATCGGTAGGTTCGTCCATCACAAATCCCTACTTATCATGCATAAGTTTAGCAATTTATTAAATGATAACAAATAGAATACATAACTGCATAATGAGTACAGACACTCCCTGCATCCATACAGCCTATCGACAGCACTCAACAAGTCTATGTTTCTGAAGTGAAATCTCACACCCTAAGAACTTTTTGGCAGGTCTGAAGTTATTAACTCCTTCTTTGCTATAACATTTCCCTTCTTCTTCATGCCTGTCAAAAAAATCTTGTCCCTTCCTGAAGGGATGAAGTTGGTACACCCACAACTATGTCACACAGTAAAGGGATAGGCCCTTAACTCCATTCAGAGTGAACATCACAACCACCATTCCTTTCCCTGTCCTAACTTTGAATTCCCCAAAATATACCATTTTCAGTCTACGACATTCTGAGGGTTGGTTCACTGCAGCTGTGACATCAGTGAGTCAGATACCGTTGAGATATTGTTGGAGTGTTGGTCAGCTTGTCATGGCGCAGGAGAACATGAGTGCAAACATTCTAAGCAGGAACATAAAAGACAGTATTACATATTTTTTAAAGCTTAGCCTTTTTATTTTTGCATCACTCACCAGGGTTGAATCTTCATATTTCTAATGGTTCCATTAATGGAACGATTAAAAATATGAAGATTCAACCCTGGTGAGTGCCGCTATTTCTCTTGATTTGAATGTTGGGATTTGGACACTAATAGGCATTCAGCACCTCTGTGGTAACTGTACTAGGATTGGTCACAGATGTGACGTGATTACCCCGTGGATTCACTAGTGCCAGTAGACCTTCTCTTTTGACTTTTTATTTTTGCACACACTGGTACAGAGATCATTATTGTGAGTATCACTATAAATATAACTCTATAACCCTGTTGTGATTGCTTCTACTACCAACTGTGATATTTCTGAAAAGGTCTGCTCAAGGTCTGAAAACAGTGCATATTTTCAGGATTTCCTTAGCATTGCACAGATGCTAATCTCATCAGATGCAGAGGACTACACTTAGCCAGCTCTGCTCTATAGGAGTGTGTGTAGTGTCTTGCATTTCCATAACCCAAGCCTGCGGCTTGTTTGCCAGTCTATGTAGGGCAGTATCAAAGCACCTCTTTGCAGAAAAAGTCCAGCACACAAGGAGAGAAGTTAAAAAAAAACTTAATTGTAGCACAGATTATATTCATTCTTAAGGACACATATATCAATATACACAGTATATATATATAAAGGAAAGTCCCACAGGTATCAGCAAACTCCATTGCAATGGTGCAAAGTCCATTAAGAGCAGAATCCAGTAAGGACTTTGAGGTGTAGCCCAAAGGCTGCAGTCCCACTAATCCAGCAGCGAGAAGCACAACCGGCACTAAACTTGGGAAGGGGAAAAATAAAATTACCGTAACAATAAAATCGACCTCACTCTTTGCAAAACTGAAAAACAATTGAAAAAAGGTCCTTCGGACAAAACTCCGACTAGCAGATCGGTCAGTGACCTAAAAACATGCCTTTGTTAGGGCAGTCCTCTCTTTATCCAGAGTAGAAAGCCTTGAGCAGCTTTTTAAATATTGTCTGGGCTGAAGGTCGATGTTCCTCATGGCACTACATTGCCGGATGTTCTCGGAGGGTCATGGGGGCTACTCCTCCAGTGTCATTCTTCGCCACCAATTGCTCCCCATGACTTTCCATCATGGCCACCATTGGAGAAGAGGATAGTGGAAATAGGGGACGACAACTCCCTCTACAAAAGATGGGACCAACTTGGGCAACACTGACAGGCCCTTCTGGATCGATAGCCCTGTGGGTTTGGGTGCAGCTGGCTGGATAACCAAAAGAGGTCCTCCATCCAATGCATAATTTTATTTAGGTTAGCCTCTTGCTGCCACTTTTCAGAGTCATCATAGGTGACAAACTAACTTATTCCTATCGCAAACCACCCCTTGCTGCCCATCACCTTTATTAAGGTGACCTCCTCCCCAATATACATTGTGCGTAGTCTTTTGTGAAGATGGTCATGCAGCAGGTTGTACCGATTTATGTGGCACTGATAACCACACACAGTATCTTCCCCACTGCTGGACAAATCTACTGGCCTTGCCTTGGATACATTGGCCATGAAAGTCATTGGCCATAGACCCATGCAACCACTCTCGATGGCATCTGGGAGCCGAATCTCCTCAAGAAAGAAGACAGGATGGGGTGGTTCATGTCATAGTGGATAGTTGCTTGTAGGGGGTAGGTGCCCCCACATGGCATTCTTCCAGTTAAAGGCCTCTGCAACATAAGCCTGGGAAACAGGGTTTTCTGCCTGTACTACCTCCTCATCTTCCTCATCCTCATCGGCCTCCTCATCATACTCCTAGTCCTGGATTTGCCAATCTAGCAGCTGTGGCGCTGGTTACAGGTGTAATAACGCCAGACATGCTTCTGAATCCTTCTGAGTGGGACATCTGCTGCTCTGAGCTGGCATGGAGAACGGCTCACCTTTTGCCTATGAGTTCCTCAGGTCCTCCTCTGGTGTTTGATCCCAGCACTGGATCCTGACCTCACTGCATATGAGGCCCATTGTGGGTAGTGCGGTGGAGCTCCACGTAACATGTGTCCCATGTGGGCTGCTCAGGTTCTGGAGCTGAAGCACCCTCTGCCCTTGGGGTGGTGAGGAAGATAACAACATGCAAAGCAGGCATGTCTACAGTGGATCCATTAATATCGCTCACTGGCTGGCTGTGCACTGCAGGCACATGGTAGCAAAGTTTAGAAGAGTGTAGCTGTGTTGTACTGCACTGCCAAGATGGCGCAGGGCTCAGCAGTCACTGCTCTTTGATTTTCCTAGGGGCCACCTCTACCAGTGCAAGGACATAATCACTTACAGGATATTATTGTTTGCACAGACTTATGGCCTAGGTCCTCATTAACCCCTCCATGGGGTGGGTGCAGAAGACACCTGACTTATATTTCAAATCCCATTCCCCATGCTACAAGTAACACTTGAGCTTGTGGTTGGGTAGAGTGATTATTGAAGCCTGACATATTTGGAGGAGAAATAATGAAAAGAAAGGTAGACAAGGGGTGCAGAATCTAAGTGTAGAACTTGGTATACAGAAAGGATTCTTAACATGTTACACACAGCTTTATGGTTTCTTGTTTTCTGGCTTTATAGACCCATCTTTAAGGGTCTCCTTATATGAGGTACCGGTATGCAGCTTTAGTCTGGAAACAATATGGACATTGTCACAGGCACACATGAAGTCAGAAAGGATTTGCATATGTAAAATTACTCCAAATGCTTAACCCCTTCATGACCCGGGAATCTTTCATTTTTCTTTTTTCGTTTTTTGCTCCTCTGCTTCCAAGAGCCGTAACTTATTTATTTTTCCGTCAATATAGACATATGACAGCTTGTTTTTTGCAGGAAGGGTTGTATTTTCATATGCAATAATTTATTTTACCATATAGTGTACAGGGAAATTGCAAAAAAATTCTAAATGCAGTGAATTTGCAAAAAAAGTGCAATGACACGTTTGTTTTTTGGGTATTTTAGTCGCTATGTTCACTATATGGTAAAACCAACATAACGGGGTGATGCCTCGGGTCGGTACGAGTTTGTAGACACCCAACATGTATACCTTTACTGGTAGCTAGGTGGTGAAAAAAAGTTTGAAAAAAAAACAAAACAGACTTTTTGCGCCATGTTCTGCGACCCGTAGCTCCCTCATTTTTCGGGATCTGGGGCTATGTGACGGCTTATTTTTTGTGGAGACCAGTCCAAGAAAACACTGCGGGCAGCTGGCTAAAGCGCTCAACCCAGTGAATTCCTAGGTGCATTGCCCCCTGGGAATTATGAATATGCAAATAGGGTCTGTGGAGCCTTGGTTAGGAGTCTCAAACACAAGACTAGCCAGATATCCCTCCAGGGAAGGACCCAGCCAAGGGGTGGCTCCTTGGGAAGAACACCATAACCACCATATTAAGTGGCCCTTTTAGTCAATATCCAGCTTTTTTACGAGTTTAGAGATATGACAAGGGAATACCAAGGCCAGGTATCCATCCACAGACAGCTGTTTCGGGGTGTTGCCCCTCATCAATGTGGAGTAGCATTCTGGCTAGGTGGGAGCAAGGCCTGGTAGACCAACATCACAAATCATTCACTGATCCCAGGGAGACCAGTCCAAGAAAACACTGCGGGCAGCTGGCTAACACGCTCAACACAATTAACGCCTAGGCGCATTGTACCCTGGAAATTATGAATATGCAAATAGAGTCTGTGGAGCCTCGGTTAGGAGTCTCTAACACAGAAACAGCTGTCTGTGGATGGATACCTGGCTTTGGTATTCCCTTGTCATATCTCTAAACTCGTAAAAGAGCTGGATATTGACTAAAAGGGTCACTTAATATGGTGGTTATGGTGTTCTCCGCAAGGAGCCACCCCTTCGCTGGGTCCTTCCCAGGAGGGATATCTGGCTAGTCCTGTGTTTGAGACTCCTAACCGAGGCTCCACTGACCCTATTGGCTTATTTTTTGCGTTTTGAGCTAACGTTTCTAATTATACAATTTTTGGAGGGATCCGCAGTTTTGATCGCCGTTATTGCATTTTATAGCAATGTTGCGGCGACCAAAAAAACTGAATTTTGGCATTTGGACCATTTTTTCCATTACAGAGTTTACGGCTCTCATTAACGGATTTAATACGATGATAGATCGGGCGATTCTGAACGCGGCTATACCAAACATGTGCATTTTTTTTTTTTCAATACTCTTATTAAAAAATACTTTAAATTTTTCCCAAAAAAATTTGACGTGGGCTTCGCCCTATTTTTGTGTCCAGCAGGGTACAGCAGGCAGGAACGGGCTGCCCCCAACCCCCAGGTGCCTGTTTGTACCTGCCTGGAAACAGAAATGGAAGGAAGCCTTTATTTTTTATTATTTCATGAATTTTATTAAATAAAAAAAAAATGTGTGGGGATCTGCGCTATTTCTATGTCCAGCCAGGTACAACTAGGCAGCTGGGATGGGAGTTGGAATCCGCAGCGCAGGGAGGCCCAAGCTTTCTGGGCACCCCCCGCTGTGAATTGCAACCCGCAGCCACCCCAGAAAATGGAGCGTTCAAAGAATCGCCATCTTCTGGCGCTGTATCCAGCTCATCCAGGGCCCTGGTGCCATGGCTCGCTGGGTAATAAAGGGGTTAGGGCCAGCACAACACAG
This sequence comes from Allobates femoralis, assembly GCA_033576535.1. NCBI lineage: Eukaryota > Metazoa > Chordata > Amphibia > Anura > Aromobatidae > Allobates > Allobates femoralis. The sequence goes on along the minus strand of JARQOC010000010.1, from coordinate 150,976,690 downwards.
AGAAAAAACATTTTATTAGATATAAAACAAACACTACACTTAGAGACTCCATCTTTATTATAAATCCTCTTCCGTCCGCCATAGTCCAATCCAGGGATCTTCTTTAGCTCTGCTATATCTCTGGTAGCTGAGCTGTGCACCCGTGTGAAAGGTCATGTGAGTTCATGCAGGCAAGCATGAACTCACATGATCCCTGACAGCAGCGCTACTTCAAATTAACAGCTGACCAGAATCAGCTGTTCAATTGAAACTACAGGCGGGAAAGTCGGCAGTGAGACTTCACCACCGGCTTTCCCGATCTGTGCTGCGCTCCTTGCTCACTGATGCCCCCTCACCACCTGATCCTAAGTTATGTGGGGAGAGAAGCACCAGGCAGCGGGAAAGAGGCATCAGTGAGCGGGGAGCGCAGCACAGACTGGGAAAGCCGGCGGTGAAGTCTTCTCACCGCCAGCTTCACCGCCCGGCTCCTGCGCTCCCCGCTCACTGGTGCTGCACTCCCCGCCCGGTCCTAACTTAGAATTGGGTGGGGAGGCGGTGGGGGTAGCGGAGGATCGGGATGGGAGGCTCCGGGGAAGCGAGTAGGGGCTTAATGATTGTTTAAAACCCGGCGGCTTTTTACTGCCAGCTTTTAAACAATCATGTGGCCATTGCAGCCTTTTCCTCTGCTGCCAGACGTCTTTATAGGGTCTGGCAGCTGAGGAATTACTCACATTACTCGCTTCCCCATTGACTTACATTTTACTCACTATACTCATAACGAGTACAGAGTCTCGGGACCTACTTGTTACGAGTATAGAGAGTCCGAATATTTCAGTACTCACTCATCCCTAATCTAAATACTTTGGCCAAGGTGGAGGGGCTTGTTGAACTGCTGCCAGATTGCTGGACAGCTGTGCCACCATATCCTGCAATCCAATAAACTGTCAGCAGGTTCAACTGAGTTCACACCGTGGAAACCTACATCAGAGAAGTCAGTTGAACCTCTGCCAGATTGAAAGACAGCAGCATCACCATATCTCGCAGTCTGGCAGCTGGTTCAACTGAGTTCACTGATGGCAGTGGGGAAAGTCCTATGAGGTCCGGTGAACTCAGTGACGTCACAACTTCTCAAGGCTAAGGTCTCATACGCGGCTGTTTGTCCCAGAAGCTGCAGTGAGCTGTTGTGTTTTCCATCACTGCAGTTTCTGAATGTAGCAGAGCCAGATTTGTTGTGTGATGTCATGTAGATTACTCTTAACCTGCAGGGGTGTTTTGGGGGTTAATCCAGGGGTGAAAGTGTGCGTGTTCTTTTATTTCAAATATAGGATTTTTTTCTGTGTTTTATGTAAATTTCCTTGTATTACAGGTTAGTGATGGGTGGGTATAGACCTGTACCCATTACTAACCTGGGGCTTGATGGCAGTTATGTTTTTTGACATATCACAGTTGTCATCAGCCCCTTATATTACTACATTTGCCACCACACCAGGGTTAGGTGCCAGGATTTTGCCCATTTAATGTATGTAGCATTTCTGGCATGGTGGCGGACTGATATTTTTAGATTGGTGAGGGCCCAATAACCATGGGCCTTCCAAGACTGGGCATACCAGTCCCCAACCATGTGCTTTATCTTGGCTAGGTATCAAAATTAGAAGGACCCCATGCTGCTTATTTAATTACTTATTTAAATAATAAAAATAAACAACCTGGGGTCCCCTGTACTTTTACACCCATCTAAGATAAAGTGCACAGTGGGGGCTACAGCCTCCAACCATTGGGTTTATCTGTGCTGGGCATTAAAATACTGGTAATCCCACACCATTGTTTAAATTATTTATTTTTTGCTATTGTATGTACAGAGCACAGAGCCGGTACAGAGGGTGGAGGTGCAGTCAGACAAACCAATCACAGATACTGTCTCAGAGTGTGAGTGGGGAAGTAGTAGAATATGCATAAGGTTTAATGAGCGGACCTGAAAGCAGTGACAGCAGTACTTAAACCTGATAAGTATGGTTTAACTGCTTTAATCCCCATTTTGCAGTGTTAGGAAGTTAGAAGAATGAAAAGATTATCAGCAATTTCTTGTTTTTTTCAACAAAATGTACAGAAGCAATTATTCTTTGAGGGCCACATCACATTTGAAGTGACTTTGAGTGTCCTTTGTGCCAGAAAATACCCCAAAGTGACAAGATTCCAAAAACTGCACCCCTCAGTCTTCTCAAAACAACATTCAAGAAGTTTATTAACACTTCAAGTGTTTCATAGGAACAAAGCATACGGATGAAAAAAAAAAAATTTTTTAAAATAACTTTTTTTCATCACCAAATTTTGAAGGCTATAACATTTTTGTCTGCCACGTGAGGGTTTATTTTTTGTGGGATGAATTGGAGTTTTTATTAGCACCATTTTGGGCCACATAATTAGAGATGAGCGAACCTCTGAGGGCCACTTTACACACACCAACGTATCTGTCCAACTTCTGTCCAACTTGCTGGTTGCAGTGAAATCATGGACACATTGCTCCATTTTGTGACTGTGTACAATGGAACAATGTGTCCATGATTTCACTGCAACCAGCAAGTTGGTCAGAAGTTGGACAGATAAGTTGGTGTGTGTAAAGTGGCCATGAGTGTTCGCATTCAGATTTGTTCGCCGATCGTGGGGTGCTCACCAACTTGTTTGGAGAACGTTCATCGAGCACCATTAAAATCAATGGGATGCAACTTTGAATGCATTGAAAAAACTTTCAAAGGTGTCTGAATGCTGCCAAACAAAGACAGACGCACACAGATCATCTTACCGTGTCTCCACTGCTTGATTGTTCAGGTCCATATTCCCACATTCCCTCTCACTTCCGCATCTGAGCTGGTGGTGAGTGACGTGCGCGGTCAGCTAATCTGATCACCATAGCAATGGAGTCACATGACCAGATTGTGTCAGCTGATCTGATGACCAGATGAGCTGCCAGCACATCACTCACTGCAAGCTTTTCTCCAGGTGTGCAGTGACTCGCTGAGATCACTGTTCAGGTAATCATGGTTGCCGCTGATCATAGCGGGTATAATGGTTACCTGAGCTGTCCTCGGGTGACCTCAGCAACTCTATCTTTATTACTCCATCATACCCCTCCTCAATCCTTTGCTATGTTTTCTTCATTGGAGTCTATGGTGAAGAATACAGCATTCTGCCACAACAGCCTCCAGTTCCTGAATGAATAGGCTGCGAGCTCCGTCCATAAGCTGTAATGTCTGTATATTCTTATATTCTAGGATTCTCAGCTGTAATGTCTATATACCCTTACATAGGCTGAAGGCACACTGTGTGAGTGACTCACGCGAGCGCAATGTGTGGGAAACTCGCATTGCACTCGGACCAGTGCTGCCATATCAAGCAGGGCACACTGGTGCATGTCACCTTCGCTGAACTCGCACTGCAAGAAAATGCAAGTTCAGTCGCAGCATGCTGCGACTAAACACGTGTTTGATGTGCGAGGGGCTAATGGAAGTTTATGGGTGCGAGCACACCTTGCACCCAGCAGCACACTGTTCAAGTCCCTCGTGCGTGTGCTATAGTCCCAACAAAGGAAAGCCCGATAGCTATATATCTACAGATAAAGATCTGTAGATATAATATCTATTTCGGGCTTTCTGCTGCTTTGACAGCAGCATATTTAAAATTTCCCAAGGATAACCAACATATTAACTCCATCTGCAGCCTCTGTGATGCATGTCAGCCGTGAAGCTGCAGATGCTGTTAACATGCCGGTCATATGGGTTTAACCCCATGTTTTGTCATGGCTGTTTGGGTCCAGTTATTGCACAATCCTGGACACAAACTGACATGTCAGACTGTGTGTGCAGGGTTTAATGCACTTTTTTAATAAAAGACTGCAATTACCGCTATTCTGTAAAGTAGTGTATTCTTCTGCAGTGAGCAGGAGTCAGGAGCTGTCCATGGTCCTGATCAGCTTCGGCACCACAGACCCTGGACAGCTCTGAACTGTAAAACCGTGAAATTTCAGGACCAAGGACAAGGGCTATAATTTCATGATCTTACAGTGCAGGACCATGGACAACTCCTCCAGACTCCTGCACACCGCCAGATAATACAGTAATTTAATGAATACCGGTAATTTCCGGCTTTTATTTAAAAAGCTGCATTAACCCCTGCACATGCAGTCTGTCATGCCAGTTAGTGTCCAGTTATGGCCACACTCCTTGGCTTTGCCTTAAGGCCCCGTCACACATAACGATATTGTTAGCGAGATTGTTGTAACGTCACAGGATTTGTGATGTAACAGCGATCTTGCTAATGATCTCGCTACGTGTGACACTTAGCAGCTATCAGGCCCCTGCTGTGAGATTGCTGATCGCTACAAAGTGCTCTGGGTCATTTTTTGGCCATTGCGCTCCCGCTGGGAACGCTGCATCGCTGTGTTTGAAAGGAACAACAACCAACAATCTCAATACTACGCTCGAGAGTGACAATTCCCAATGACCTCTGTATCATTCCGGATCATTGCTGAAGTCGCTGGTGAGATCTGACTGTTTGACATCTCACCAGCGATCCCAAAGTGACGTTGTTGGGATCGCTGGTGCGTCGCTACATATGACAGGATCTTTACAGCAGCAGTTTAACTATCAAGACTGTTTTCAGCAGAGTAAGACAATATATAAGAAGAAAAGAAGCCTGAGAAGCGTTGGCCTAGTTCCAGGAAAATGACAAAGAATCTAACTTGATATGGCTGTTTTCACAGCCATTAAGTTTTGATCTAATAGAATATCTTGTTCAATGAAATGTACTGATATTTTATGTCAAAATTTCTCAACAACTGATTTGCACCACTTATAGACATATTAGAGCCATAAGGCAGCATGAAAGCATTGGGATTTACAGTTTTTTTTTCAAATTCTGGGGAAAAATTATATAAAAAGCGATTTAGATTTTAGGATAATATGGATTCTGACATGTGAATTCAATAGATAGCTAAACTATAAGGTGGAGTCTAAGGGGTGGTGAGGACGTCATTGATAATAAGGGGTGGTGAGTACATCACTGATAAAAAGAGGTGATGAGTACATATTGATAATAAGGGGTGGTAAGTCATTGATAATAAGGGGTGGTGAGTACCTCATTGATAATAAGGGCTGGTAAGTACGTCACTGATAATAAGGGGTGTTGAGTATGTTATTGATAATAAGGGGTGGTGAGTGTATCATTGATTAAAAGGGGTTGTGAGTAGATCATTGATCTTAAGGGGTGGTGAGTACGTCATTGATAATAAGGAGTGGTGAGTAATGGCGGGTTTACACGTCGCGATATCGCAGTACAATTTCAATGAAAAGTCACGTGGTTCGATCGTTGGACCCGATATCGTTCCTGCGTTGTATGGTGTGAACGTCCAATACGATGCGGGAACGATGTCAATGCGATATCGGGGATTGAATGAGCGTGCTATTCAATGCACCAATATTGAAGGGAGATTGGAGCCGATCGTGCTGTGTAAACGCCCAATTACGATGCGATTTGATACGTCACCCATTCACTCCCATGTTAACTATGCGATCCTGGGTTGGGAGGCGGAGACATCGCACGGACGTTGTATTCCGATATCGCAGCGTGTAAACATTCAATGCGATGCGGGAGGAACGTGCACTAATTGCGCGCTCCCGTGCCATTGAGTTGCGATATCGAAACGATATCGCGGCGTGTAAACCCACCATAAGTCTTTGATAATAAGGGGCGGTGAGCAATTCAATGATAATAGGGAGTGGTGAGTACTACATTGATAATAAGGGGCATGAGTACGTCATTGATAATATAGGGTGATGAGTACTTCATTGATAATAAGGGGTGGTGACTATGTCATTGATAATAAGGGGTGGTGAGTGCGCCATTGATAATAATGGGTGGTGAGTAGATCATTGATAGTAAGCGGTGGTGAGTAGATCATTGATAATAAGGGGTGGTGAGTTCTTCATCGATAATAAGGGGTGGTGAGTATGTCATTGATAATCTGAAGACAGGGATGCAGCCTTCACACAGGGATTCCTCAGGTCATTGTCCCCAGAAAATTGTGGTGGGACTAACAAGACAACTTGCAAGATTCCTAGTCATACAGTCTTTGGTTAGAGCAGGGGTGGGGAACTCCAGTCCTCGAGGGCCGCAAACAGCGCAGGTTTTCAGGATTTCCTTAGTATTGCACAGGTGATAACATAATCACTTGCACTGGTGATGATTCCAATCCCTGTGCAATACTAAGGAAATCGTGAAAACCTGAACTGTTTGCGGCCCTCGAGGACTGGAGTTCCCCACCCCTGGGTTAGAGGTATGTAGTTTAGTTATAAGTGATAGACAAGCAGGGGTCAGGGCTGTCACAAAACAAAAAGATGTGGTCAGGATTCAGGAATACAAGTTGAGTAGATGCAAAGCAGAATAAGAATAGACTTTAAGAAACAAAATGACCCAGGTTTAGAGACTTGAGTATTTTGGCATTGGTTGAAGTCAGAGACATTTGCATAATTCGGCTTTATAAAGTCAGGAAATGGTGCATGCACATGACTGGCTAGAATGATGCAATCAAGTGGAGCTGCAGTAGGCAGAAGCTAAGGTGGCACATTGTTACCGATAGATAGTCCTGAAGTGCAGGCCTCTATCACTGACCATTGTGCTGATGATCTGGCTTCTTGCTTTATGGAGAAAGTAGACTGCATACACCAAGAAATCAGCTCCTGGCCTCCAAGTGCTGCTACTCCCATTTTTCCCCACATTTCCTCCGGCTCACTCTCCATATTTGACCCATTTACAGAAGAAGAAGTCTCCAGGCTCCTCTCTTCCTCTCGTCGCACCACATGCACCACTAACCCGATTCCCTCGCACCTACTCCAGTCCCTCTCTCAGGTCGTCACTACTCACCTAACCAAAATCTTCAACCTCTCCCTCTCTTCTGGCATCTTGCCCTCCTCCTTCAAACACTCTCTCATTATTCCAATATAAAAGAAATCCTCTCTTGACCCATCCTGCACTAATAACTACAGACCAGTCTCTAATCTCCCCTTCATCTCTGAACTTTTGGAGTGCCTGGTCTACACCCATCTCACCTGTTACCTCTCCACTCACTCTCTTCTAGATCCATTACAGTCTGGTTTCTGCCCCCTAAATTCTACAAAAACTGCCCTCATCAAAGTGACCAATGACCTTCTGACAACAAAACATAATTGTGACCACTCTCTGCTTATCCTTCTTGATCTCTCTGCAGCTTTTGACACAGTCGACCACCATCTTCTACTCTAAATGCTGCACTCCATCGGCATAAAGGACACCGCTCTTTCCTGGTTTTCATCCTATCTTTCTGACCGCTCTTTCAGTGTATCATTCGCTGGCTCCACTTCCTCTCCTCTTCTTCTCACTATTGGGGTCCCTCAGGGTTCAGTCCTTGGCTCTCTTCTCTTCCTACACGGCCCCTATTGGACAGACCATCATCAGATTTGGCTTCCAGTACCATCTCTATACTGATGTCACACAACTATACACTTCAGCCACTGACATTACTCCTGCAGTACTAAAGAACACCAATGACTGTCTAGCTGCAGTTTCCAACATCTTGTCTGCTCTCTATTTGAAACTCACCCTTTTCAAAACTGAACTTCTTCTGCGCCTGTCCCCCACTAACCTCCCTAAATCTGACGTCTGTCTCTCAGTGTGCAGCACCACGATAACGCCTAGGCAGCAGACTTGCTGTTTGGGTGTTATGTTTGACACTGATGTTTCCTTCACCTCGTATACACAATCTTTCTACCACTACTGTCGCTTGCACCTGAAGAACATCTCTAGAGTCCGCACCTTTCTCACTATGGAAACAACAAAAAACCTCACCGTGGCCCTGATCCATTCCCACCTTCACTACTTCAATTCTGTATTAATTGGCCTCACGCTCACTAGCCTTCCCCCTCTCCAGTCCATACTTAATGCAGCAGCCAGGATCACCTATCTGGCCAATCGTTACTCAGATGCCTCCGCTCTGTGCCAGTCACTGCACTAACTGCCCGTACACAATGTCATCCTCAAGTTATACAGCTGCCTGACTGCACTTGTAGGGTGAGTATAAAGATTTTTCATTTTTATCTTATATTTACTATACTCTGGGGTCTTATGAAATGTTTTTGTAGAACAACTTTTTTATAAATCCACATGAACTGATGAATTTGAATTTTGTGTGATCCGCTCATCTCTAAAGGCCCAGTTACACGGTACGAGATCGTGAACGATATCGCTCAAATGTCAGGGGTTTTAACTCGTTCAAGTGACATCGTTAGGTCGTCGTTGCGTCTAACACCGCGATACGACTACGATAAATCGTTGGATCGTTGATCGCAGGTTTGAGAAAATGTTCTCAAATCAAATGATCCTCAATCAGCCAACCTGCTGCATCGTTGTGTGTGACACTGCAATAATGATGTCGTTAACGACTTCTCCTATTCACACCAATGAACAAGTATCGTTCGTTGGGTTATGGGAACGATAGCTGCTCGCCACATTGTTGGTGCCTCGTCCACGATATCTAGACGTGTGACATCTCACCAATGATGTCTAAAAGATGTCCTAACAACCGCGCGGCCCCGAGATCGTTGGTGATATCTTAACAATATTGAAGCATGTAACTGGGCCTTTATATATAGTTTATTGGCCAGATAGAAAGATTAGATGTGTCATTACAGCAGATAAGTTCCTTCTTCAAGACACTGAAGAAAGTCACATAGCTCCTACATAGTCAGCACTGTCGGCATATTCACTTTTCATTAAATGAATTGTAACAGATGCAAAACCCACAGATTATCCTGAGAATTAAAGTATGAAAAGCATGTTGGATCAGTAAACTCCAATTAAGAAAATTAAATTGTTCACCATTATCTACCTGTAGCTGAGCTGGAAGCTGGAATTAGCACTCCGCTCATAGCTTAATAGAATTTGAGAAATTCAGTAACACTTTAATTAAATTGCTCTTAAAAGGATGCTGCCGCCAAATGGGATTGTATTGGAGCAGTAATGCGTGCTTTTCTTTTTTTCTTTCTTTTCAGCAATCATTAAATCCAATGAAATAAGAGGTCAACGGATCTAGACAGGTTCCTTGTAAGGAAGAGGATGATCAATTTAGAGATCATTTGTTATCTGCATAGGGAGAGTAGAATCCTTATGGGGATGATGGAATATTTTATTTCAAGAAGTTGTGATAATAAAGGTAATTTAATAACAGGCAGCAGAGAGGGGCGATCAATTACTCCTACTGTGACACCAGCAACATTAGTGTGGAGCCCACTGGGACGGGATACTCGGTGCCGGACCGGGTACTGCTGGGGGATGTCACGGCGGTCCTAGTCCGGACCGTGTCCCGGGCCCGCACAATAAAATGGGGGGTTATTTACAGGGGATTTGTCACTCGTGACGCCACCCACTATATGCGGCCAGTAATTGGGCCGCCGCTGCTGCAGAACCTCCGGGGATGATGGGATAGCAGCTTGGATAGAATAGTTCCTGTGGGCAGAACTGGGTTCCCCGGGGCAGTGGTAGTAGTAGTTAAAGTCTGTGAGGATAGTTATTGATGCTGCAGGAGAGTAGGGGTAGCAGTAGAGATGATGAGAGTAGAGGTAATCGCAGTATATGAGGGCAAGTGGGGCTTCAGTATAAGGATCACACACACTCACGGTCTCTGTTGTTTTCCAAGTCTTTACTTGCAGATGGTATATCACAATATTGTCCACGGAGTCTGTACCGGGTTGCTCTCACCCTGACCGGGTCCTTGGCTTCCTACTTAAACGCTGTGTGTGGCCCTGCTGCCGCTTGTAGCTGTACTGCTGGCCCTGTCTCTGCTCACGGGTACCAATCTGCTGGGCAACTTGAGTCCTCTGTGTCACTGACCCCTCCGTGTTGCTTTGCTATGGTACAGTGAAGATGGTGGACCTTCACTATGCCGGTGTTTACTGTCCTGTCTGTCTCAGGCACAGCCTCGGATCTGGTATCCGTCTTAAGCGCCTCTCCGGGGTTAAGTTTGGGGTAACTCTTTATCCCGGGGATGTTCCTCTGTTACTCTGTCTCCTTTCCTCAGACCTCTCAGGACCTCCACTTCTACTTGGCTCTGCTCCTGCTCCAGACTCAAACTGAACTCTCCTCTGAACTGAACTAACTGTCACTCTTGCTCTACGGTAAACAACTTAGCTCCTCCCACTAGTGCAGGTGCCACCTAAGCTCCTCCCACTTTCTAGTGTAGTGTTGTGTGGGGATTAAACCTGTGTTGATGTTTCTGTGGCAATGTAACCCTTGGGGTGTCACATTCCCCCTTAGTTAAAGACAGTACTCCGGGACTGTGGAACAATAAAGAACAAACAATTAATACAATTAATATTTACAAAGACTTAAAAGTAAAATTCACAAAAATCACTAAACTTCAAAAACAGTCCATAAATTCAAAAAACAGTCGTTCCGGGGGTTTAGTCTTTTGCCTCCGGGCTGATGAATATATACAAGAAAGTTTATACCACAACCAGTCCGTGGTAGTATGGTCCATTAAAAAATAAAATAAAAGGAAAAAGTTTGAAGAATATGCAAAAAGTTCATACAGGATAGTCTCTGTAGGTACTGGGCTTTTTTAACGTTGCATTAACTATGTACATTTGTTTACCGGGTTCAATTTATATTTACACAAACATATTTATATTTTACAGTTAACTTGACCTTTTAATCCCTGTACCTAGCTGGTAACTGACCTCTGGTACTACGCTCGGATCTGCGTAAAACGGGTATACTACTTGCATGTAGCCTATTGGTGCTGGTAGGCATGTACCTATTTGTAGTGTTTGGTACTATGTTAGATGAAGATCTGACTGTAGGACTGGCAAGCTCACTGGGACCAGGAATTTGTTCTTCCTCTACGGGTTCTACTTCCAGTTCTTCAGGTCTTTGGACTTCTTCTGGTAACTCGGGTTCTGGTGTTGGTTCCACCATTGAAGGGAATGCAATTATTGGTACGACAACTGCTCCATGGTAATTTGGCCATGTTTTAGGGAAATCTCCTAGTACCGTGTGGAACACTTCTTTTTCTTTCATAGTTTGGACCTGTACGGGTTCTGTTACTTCAGGTGTCTTCAGTGTTTCAGGACACAATTTTAGCTGATCACGAGATACGACTTGTGACGTTTTTCCTTCTTCTTTGCTTATCAAACAGGTTTTAACATTGTCTAGGTTAGATGGTAAGACTGTGTATGGGACGGTTTCCCACTGATTATCCAGTTTGTCAGTGCGTCTCTTTCTCTTGAGAACTTGATCACCTTCTTGTAATGGCATTGCTTGAGCATGTTTGTTAAAAGTTTTCTCTTGTCTTGCTCTTGCTTGCTGAAGATTTCTCTCTACACATTCTTGAACTTGTTGATACTGTTTCTGACGTTGGGTATCCCAATCTAATTCTTCTTCTACTTCTGTATCTGGTTTTACGATTCCCATTCTTGCGACCTGCTCTGTATTTGATGACAAAGTTGTAATTAGATAGCCGGGCTATCCATCGCTGCTCCAGAGCTCCTAGTTTCCCTGTATCCAGGTGAGTCAACGGGTTGTTATCCGTGTAGATGGTGAATTCTGCACCTGCCAAGTAATGTTTAAAACGTTCAGTCACAGCCCAAACTACTGCCAGTAGCTCTAACTTGAAGGAGCTGTAGTTCTCGGGATTTCTTTCTGTAGGCCGGAGCTTCCTACTTGCAAAGGCAATAACTCTTTCTTTGCCTCCTTGCATCTGTGATAATACTGCTCCCAGTCCAACGTTGCTGGCATCCGTGTATAGAATGAAGGGTTGATGGTAATCAGGGTATGCCAGGATCTCTTCTCCCGTCAGTGCACTTTTCAGCTTGTTGAAGGAATCTTCTCTTTCCTCATCCTACCGTGTCAGGAAATTACAGGATGAAGTCTTCTTTGATCGTCCTACTAGAATGTCTTGCAGAGGAGCTGCTAGCTTCGTGAATCCTCTGATAAATCTTCTATAATAGCCTACCAGGCCCAGGAATTGCCTCACTTCTTTCACGTTTGTAGGTCTTGGCCAATCCCTTATCACTGTGACTTTATCAGGATCCGGTGCTACTCCCTCTGAACTCACGACGTGTCCCAGGTACTGTACCTTTGGTTTGAGAAGGTGACACTTGGATGGCTTGATCTTCATGCCATATTTGGGCAAAGCTTCGAACACTTCTGCCAGGTCTTGCAGATGTTGCTCATACGTCTTGGAATAGACTAAGACGTCATCTAAGTACAGGAGGACAGTTTCGAAGTTCTTGTGTCCTAGGCAGCTCTCCATCAGACGTTGGAAGGTCCCGGGTGCGTTGCAGAGTCCAAACGGCATACAATTAAACTCACAGAGGCCCATCGGAGTAGTAAACGCTGTCTTCTCCTTGTCGGCCTCGGCCACAGGAACCTGCCAGTACCCACTAGTCAGATCAAGGGTGGAAAAGTAGTTAGCAGATTTTAGTGCAGCTAATGACTCCTCAATCCTAGGTAATGGGTATGCGTCCTTATGTGTGATGCGATTAATCTGTCGATAATCTAAGCACATTCTCATGGTCCCATCCTTCTTTTTAACTAACACTAGAGGTGCTGCCCAGGGGCTACAACTGTCTCTTATTACCCCTGCAGATTTCATCTCTCTGAGCATGTCTTTGGTGGTTTGGTAGTGAGCTGGTGGTAAGGGTCTATACAATTCTCTTTTATAGGCTGATGGTCACCTGTGGGTATAGTGTGCTCTACCCCTTTGATTTGCCCAAAGTCTAACGGGTGTTTACTGAATATTTGTTCATATTCCTTCACTACCCGGTATACTCCATGCTTGTGACGGGGAGGTGTAGAACTGGTACCTACATGCAACTTTTGGCACCAATCCTCCAGCTTCTCCTCTGAGCCATTGTCATCCACCTGACTTGACGGGTTCAAGGGCTCGGCGGCTGTGATTTTATTGTTATCAACCGTGTACAACTTAGCCATGGTAGCATACTTTGGTAATGTGACCTCATCTTCTCCGCAGTTTAGTAGGCGTAATGGCACTCTTCCCCTGTGTACGTCAACTACTCCTCTAGCAGTGAGTATGGTCGGTCTACTGTCTGAGTACACGGGTTCTACCAGGGCCTTATAGTCTTGCCCCTTAATGCCTATTGCGGCTCTACACCAGACCAACATTTCAGTTTTGGGAGGTATTACAATGGGTATTGGATCACTTACTCGTACACTGCCGATCTCACCTCCGGAGATTTCTACCTGCTGCTTCAACATCAGGGCTTTGATCTCTTTGTGCAGAAGCCTCTGTTGTCCAGTTCCAGCAGTCTCGGCGATTTGCTGCAAAACACTTAACACTTCGGAAAAACATTTCTCAATTACATTCATTCCTATCAGCATCACAGGTTCACGTTCTCGCCGGTTAACATCGATGATTATAACACCCTGGTTCTGCAATTCTACCTTCCCAACCTGAATATTCATCTCTCTAAATCCAACCTTTGGTATTAACTGTCCATTACTAGCCCATACTTCAAAGTTAAAGTCATCTGGCGCATTAGTAATATCTGAATCAGCCCAGTACCTTTTATAAAGAACATGTGGGATGGACGTTATTTGGGACCCGGTATCCAGCAAGGCACTAAAGGGAATGCCATCCAACACAATAGGGATCACCGGTTTTCCTCCCACGAATCTGTCATACCAGGCTGAGGGGCCTTGAGTGTTCATTCCTGGGGAGCGGCCCGCCTGCCCAGGAAATCGTCGTTTAAAGGACACTCATGAGCAAGATGGCCTGGTTTCTGGCAACGACGGCAAATGGGCTGTCCATCTGGTCGGTAGCGATCGCTGGGTCGTCCTCTTGCTGCTGGGTATCTTCTGGGCCTCGTCACTGGACATCCTCTCTGATGGTCGCCGACTTGGTCTTGGGTGCAGGCTTTGACTCTCGCAGTTCCTTGATGACCTTGGCCATAGAGATCACGGTGTCTGTCAGGGCATCTAGCTTTTGATTGAGGGCAGCATTAGAAATTAGTTCTCCAGTTTCAGCAGCAGTTGACATGGCAGATGTCGCTGGCACTGCCGGCTGCTGAGGTGCTGCTGCAATGTCCAGGACAGTGGGTAGCTCCCGTTGCTCTTCCAGCTTCTGCAAACGGATAGCTCTATCTTTCAGCTCAGTAAATGTCATGTCAGGGTTCTGCAGCAGTATCATGCTTAACTGTTCTCGGTGGGAAGGGGAATGGAGGCCCTCTATGAATTGGTCAAATAGCATTTTATCAGCTCCCGGGGCTAAAGCAGGTTCTGCCAGCTTAAGGGCTTTGAGCACTTCCTGCAGGTTCAAGGCAAAGTCTCTGGCACTCTGTTTAGGTTTCTGGTGGCATGCAAAGAACCTCATCTTAGCCCGGGTATCAGCAGCAGATTCAAACGTTGCTTTCAGTCTAGCTGCTAGATGCTCTACCGTGTCCTTATCTGTGTCCAGCCAGGACGCAACCTCACGCCGTGCATTGCCCGTTAACTGTACCATTATCATTCCTACACGCTGGGCTTCAGTGAGGGGGTACATCACATAATATTCCTTTATCTTTAGCATAAAGTCAGTTAGTGTATTAGGCTCACCGGAGTATTGGGGCAGCCACATTGCCCCTGGATTATACGGCATCAGGAATGGCATTATTGGTGCGCCGCTGCACCGCCGGGTACTATCGCTGGGTCCGGCGCTGCAGCTCCACCAGCTGTTCCGTCGCCGCCTTGTGCATTAGACTGCGACATCTTGGGCCCCCTTAGTTAATATCCGCCCTCTGTCTTCCGCTTCCGTCCGGATGTCTAACAAAGGTTCTGCTGCGCACCAGGGATTCTCTTCCCTTCCGGATGACGTCAGAGCGGTGAGCGGTTTTTCTTCCCGCGCGTCGCGCGCTCTGCAATGGCGGATTCTGAAATTTACAGTATCTGTGGCGCAGTTACAATTCAGCTTGCCGCGCGCCCAGCAATGGCGGCAGATGGCGGCAGATATAAAACAGTCACTAATCACGGCACACAATGTCCGGTACCGGGCACGGTAGATCCTGTTCGTGACGCCAGGTTGTGGAGCCCACTGGGACAGGATACTCGGTGCCGGACCAGGGTACTGCTGGGGGATGTCACGGCGGTCCTAGTGCGGACCGTGTCCCGGGCCCGCACAATAAAATGGGGGTTATTTACAGGGGATTTGTCACTCGTGATGCCACCCACTATATGCGGCCAGTAATTGGGCCGCTGCTGCTGCAGAACCTCCGGGGATGATGGGATAGCAGCTTGGATAGAATAGTTCCTGTGGGCAGAACTGGGTTCCCCGGGGCAGTGGTAGTAGTAGTTAAAGTCTGTGAGGATAGTTATTGATGCTGCAGGAGAGTAGGGGTAGCAGTAGAGATGATGAGAGTAGAGGTAATCGCAGTATATGAGGGCAAGTGGGGCTTCAGTATAAGGATCACACACACTCACGGTTTCTGTTGTTTTCCAAGTCTTTACTTGCAGATGGTATAACACAGTATTGTCCACGGAGTCTGTACCAGGTTGCTCTCACCCTGACCGGGTCCTTTGCTTCCTACTTAAGCGCTGTGTGTGGCCCTGCTGCTGCTTGTAGCTGTACTGCTGGCCCTGTCTCTGCTCACGGGTACCAATCTGCTGGGCAACTTGAGTCCTCTGTGTCACTGACCCCTCCGTGTTGCTTTGCTATGGTACAGTGAAGATGGTGGACCTTCACTATGCCGGTGTTTACTGTCCTGTCTGTCTCAGGCACAGCCTCGGATCCGGTATCCGTATTAAGCGCCTCTCCGGGGTTAAGTTTGGGGTAACTCTTTATCCCGGGGATGTTCCTCTGTTACTCTGTCTCCTTTCCTCAGACCTCTCAGGACCTCCACTTCTACTTGGCTCTGCTCCAGACTCAAACTGAACTCTCCTCTGAACTGAACTAACTGTCACTCTTGCTCTGTGGTAAACAACTTAGCTCCTCCCACTAGTGCAGGTGCCACCTAAGCTCCTCCCACTTTCTAGTGTAGTGTTGTGTGGGGATTAAACCTGTGTTGATGTTTCTGTGGCAATTTAACCCTTGGGGTGCCACATTAGGGCCCAATGTCCAAACCCAACTAAGGTTTTGAACCCTCCCAGATTCTGAAAATGACTACCTCTAGTGTGTGATCTTGATAGAGATCTGGGTACAATAAACCCTATTGGGAACAGTAAACAATGGGAATCTTTCTACAGCGCAGCATTATATGATGGTGCTATATGAAAAACAAGAGTAATCCCTTTAAGGGACGCTATCAGGTCATACTAATAGTAGCCTTGAATAGTGCTCGGGCAGACCTTTCAGAAAATGTAAAAATCATTACTGTTACCTTTGTAGTTGCTACAATCATCTTCACACCCAGCAGGCAGCTGCTTCACTAGTCCAGCTCATTACTTTTACTACTGAATAGTCCCCAGTATGTACATTTTCATTTATAATTCACTCCTTCCCAGGTAACTATTCCCTCTCTCCTTCTGTGTTCTGTCTCACTGATAGTTTCATTTTAATTTTGCTCTCCTGCACGGTACTTCTGATGGCAAAGGGAAGGGAGGGAGAGATTGTAGGCATATACCAGATAGCTCATCTACGTAAGGCTGCCTTCACACTGCATAATTTTAAAATCTGTGTGGATCCTTGAATTTCAAGGATTACCTCGACAGGCAATGATCTGTTTATACGGATGGCAACTGATGTCCACTGACTGTTTTTTTAATGGATCCGTCATCAGTTACCAGAGATAGGGTTGAGAGGAGCTGTACCTTGCTTCTGGGCATGCTCAGTAAAGCAAAACAGATCCACTTCTTGGATCCATTTTTTTTAACGGATCCACGCTCCATAGGCATTAGTTTTATTTGACATGCTCAGCTGATCCGTGTCTGTCCATTGGTGTCAGTGATTTTCAAGGCAGCCCAAAATCGGAAGAGTTTTCAATTCTGGGTGCATGAAAAAAACTGACACAAATTGATCAGTGACCCACAGATGGCCACTTGGGAACAATCCATGCCCATAGAGATAGCTGGGAGGCCAAAACTGATCCGTGGCTATCCGTTTTTAAATGGATAGACACAGATCACAAATTATGCAGTGTGAAGGTCACCTTAGGCAATCTCCTCCATTTGTTGTTCTCTGTGAGAGATGATGTGTGTTTATTTGAACATTTGTTTTGCTGCGTACAAAGAGAGCAGTGACATAAAAATACAGCCCCCCATGTGAGTGATTTCTACTGAACTTTCCTTGTGTGCAGTGTAGGGATGTCACTACATGAATATTCATTCTATGGGGAGTGGGCAGCAGAGAACTAAGCGATCACTCTATACGATTGACAGATGAAATGAATCTATTTATTTTCAGTTTAAAAAGGATAGGGGGAGCATAAATACAAGAAATACATGAATAGAAAGAGCTTTACCAGGGGAATTAGAAAATTATATCAGTTATACATGGATTTTTGAACCTGACAGATTGCCTTTAAAGGGAATCTGTCAACAGATTTTTGCTACCTCATCTAAGAGAAGCATGTTGTAGGCGGAGATTCTGAATCCAACAATGTTTAACTTAGACTACTTGGTGCAGCTGCGTTGAAGGGCTAGCCTTACAGGGCCTGGGCTGTCGTGTGTGGTAAGTTGCTTTGCAGCACGTGCCCCACCTGGTTCCTCAGTGCAAACGTTCAGTTCTGAGTTACCATTGGTGACGGCCAAAGCACTCACAGAGTCAAGTAAGCTTTTCAATGAAGATTTACTTAAAGTCTTGTGAAACAGGGGCACACTGCTTAAACCTTACTTTCTTTGGGGTAATCACACTGTCACGTTTTGTCACAGCCCGCTCAAGCCATCTAGATACTTCTAGGATCTCACCCATTCCACTCCGAATCATGGTATCCCACTGTAAATTCATTAGCTCTATTAACTCACTCCTTATCCTGATCAATGTTGAAGCTTGAAATACTGTGCCAGCCCTTGCCCAGGCTTCCATAATGCACCATGATAGAACTGTTTACTCTGGGGAATAGACTTTTCCTGCTCTCTGCACCCTAATTTAAGCTTTTTTTGCAGCTTTTTGGCCCCAGTTAAGGTTGTTTCTACTTCTTTGGTTTTGTCTGTAATTGTATCCTACAGGTTTCAGACGTTCGGCAATCATATTGAGATTTGGCGAGCCAAAACTTCAAAAGGTTCACTCACCTCTATACATGTCACTCCGCTAAAAATTAAGAAGTGGTGCTGGAATAGGGGCCCAGTCCATATAATCATATAAAGTAAACTCGGCACTCAAAAATGATAAATGTGAAATATTTAACAGCAATCAAAATAATAATAATAATTGATGTTGTGGTCACATACAGGTCTTCATCAGAATATAAGCTTATTGCTGCCAGCATACTCCTGGTCCACACAGAATCGTGTCAATGTCCGTCGGCCAGTGAGAAATTTCAGCCCATACTTGGACGCCATCCGGACATATCCTGTTTTCACGGACTGTTGGTGAAAACATTTGGAGAACCACACCTACAGTGGCAAACTAAAATACAGGCAGACACACATAACAGACTTAAAAAGGTTACAACTGGATATATGAACTCGTAAAACAATAGAGCCAATCACTAAAAACTTCACAAAAAAACAGATACAGTAATGAATAATGAACCCTTTCCGATAAACAACCTCCTTTTTATCTGACACACCCTTTGTCGGCTAAGGCTGGTTTCACACTGCGGTCAGGTCTGATCCGGGACTGTCAGGGGCGAATCGGATGCTGCAGAGCTCAGCTGTCCCCTGCGAAGTGATGCTGAACCGCTTCACAGGGGACAGCTCCCTGGTGCTGAAGTTCAGCATAGCTCATGCTGAACTTCAGCTGCAGGTGTCCGGTTCCCGGATCGGGGCAATCCGGCCCCATAGACTCCCATGTTAAGGAGTGGCGGATTGCCTCGGATCCGGGAGGATCTGATTTGGGAAGATTTTTCTCCCCGGACACAAATATGCAGCATGCTCCGATTTTGTGTCCAGGAGAAAAATCCGATTCCTCCCGGATTCTCCCTGACACATGAAAACCGGATGACAGAAAGTTGCCATTTGGCTGCATTCGGCCCCATAGGGCCGCATGGGGTGAAAATTGGGTTTACACCGGACGGCCCCAGATCGGACCTGACCGCAGTGTGAAGCCAGCCTTAGGGTATGTGCACATCAGTCGTTTCTGCATCTTTGCAGAATGACCGGAACCGGTGGAGATTAGCAGAGCTGAGTTTTCTGCACTCGCTAGTGTCCCTGGTTTTGTTAGCGTTTTGCTAACGATTTGCGATCGGGTTACTAGCGGTCGGACAGCGTGTTCTTGGCGATTTCCCGGCGTGTTCCTTAGCGATTTCCAGACTGGTCTTTGCTGCACTTGTTCAGCTGGACCCGCTGGCAAAACGCTGAAAAGAAGTCGCTTGCTCTATCTTTGACAACCGGTCGGAAACCGGTGAATAAACTGAAATCGTCAAGACAAAAAACGTTGTAATGTACACAGCGTTTTCTAAACTCCATTGACTAGCATGTTAATCTACCGGTGGGTAGGATTAACATAAATTAACATAAAACTCAGCGGGAACCGCCGACGGAAAACGGTCAAAACCAGCCACAAAACGACTGATGTGCACATACCCTTAGGCTGGTTTCAAACTGAATTTTTTTTCCTGATTAGGTTCCATCTAGTTTGTGTGCCAAAACCAGGAGTGTCTCCAAAACTCAGAACAGGTGTCAATCTTTCAATTATACTTTTTCTCTGCAAGTTCCTCTCCTGGTTTTGGCACACAAACCTGATCAGGCAAAAAACTGCAGTGTGAAACCAACCTTAGAAGGATAAAAAATCCAGTAACAACGTTCTTTAAATTTTCTTGAAAAAAGTTCATTTGTCGGCTAAGGCTACTTTCAATTAGAGTTTTTGAAAGCTGCGTATCTTGCGTATGTGTAAACGCATGCCAAAATGCATGAAAACGCATGCATATGCAGTGTATTTTATCCGCAGAAGCATGCGCAAATCTTTAAAAAAACACAGCACATTTGTGCATGCGTTCGCGTTTTTCTTGCGCATGCATTCAATGTTTCATGAAACATTTTCTTGGATTTTCTTGCATGTTTGCTTTGCATGTGCACTGTGTCATACAGATGTGCATTGAACTAAGCCATGCGCAAGCCATTTTGCACCAATGCGCACCCATAGACACCAATCTATTGTTTTTGCGCACTCGTGTGCATGCGAATGCTTGCATATTTTTTTAACATAAAAAAAATACATGTTATGTTCGCCGGGCTCCTGAAAAACCACGCAGAGGGACGCAAACGCAGACATACTGATGCCACCGCAGGCCCTGCGTTCACCTGGGCACACCATATTAAAGATAGGTGCGCAATACGATTGCGGATTTTAAAAAAGTAATATGCAACATAAGCTGCGCTGTCAAACACTAACGTGAAACCATCCTAAGACACAGAAAGTGCATAAAACATAATAAATATAGTTAATGATAAAAGATCGCATTTTAACTTGATAAATCCCTACTTATTTATACAATTGCTGTAAATGTAAATGTAAATTGACTCTAAAATTAGGTGTTTTTTTTTTTTTACTCTTTTTGGAGTTTGGAGTAAATTATATTTAGCTGGATTTTTGTTAAAACAG
Organism: Allobates femoralis; assembly: GCA_033576535.1. NCBI lineage: Eukaryota > Metazoa > Chordata > Amphibia > Anura > Aromobatidae > Allobates > Allobates femoralis. The sequence continues at coordinate 150,955,998 of JARQOC010000010.1, read as the reverse complement.
ACCGCAAAATCATGGTTTATTTATATTACAAAGCAAAGCTAAAATATCAACCCAACCAGAATAAACCTGAGACAGCAGGGTGCCTTGATGTCTACTTTTGGCTGAGTGGTAGAACGGAGCAGGTAACTCACTGTATTTCTCAGGGACATGAAACAGTGTTAATGAGCGCTTACTTTCCATGGCCAGAATAAAATGACTCTCAGTAAAACCTGTCATTATCTCCTTGTCCTTTTTTTGACCAAATCCGGATGATGACTGTGTTTATAGGAACAGTGTGGCAATATTTAGAAGAGAAAACACGCAGTGGGCCATCACTTCTAATTATATGTGGATATGGAAAGGTTAAACTGTTGACTCTGTGTCATACCTTATTTTCATCCATTTACATTTCCAATATATCTATGGATAAGTATATCATACTAGCTGTGAGCCCGATGCAAATGCATCGGGTGTCTAGAATATTTTTTTTTTTTTTTTAGATTTTCAAATAATAATCCAATTATTCCAATGACATCTTTACACCAACCTGCAAGTGTAGCGACTCGCAATGGCCTCGCGGCCATTGCTCGCGCTACATAGCGAGTCGCAATAGATCCCCATTGAAAGTATAGGGGGAGTTGCGACAGGTGCGGCGACTGAGGTAGCGACTCGCAATGGCCTCGCGGCCATTGCTCGCGCTACCTCAGTGGTAAATCGCTAAGTTTGTGGCCGAGCCTCTGGTTCTATTTTCGGCCAGCGACTCGCAATGGCCGCTTCGCGGCCATTGCTCGCACATGGTGACGTCACAGTGTGACATAGCCACGGCGTTTTCGGGGGCCGACACGATTTTGCCTACGGCAATTATATATCATATAATATGTATGCAATTTGAGCATTGTGTTAAAAGGTTTGTATATCAAGAAAGAAGGCCATCATGCCAGGTTGTCCCCTGATAATAACCTAGCATATTCAATTACCTGTGGGTAATGGCACATTACCCTTGGAATGGCCAATGCATGGAAATTGTATGTCCAAAAGACAATACAGACTTTACAGCCACACCTGATGATGGGCTGGCATCCATTTGATCATTACAAGAGTATATTCCTAATAATCCACAAAGTATTTGGCGGCACGGCGGCTCAAGTGGTTAGCTTAGGCAGAGGAGTGAGGCAGCGGGGAGGGAAGCACTGGACGAGTAAGCTGGCAGTGAAGTCTTCTCACCGCTAACTACTCGCTCATACCTAATTATCTTGTGACATGTGTCCTGGAAAGCACTGCCATCTATTGATCTGATGTAATCTTTAGCTGGCACGGAGACCAGCAGCTAACCTTTATGTGCTTGACATGAGAAGCATCACTGCCATGCACCGCCCATGAAGGGCATGATGATATCAGCCACTGATTGGTCAGAAGTGTGTATTATGGTGCAGGAAATTGGTGGATCTATACACTGCATTACATTTCAGTTAAATGTGCATCCAAGGGTGCACATCCAGGTGCATTAGGCACCAAAACAGCCACACTTTTGCATAGTTACCCTCGGGTTATTAAACTCCTAATTCTACCTGATGTTTGCTGTTGATCAAAATAGAAAGTAAAACAAAAAAGTCAGTATTCACTGAGTGAAATTTAACAAAGAATTAATATTTTAACCAACTGATAACAGCCAGCTGGGAAGAAGGTTAAAAATGTTCTGTAAGTGAAATATTGTATGTTGGCCTAATGCATATTAATCTGTATGTATTGCAACAACTATTGTTTGTTTAATATGATGTGATTTTATGTCTGCATGCATATTGTTCAGATGTCAACAAAGTTAAAAAAAAAAAAAAAAAGGTCCTCATTCAGAGACAGGATGTCCCTCCTCCTGATCCCAGCATGTACATTCTAGTGTGGAACTGGAAGCTGAAGGTCGCAGCAGAGAAACCAGATTGATCCTATTCTCATGTTGTAAGCTGGATGTTGTTAATTCTCAATAAATGAACATTCTCTGTTGCTCGCTGTGGACATCACGCTGATTAACCTGCTGCTAACATTGTACTTTTAAGTCATCGATGCAAAGTTGAAATGCATCCAAATATCTCTATGTCCAACAAGTGTAAAGTTTACCTTTATTTAAATGACATTCAGAAGATAAAGAATTCTTTATTTGGAATATGGAGGTTCATTAACTCCTAAAAGATGTAGCCTTTTTGAGCTTTGAGGCAATAACAATTTTTAATTTTGCGTGTTATGACTGTGTGCCTAGTATAAACCTGGCAACATCTGGTTGTTGTGCACCGGTCTTGAATCCAGCGTCTGGCACCACCTCCTTCCCCCCTGGCCACCACCATTTGCCGTGCTCCACAATGGGTTTCCAAAGTTGCACGACATTCCTCACTGACAACAGTAAAGGTCATTTATCAGGTGAGTAACTACAATAGGTGCGGGGGTTGCAATCGCACCTGGGGCCTGGAGTGTAGGGGGCCTCAAAAGTCCCTTTGGCCTATAGAAAACTACTAATGTTATTTATTGGGCCCCAGTAGAGCTTTTACATTGGGGTCCATGAGCTTTACGTTGTGCCACTGTCTTTTCTAGTTGACTCAGACACACACATGATGTCTGAGAATTCAGATTTCTGGTCTTTTGCTGTTTGGATTTTGCCACCGTACAGTTCCATCAGCTTCAATCATCTGGGTTTTTACAACTTGCATCTACTCCTCAAGAGACCTTTTGATTAACCCATTGTTTGCTGTAAGTATAACAAACTATTTTTTTAACTTTTTATATCCCCTTTCCATTACCTCTGCAAACGCCTCTCATTTATACATCTTGAAACTAATGCCCTAAGTCCTATTAAATAGTAATTAAACCATTATCTGTAGCTTAGTGGATTCATTTCATTTGGATAGCATACATTGCATTTGTCCGTTGAATCACATCACACAGATGAAGTGGCACCAACCCTGACAAATGAAATGTCACGCAGGGGATTTTAGAATTTAAGAGATTTGCAGGCATCCTGTCTAGCTGCCAAGTGCCACTGCTCTGGACATTGGACCCGAGTCCTGTGAATCAATCCCCTTATCTCTAGTTGTGGCAATTTCAATTATGTGTATGTAATGCTAGGGTAGTGATAGAATGACTAGGCCAGAAAACGCAGAAGCCATCACATTAATGCACACCCTTAAGGGCCGGGGTACTGTTCACCCGCCTTCCGGTTCTGTAAGTGGGTACTTTGTCAAAACCCTCTCCAGGTGACAATGGCAGGGGGGGGTTGGTGGCTGGGCACACAGGCTACAGTCGGATCAAATGCACCAGTACAAACAGGAAAGGCAGTGCAAATCCTAGCTATGTATAAGAAAAGGCTAAAGACAAAGCCATGACCAAAAAAATAGGCAAACCAGTAGACACTAGAAGAAGCACACAAAAAGTACTGACACTGAAGCACAACTGAAAATAATCATCAATGAACCAGAGGATATGGTGGGTCTATATATCCGTCTCATGGACCAGCTGACACTGCTGAGGTAATGCTCAGTCTCCACCCTCAGTCCAGAGCGCAAAGGAGGAGGGGAGGAGATGGAAATGGAGGGAAGCTCTGGCCTCATGATTGAGCCAGGTGATGGACCATATGTCCTGGCAACAACTGACACCAGTGGACCCAACATCCTGGACCCCTGAACAACACCATCGCGTGGAACAATGGCTCCCAGCAACTCCAAAACCTGAAGCAAGACTCCCAGAGTGCAATACATGGGCGGAGCAAGCCCCTGCACTAGATCCACCCTCAGGACACCATGCCCAAAACCTCATGGCATATTAATTCAACATCACACATCCCACTTACGTTATCAAGCCTCAGATGGGAAGATTACTCCTAATTAAAGTGATTTATGAACTAATAATATAAATTTATGGAACTAATAGTTTAACATCCCAAGTTTATTTTTTCTCTAAATGTTTTAAAATTACCTAGAGATAAAGAATTATCTCACCTCTACATTCTCTGTTCCCCCGCTCATTCATTTAGTAAGTTTTCTTATGCTTCTTTATATAGCAGGAGTATAGGACTGATGACTGTACAGGGGCAGCGCGGGCTCTATACTGATCTGTCAGGTTTCTTAATGCGTAAAGATGAATTTAGTCTGCAAAATAATCATGAAGGAGTTAGGTTAAAAATACCCATTTCATGATTATCTTGCCATGTAGACAGGCATGTATTCCGATAACCCAAAGAACAAGCAAAATGCTGGTTGCTCTGGTAAAATGATCTTTAATGCTGTATAAAAGATCATCATTTTAAAGGGAAAACTGACACCAGGTTTTTGCCATCCCATCTGACAGCAGCATAATGTAGAGCTGGAGACCCTGATTCCAGTGATGTGTCACTTACTGAGCTGCTTGCTGTCACTTTAATAAAATTTCTGTTTTCTCTGCTTCAGATTTAGCAGTAAATGACTATGCTGGACTACTTGATTACTCCTACAATGTTAATCTCAAACTGATTGAACAGTGATTTTATGAAAACTGCACTAGTAAGTGACACATCACTGGAATCAGGGTCTCTGTCTCTACATTAGGCTGCTGTCAGATGAGAAGGCAAAAACCTGGTGACAGTGTCCCTTTAATTAGTGCAACATCCTGTGTAAAGCATGCTTGTGACAAAAACATTGGCTTCCTATGTGTACTGAGCAATCTAGTATAGATGAGCATTATTTTCTTTGGTCTGAGGCATTCAAACTGTAATAACTATTGTAGATAACTCCGGAATCTCTTAGCGTGAGTCAATGACACAACTAAGACAAAGTTTAAAGGTGAATAAGTCTGTATTAATACACAAATGACAGTGAAACAAAACAACTGCAAAAATAAAGTACATAAAAACCTACAAAGAATGTTTAGGAGAAGCCAAACGGAACAGTCTTTAGAATAATGATGCAGGTAGATGCAAATAGCAGGACAGTCTTTGAACACACGGTTTGAAGATTAGGATGGGGTCAGCACCACCTTGCAGCGTCTCCCATACAGCCTGGGGAGATTTCACCGCTGCCTGCAAGCTTTCAGCCCTTGGCTATGGAGGATGATGAGGAGGGTCCTCCCTGCTGCACCGCTCTGCACGCTCTGGTGCTCACTCCCAAAAGTCCGATACGTCACATCCAGTTTTGTATTATAGGAAAAGAAAAAGAAGTCGCACTCAGAGCTTCTATAAACAGCGGTTCTTTATTGTGCTTCAGTGCACACAGCAGGTGGTGGCATGCGGGTGGGAGGACGGGGGGCACGACGTTTCGCGCCGTATAAGACGCTTCAGCAGGTTAGTCCTCAGAGTGTATTGTTGCACTAGGCAACTTATACACCCCCACTGATGACGTCACAAACTTAATTAGTGAACATGTGTGAAGTTAAGATTATGGAGCTGAAACCAAAACAGCTTTAAAGTGACAGTGCAATTAAGTGATCAAAGTGCATTACATACATACAGTACAGTACTATGTGCTTATAATATATACAATAAAAACCTTTACCTTTGCCTTTACATATGCTTTAAAGAGCACGTTAGGTCAATAACTACAGGAGTTGGTTCCCCCCGGTTGATAGAGCATGTCAGGGCTGAGCATGGAGGGGATTCCTCTGTATTAAGATTCTTCGGCTTGGAAAGGGTAATGTTACCACCATCTGGGGGTAACCTACATAAAATGTTGTTGCAGAATGAGGCAGCGTGGATAATAAAATTGAGGGCGCAGAGCCAGGCTGGACTTAATGATAAGAACGATCTTGCTGTATTTTTGTAAGGTTCAGTTATGGGTAATTGGATTTGGGTAATGAGGTACTGTGGATTTAGGTTAGTGAATACTTGAATCTGCAAGGGGCACAACTCTGCATACTGATCTGATAAGTAATTTCATGGTTCTCTATGCTTGGATAGCTGTGAAGGTCTTGTGCTCAGTCCCTTATGTTTGATGAGAACTCTCTGTTTGGATGACTGTGAAGGTCTTGTGCTCAGTCCCCTATGTTTAATGAGAACTTAACAGGTTCACCCCTGGTTAGAAATGGGGAAATGTAAATATAAGAGGATCCCCTAAGCTAGCCCGAGGGTATCAGTATAGTGATCCCGATGAATAGGTATTAAACTTATTATCAGGAAAGAGAAGAGGGTAAGTCGAGTAGTGTACTGGCCTATGACTGGAAAAAATATTTTTAACCTGTGGTTGTGAGTAAAAAGGTTTTTATTGTATATATTATAAGCACATAGTACTGTACTGTATGTATGTAATGCACTTTGATCACTTAATTGCACTGTCACTTTAAGAGCTGTTTTGGTTTCAGCTCCATAATCTTAACTTCACACATGTTCACTAATTAAGTTTGTGACGTCATCAGTGGGGGTGTATAAGTTGCCTAGTGCAACAATACACTCTGAGGACTAACCTGCTGAAGCATCTTATACGGCGCGAAACGTCGTGCCCCCCGTCCTCCCACCCCATGCCACCACCTGCTGTGTGCACTGAAGCACAATAAAGAACTGCTGTTTATAGAAGCTCTGAGTGCGACTTCTTTTTCTTCTCCTATAATACAGTCTTTGAACACAGTTCACACTAGAAGGAGCAGTAAGCAGAAATGTCTACGAGCAGAGTTCACTCTGAGAGATGCAGAAGCATCAGTCTAGAAGATAGTTCACACCCAGGAAAACCTGGGAATGGAAGTCTCTGAGAAACAATTGCTGATCCAGTCTTACTTAAACGTCCAGCACAGTCCCGAGTACTGCTACAATAATCAATGAGGAAGTTATAAGAGCTTATAATGCAACACATTTACATGACACTAGGCTGCAGGCAGAAACTGAGGTAGTGAAAACAGCACAGAGAAGCTGAATGGAGCTTGCAGCAGATGTGGAAAGCTGAACCTCAGATATGTAGACACTCTGATATGTAGACACAGAAGAGCCAAACTAGGATTGCAGGGGAAGGTGGAACAACTTGAAAAACAACACGGGGCAAGGATCCAGGCAGAATACTCAAACAAAGGACTGAAAGCTGGACTAGAGCTTATAAAGGCAGGGAGACAAATAACAAATTTACAGGAATAAACCAGAGGATGCCAACTTGGAAAAGAGTGAGGATGTACCAAAAGGTAATCAGAAAACCTGGAGTCCTGACACAAACCACCGCTGATTGGTAAAAGTTTAGTGGGTATATCATGCACCTGTTCTGTGTAAACAGACCCTAATGTATAATGTCAGACAACCTCTGGACTCCTGGTCTAACCTACTGCTGTAACATCTGTGTTGATTTGTGCCTCCTCAGTTTTCACTTTAGGTGGTGGGTGGCAGTGCACCTTTTTTGTTTTTGGTGCATGACAGTTGCAGTCCTATTTTTTTTCTGGGCCTTTTGGTTCTGCTGCATAAGGGACCTATGGGGTTAATTTTAGTCTAGGTTTTATCACTCCTTCCTGAGAACCCTGTGTGGGAAACACAGCTATTTAAACCCCTGTAGCTCTGACTCCCGCTGCCACGTAATATCATTGCTGTCCTGGTTTATACTGCTGTGTTGTGCGTCAGTTTGTTTGCTATGATTATTTCAATTTTTTGATCTCAGAATCTTTTTTTGACATTTCTTCTACCTTTCAATTTTGTATCTCTTGTACCTTCTGGGTCTGACACGGCTGACTGGCTATTGCTCATGCCAGCTTCAACCACTAAAGAGCAGCGGACTCCATGGGCCAGCCTAAGGGTCCCTGTGTAAGTCCACATCCCTGCACAATGGTTAATAGGTGACATCCATGACAACCCCTGGGATCTGGAAAATGAAGTAGCTAGAGCCAAGCCTATGCCGTCAGACCCCACTATGACGTGGATCATGAGCTTAAGTGTCTTGGCCAATGCATGAACCAATACCCCATTTTAAAGGTTTTTTGTTTATCATATAAAAAACTATTTTGCACTTTTTTTTAATCATTTTTGGGGTGCAGTTGGGCCCCATGGGGCCCATTCATCTAGTGGTGCAGAGGCATCATACTGTGCGACCCATTTGGTCAGGCAGCAGAACAAGTGGGTAGCTTTCAGACACTCTGCATCACATGTATCAGTGTGAATGGTGTCCTATGCAAGCCCATTATGTGCATGACAAGTCGCCTCCCACATCTTGTTGTAGGTTGAGGTGAATTTATTAGCCTGCACCTGGGCTTGCTCTAATAGTGGGGTCTGACTGCATCCTTCAAGTGCAGTGTTGTTTTTTGTTTTTGGCATTGATGGTAAGTTTTTTTTCTGATGCTGCTTTTTTCAGTAGTTTTTGTACATAATTTAGTCAAGGAAGGCACAACGCTATAGGAGTAGGGAGAATATCCAAAATATGCCAAGACAGAATCTCTTGGTTAAGAGGATCTATGCCTATGTTCACATTATGCGCTAATTGGGACATTACTTTCTGACTGAGGGGAGCAGAGTCATTGGCAGAGATTGAAATGGGTCTCCCTGATGCACTACAGGTTAGACAATGTGCCTGAGCAAAGCGAGAATCCATAAGATTGATCCCTGCTCCACTATCGACTAGCACCGGCACAGTCTCAGTCTTACTGACCTGCACCAGGGTATGGGATACTCGAAAGCGGGCTATCATACAGTTCCGGGGAGTCACAGGGGTCGAGACCTAATTTCGTGTCCCTGAGGGCAGCTGTAAAGGGGGAATCTGGCTCAGTAGGGAAAGGGGTGATAGATAAGGGAGTTATTTGTGACGCCACCCGTGATATGTGGATATAGGTATGTGGATATAGGTCACCTGAGAGCAAATCTGGGTTCTCCTCACCGGCAAGTCCTGAGGCCTCCTTGCTGCGTTTCGTGTGTAGGCTCCTGCTGCTGCCTTAGCTAAGCTGCTGGCACTTTCTCTCTCCTTCTAGGTGCCGGTATGGCAGGCAACTCGAATCCTTTATTAGCCCCTCAGTTCGGGCGGCTGTACCAGGGCTCTCTATGCTGCTTTGCATCCGGGCACAGTGTGGCTCGGGAACTTGGAATTCTCCACCTTCTGGTATTGGCTACCGGGACGTTAGGCCCTGCACAGCCTCGGAATCTGGTGTCTGTTCTTGGTGCTTTCCTCCGGGGTGAGCATGATACCGCTCCACTCCCCAGGTACCTCTCCACTTCCTCAGACCCTTGACTTGAGCCCTCACACTGAGTTAGCTATCCTGCGATGAGCTTAGCTACCAGTCCACCAGGATGTCTCCCTCAGTCCCCTTTGGAACTAAACTGACTAGCTCCACCCCATACTAGAATTTATAGGGGAGCTCACCCTGAAGCCGGGTTTAGATCTCCTCTTCTGGCCTGGAGGCGGAAAGGTGTTGTGTGCGGTTACTCACCTGGTGTGAATACCCTTTTGTTGCTCTTAGGGCCCCTTTACACGCGGCTACATTTCTAGGGTGGCTACAGGTAACTTACTGGTTGCAGTGAAATCATGGAGAGATTATTCCATTTGTACACAGCAACAAGATAGAACCTTGTCTCCATGATTTCACTGCAACCAGTAAGTTACCTGTAGCCACCCTAGAAATGTAGCCGCGTGTAAAGGGGCCCTTAAGTGTGACACTACCACCTGGGGGCGATAATGACACTGTGGCAAATGTACCATGGGGTGCAACATTACCATCCACCAGCACTTTGGCAGACAGTGTGAATGAGGATTTAGCAAGGATGGAAATATAAACCCTCCGCTAGTCTCCTTACGATCGACCCGAAGTGCATGGCATCTAAGACTGCATACTTGTCCCGAAGCGATGTGGACAAACCTTAATAAAATGATCAGTTTGTCCACAGTCAAAACAAGCTCCGCCCACTTGATGACCTGTAGTCACAGGAGATTTAAAACAAAGACCAACTCCCCTCAATTGCATAGGTTCATCGCGTGGAACCTGCTCAGCAGGGATAGCCACAGGGGACAAGGTTGGTCTCTGTCTCTCCCCTAGACGTCTGTCCACCTTGATGGCTAGGGACATAGTAGCCGCCAATGACTCAGGTTCGGCGTACTGAACCAGGGTGTCTTGTAGTCGAGCTGACATACCCAAGTAGAACTGACTCATGAGTGCAGAGTCATTCCACTGGGTGTCAGTCGCCCATCTCCGAAACTCTGTGCAATACTCCTCCACTCCCCGTGTTCCCTGCTTGAGTTTACAGAGATGCTACTCTTCAAGAGTCACCCTATTAGGTTCACCATACACATGAGTCAGAGCAGCATAAACCCCATCCGCTGACTGCAAGGATGGGGAGTCAGTCGGGAGACTTATAAGTGGTCATAAACTTGTGAATAACTCCTGAAAGAATAATTTTATGTTAAAACCAAGCTCACCATTGTTTTTCTTATGAAATTCTCAATAAGTTTGATGTGTCACATAACCCTCTTCCCATTGAAAAAATAAAGTTGGATTCAAAAGTTGGATGACTTTACAATGGCCACCATGGTCAGCGCCCATCTGGAAATGTTCCCCCCCATATACTAATGTGCCACAAACAGGAAGTTGATATTACCAACCATTCCTATTTTATTTAGGTGCATCCATATAAATGGCCCATGCTGTATTAGTATTTGCTTGCTCTTCACAGCATTGAAGGCGCCAGGGTTTTGGCAGAATTCCCAACTCCTTTTGCTTGAATGCAACCCCAATGTTACAAGGAGCCTCCACCATGCTTCACTGCTCCCTGTAGATCCTGATTATCATAATGTTCTCCAACAACAAACTGCCTTTTGCTGCAAAAAAATATTTCACATTTTAACTGATCAGTCCAGAACACCTGCTGCCATATTTATTCACCCACGTTCCCATGCTTTTGTGCATAGTAGAGTCATTTATCATCTTTATGATGGGCCCTAGGGCTGTGGGGTACTCGGAACCAGGCTGTGGTGCTTCTGGGGAGTCACAGGGGTCGAGACCCGGATCCGTGACCCTGGGTTCAGTTTCAAAGAGTTTTTGCAATAGGGTGGTTTAAAGGGAGTATTATTCATGATGCCCGTGGTTTGTGGCTATGAGTGGCCACCGCTACTGCAGAACCTCTGGGGATGATGGATAGGCAGCTGGGATGTAGTGGCTCCCTATGGGTGGAGCGGATCCACAGGGCAGTGAATGTTGAAAGGGTTTAGGGTGCAGGATGGAAGGCGTAAAGTAACAGACTCATGTTTTGTTGGTTCCTCAAATCCTTTACTGGTGATACTGGCACAAAGACAGATGATATAGCGGGAATCCAGCAACCTGGGAGCAATTCATGGTTCTCCTCACTCAGCAAGTTCTGAGGCCTCCCTGCTGCGCTCTCCTAGCGGGTCCCTGCGGCTGCTTAAGCTGAGCTGCGGCCCTCTCTCTCTCCTGCAGTATGCCGTATGACAGGCAGCTCGTGTCGTTCTCCAGCCCCACTTCTCTCCAGCTGCTCCTGTGCTCTTCACGCTGCTTTGCTCCATGCACTTGGTGTGGATGGGGGACTTGGAATCCCCCACCCTCCTGTATTAGCTGCATGGTCATTAGGCCCTGCACAGCCTCAGACTCTAGTGTCCGTTTCTTGGCGCTTACTCCTCTGGGGTGAGCTTGACACTGCTCTGCTCCCGAGGCTCTCCTTCACTTCCTCAGACCCTTCCTACGGGTCACTCAAGCTAAGTCTAGCTCTCCTGGGACAACCTTAGCACTGCTCCAGTCCACAGGATGTTTTCCTCAGTCCTCCTGGGAACTGAACTGACTAACTCCGCCCCAGACCAGAATTTATAGGAAAGCTACCCTGAACTCAGGCTTTGAGCTCCCCCTTCAGGCCTGGAGGCAGAAAGGTGTTGTGTGCTTTGGTTTTGCCTGGTGTGAATACCCTCTGTTGCTCTCAACTATGACACTACCCCGAGGGAGATAATGATATTGTGGTATCTAGAATCTGAGGTGCCACATTTACATGTCAAAAGAATATAGTTTTGTTTTCAGAAACACAGTTTTTAACGAAGACGGCTTCTGAACAGACTTCCACAAACAGTAGATGGCTGTGGCTTCTACTGATTGCTGTCAGTTCTGAGCTGATGAAATTACTCGATGTCTCTCAATTTTGAAAGAAAATAAGTATACCGTATATACTCGTGTATAAGCCGACCCGTGTATAAGCCGACCCCCTACTTTTGCCCCCAAAACCTGGGAAAATCTATTGACTCGTGTATAAGCCGAGGGTGGACCCTAGCACAAGTATACAGCCCCAGCAGTGTGGTATACACCAGTCCCAGAGGTAGATACAGCAGCCCCAGTGGTAGTATACACGCAGCCCCAGTAGTATATACAGCCCCAGTGGTAGTATATACAGCCCCAGTGGTAGTATACAGGGCCCCAGAGGTATATAGCAGCCCCAGTGGTAGTATACAGTGCCCCAGAGGTATATAGCAGCCCCAGTGGTAGTATACAGGGCCCCAGAGGTATATAGCAGCCCCAGTGGTAGTATACAGTGCCCCAGAGGTATATAGCAGCCCCAGTGGTAGTATACAGGGCCCCAGAGGTATATAGCAGCCCAGTGGTAGTATACAGTGCCCCAGAGGTATATAGCAGCCCCAGTGGTAGTATACAGGGCCCCAGAGGTATATAGCAGCCCCAGTGGTAGTATACAGTGCCCCAGAGGTATATAGCAGCCCCAGTGGTAGTATACAGGGCCCCAGAGGTATATAGCAGCCCCAGTGGTAGTATACAGTGCCCCAGAGGTATATAGCAGCCCCAGTGGTAGTATACAGGGCCCCAGAGGTATATAGCAGCCCCAGTGGTAGTATACAGTGCCCCAGAGGTATATAGCAGCCCCAGTGGTAGTATACAGGGCCCCAGAGGTATATAGCAGCCCCAGTGGTAGTATACAGTGCCCCAGAGGTATATAGCAGCCCCAGTGGTAGTATACAGGGCCCCAGAGGTATATAGCAGCCCCAGTGGTAGTATACAGTGCCCCAGAGGTATACAGCAGCCCCAGTGGTAGTATACAGGGCCCCAGAGGTATATAGCAGCCCCAGTGGTAGTATACAGTGCCCCAGAGGTATATAGCAGCCCCAGTGGTAGTATACAGGGCCCCAGAGGTATATAGCAGCCCCAGTGGTAGTATACAGTGCCCCAGAGGTATATAGCAGCCCCAGTGGTAGTATACAGGGCCCCAGAGGTATATAGCAGCCCCAGTGGTAGTATACAGTGCCCCAGAGGTATATAGCAGCCCCAGCGGTAGTATACAGGCAGCCCCAGTAATGCAGGCCCCCCCCAGCGTCTCTCCGGTCACCTGTAAAGCAAGCTATACTTATCAGTGTCCCGCTCGCACCCGCCGCTGCCGACATCCGCGATCCTCCATCTTCATGCGACTCCTCTTCCTGTTTCCTGTGCGCGTCGCCGGGAATGACGTCATTGCCGGCGACGCGCACAGAAACAGGAAGAGGAGTCGCATGAAGATGGAGGATCGTGGATGTCGGCAGCGGCGGGTGCGAGCGGGACACTGATAAGTATAGCTTGCTTTACAGGTGACCGGAGAGACCCTGGGGGGGCCCTGCATTACTGGGGATGCGGGGCTGCTGTATACCGATGTATACATCGGTATGTACCGATGTATACATCGGTATACAGCACTGACTCGCGTATAAGCCGAGGGGGTACTTTTCAGCCCAATTTTTGGGCTGAAAAACTCGGCTTATACGCGAGTATATACGGTAATATAATGTTCACCTACTGCAATAAGTTTCCTTGGCCGACCACTGCTTCTGCGGACTTCAAGATTGCTCCTTTCTTGATATCTTGAATGGTGAGCAAAAATAATGGATATTCATCCCTCATGTAACACCATCAGAAAAGAATCTGATTGGCTCCAAATTTATTCTGAAGCAGGACAAGGACCTCGAACATCAAGCCAAAGTCATTAATAACTATCTTCAGTGTAAAGAAGAAGGAATCCTGAAAGTGATGATCTGGCCCCCACAGAGCCCTGATCAAATAGTCACAGACAGACTGGATGATTTTATGAACAGGCAAAATAATTTGTATAAGCCTCATACACAGAAGATTTGTGGTTAGCTTTTCCAGATGATTGGAGCAACCTCCCAGCTGAATTCCTTTAAAGAAAACCTGAAAGCTGATACAAGCTGCCTGCTTCTGTCCTCATCATTTCATACAGGTATATTTGAGTTTGAAAAAATATTTTAAGGTCACCAGGGGCCAAGTTGCATGAGAGAATAGATGGGTATGCGGGTCCTTGGAGGCTACTCCTCACCTGCTACCAGTGATTGACAAGTCTCTCCTTGGATGCACATGTAGGAAGAGAGTTGTCAGTCCATGAGAGCAGGCAGGGACAATCAACTGCGGTCCTGTCATTCCCACCAGTATCTTGTGCGTCTTGGTGCCAAGTGGTTTTTAAAATATGTTTTTCTCTAAAATGATGCAATGTTTCAGACTTAAACATATAGTCATGGCTGAAAGTGTTGGCACCCTTGAAATTGATAAAGAAAATGCATTGTGTAGCGGCTTTTTAACCACATCAACATCCAGGGAGATTAGCTACAGTGCCAGTGTCCTGGGTTGTAAACTTCTTGATTATGCTGCACACCATGGAAAATGAGCTTCAAGATCTCTGGCGATGGACTTATAACCTTGACATTTTTGCTACTCTTCACCAATTTTTGTTCTCAAGTCCTCAGAATATTCTTTTCTCCTCTTTCTGTTCTCCATGCTTTGTGCATATTTTGCGCTTTTTTTAATTTCTAAAATAGAATTAAAACTTCAATTTTTTAAGCATTTTTATTTTGCAGCATTTTTTTCACACCTGCCTAAACCTTTACACAGTACGGCATATAACATACGTTATGCTGTGTTTTCTATCAGCACACCTTTATATTTAGCTATAATGATTGCAGTGAATACAGTCATCTGCTATAGATAGAAAGATAAAACTCCTTTATCTGGCCTGTGAAAAGATAATATCCTTCATTTCATTATCCTGGTCCGCTGGCCCGTCTTTTCAATCACTTAACCCCCGAACCATTTTGCTTCTTTGAAAACGATTGTGGATGACAGCTTTATCTTTAATATTTAATATAGTGCTTAAATGAAGCTGAAGCATTTATAGCCATTTGCTAACAATGGAACATTTTAGGAGGGCTACATATTTTAGAGACAGACAGTAGACTGAAGAATAAAGTCCTTGGGGAAGGGACAAATCATGTTCCGTTAAGGTGCAGTGTTTGGTGAGCTCAGTTAGGTGGAGGTAACATCTTTTTAACGTGCCATTTTTAAGCTGTTTACCAAAGTACCTGAAAGCAAAATCTTTCTAGATCACAAAACAGTGAACAGAGCTGAAAAAAAATCTGGACGCTTTCTGTTAGATGTAGTTACAGATGTAACAATTGTTAACTTGACACTTGAAGAGAATATGTCAGCATGTTTTTGCTATGTAAGATGAGGACATGCTGCAGGGGTTAAGAAACTTAGATTAACTGTGCATTTCCTATCAGGTTGCGTGCCACTGTTTTCGTCAACTAATGGCTTTATCACCCGGTGATTACCATTACTGGACTACATTGTCATGCACATATCCGATACCCATCTGCATGTATGGTATAATCTGTGTATTTGGATCACTACTCAAGTGTTTGTGTTTTATGGGGATAATTTTAAAGTTAAACTGTGTGTTCCAATGATGTAATAATAAAAATTGATACACTTTATACTGTACATATTCCATTGTGGTTTAATGTAATATGCCACAAACCTTTATATGGCTGGATTGTCATGCACATGGCAGTCTGACACGCCCCCTGCTGTGATTGACACCTCACTGTCCATGCACAAAATCTATACAGAGCCTGGTGTGGGCAGAGGCAGCTCTCCCAGTCTGCTACGTGGCTAAAACTAAATATTTAGATTGCGCCATAATGACTGTACCCAGTAATCTAAGTTAATCATCATTAGTTTCAGAATCTCGTTACCTACAATATGCTTGCTGGCCTCAGATGAGGTAGCAAAAACCTGCTGATAGATTGCCTTTAAAGGAGTTATCCACACTGCCATGGCTGTCAGCTTCGGTCCTACATAACTGGACATCTCCTTGCATGTGATGCACCCCAGGGCCGTGGGGTACTCAGAACAGGGCTGTTAAGCAGTTCTGGGGAGTCACAGGGATCGAGACCTGGCTTCCGTGACCCTGAATTCAGTTGTAAAAGCTAGTTCTCGGCTAGTGTAGGGATGATTTATACCGAAGTTATTTGTGATGCCACCTGTGGTTTGTGGCTGCGGGTCGCCATTGCTGCTGCAGAACCGCAGGGGATGATGGACGGACAGCTAGCTTGAAAAAGCTGTGGCACCCCAGGGGTTAATGTGCCACAGTAACAACACCAAGGGTTAATTCCCCACACAATCCACAACACTACACTAGCGCCTCCAGGCCAGAAGGGGGAGCTAAACCTGCTTCCCTATATATTCTGGGTGGAGAGGAAGTTGCAGTTAGTTCAGTTCCTGAGAGTACTGAGGGAATGGACCTGGGTGTAAAAGGGCTGCGTTAGGTCCAACCCACCGTCCACTGTCCACTTCCAGGCCGGCTAAGTTCTGAGGAAAGGAGTAGGAGAAGCAGAGGAACACACCCAGGACACAGAGTTACCCTAAACTCACCCCGGAGAAGCACAAAGACCAGATACTGGATCCGCAATTGTGCCTGACATATGCAGCACAGAAAACACCGGATAAGTGAAGATTATATATCTTCACTGTACCACAGCATAGCCATATGGCGGGGTCAGAAACACAAAGACTCAAGTTGCCTAGCAAGTTTGGTACCTGTGAGGCGAGACAGGGCCGGCAGCCTAGCTAAAGCGGCAGCAGGACCACACACACAGCGCAGGAGTAGTAAGCCAAGGACCCGGTCAGGGTGGAAGCAACCCGGCCCCCGGTACAGACTCCGTGGACAATACTTACAGAATACCATCTACAGTAAAGACTTAGAAAACTACAAAACCGTGAGTCAGTGTGATCCTTGCGCCCAAGCCCTACTCTCCCTCACAAACTGTTATCATCTCTACCACTACTCCTGCCCTGCATTATCCATAGACTATCATCATCACTGCCTCTGGGAACCAGGCTCTGCCCGTGGAGAGCCGTTACATCACCGGCTGCCAAACATCATCCACGGAGGTTCTGCAGCAGCGGTGGTCATCCTGACCACATACCACGGATGACGTCACAACTTTATCCCCTGTAAATAATCACCAAACCCAATATTTGTGGGCCCGGGACACGGTCTGGACCAAGACCACCGTGATTCCCTGTGATACCCTGGTTCGGTACCGAGTACCCCGTCCCAGTGGGCTCGACAACTTGGCGTCACGAACAGGATCTACCGTGCCTGGTAAACCGGGCATTGTGTGCCGTGATTTGTGAGAGAAACTGTTTTGAAATTGCCATTACAGAGCGCGCAGCAAACAGAATTTAAACTGCGCCACAAGGACTGTATTTTTGAACTGCCGAAATTACAAAGCGCGCGACGTGCGGGAAAAGGGGGCGTGTCATTGTGGGCAGCACTCTGCACAGTGCTCTGACGTCATCTGCTGGGAAAGAGAATCCATGTCCCACTGCGGAACCTTTAATAGACATCCAGACTGAAGTGGAAGACCAGGAGGGTTGCCATTAACTAAGGGGGCACAGGATGTCACAACAAGGAGATGCTGCAGCACCGTACAACAGCGGAACATCCGGCGGTGCTGCAGCGCAAGGAACAGCACCCATCATGCCGCTTCTAATGCCATACACTCCGGGAGCAATGTGGCTACCACAATACTCAGGTGAGCCCAACACCCTCAATGACTTTGTTATGAAAATCAAAGCGTACTATGTTATGTACCCCCTGACAGAAGCCCAGTGTGTCGTTATGATTATTGGACAGTTAACCGCAATGCACAGCGGGAAGTTGCGTCCTAGCTGGACACAGACAAAGATACTGTAGAAAATCTTGAGGCTGGACTGAAAGCAGCATTTGACTCCAGTGCTGACACATGGGCTAAAATGAGGTTCTTTGGATGCCAACAAAAGCCTAACGAGAGCGCAGGAGACTATGCCTTAAACTCAAAGCACTTAAACTAGCAAAACCTGCCTTAGCCACGGGAGCTGACAAAATGCTGATCGATCAGTTCATAGAGGGCCTCCTATCCCCTTCTCACTGAGGACAGTTGAGTATGATGACCATCCAGTATCCCGGAATAACTTTTGCCGAGTTAAAAGATAGAGCCATCCATCTTCAGCAGATAGAGGAGCCCCGGGATATAAACTTTATTCAAGGCCCTACAGCAGTACCTCAGCGGTCAGGAGCATCAGCAACATCTGCCATGTCAGAGGCTGTTGCTAAACACAGAGAGCCTATCTCTAATGAGGCTCTCAACCAAAAGCTAGATACCCTGACAGACACTGTTGTTTCCATGCCTAAAGTCATCAAGGAGCTGCGTGGATCCAAGTCTGCACCCAAGACTGAGTTGGCGACCAGTAAAGAGAATGTCCCGTGGATGAGGCCCAGGAAGTACCAAGTGATGAGAGGACGACCCAGCAACCGCTATCAGCCGGATTGACGGCCCATTTGCCGCCGTTGCAAGGAGCCAGGTCACTTTGCCCGGTAATGTGTTTTAAACGAGGATCCCCTGGGAAGGCGGGCCGCTCCTCGGGAATGAATTCTCAAGGTCCTTTCGCCTGGTATGACAAGTTCGTGGGAGGATGCCCAGTCATCCCTATCGTGTTGGATGGCATTCCCTTCAGCGCCTTGTTGGATACCGGGTCCCAGATTACATCGATTCCACATGTTCTCTACAAAAGGTACTGGGCTGATTCAGACATTAGTAGTGGTCCATCTGACATTGCAGTGAACCTTTGGGCTAGCAATGGTGAACTAATACCACAAGTTGGGTTCAGAGAAATGACCATTCAAATTGGGAAGGTAGAATTGCAGAATCAGAGTATTATTATTGTAGAAGTTGACCGGCGAGAACGTGAACCAGTAATGTTACTAGGAATGAATGTAATTGAAAATTGTTTTTCCGAGGTAATTACTGTCTTATAGCAGATCGCCGAGACTGCCAGAGCCGGGCACCAAAGACTTCTGCAAAGGGAAATAACAGCCCTGATGTTGAAGCAACAGGTAGAAATATCAGGAGGTGAAATCGGCAGTGTACAAGTGAGTGATTCGATACCCATTGTAATACCTCCCACAACTGAAATCTTGGTCTGGTGTAGAGCCGCAATAGGCATTAAAGGGCAAGACTATCAAGCCCTGGTAGAACCGTGTACTCAGACAGTAGACCCACTATACTAACAGTCAGAGGAGTAGTTGAGGCACACCGGGGAAGAGTGCCATTACGCCTTCTAAATTGCAGGGAAGATGAGGTCACCGTACCGAAGTATGCTACCATGGCTAAATTATTGACGGTTGATAACAATGCCATCACATCCGTCGAGCCCTTGAACCCGTCAAGTCAGGGGATGACAATGGCTCAAGGGAAAAGCAGGAGGATTGGTACCAGAAACTACACGTGGGTATCAGTTCTACACCTCCCCATCAAAAGCATGGAGTATACCGGGTAGTAAAAGAATATGAGTAGATATGCAGCAAACACCCGTTAGACTTTGGGCAAATTAAAGGGGTAGAGCACACTATACCCACAGGTAACCATCAACCTATAAAAGAAAGGTATAGACCATTACCACCCGCTCACTACCAAACCACCAAAGACATGCTCAAAGAAATTAAATCTGCAGGTGTAATAAGAGACAGTTGTAGCCCCTTTAGTGTTGGTTAAAAAGGAAGGGACCATGAGAATGTGCGTAGACTATCGGCAGATCAACCACATTACACAAAAGGATGCATACCCGTTACCTAGGATTGAGGAGTCATTAGCCACATTAAAATCTGCTAATTTTCCACCCTAGATCTGACTAGTGGGTATTGGCAAGTTCCTGTGGCAGAGGCTGATAAGGAGAAGACAGCGTTTACTATGCCGATGGACCTCAGTGAGTTCAATTGTATGCCGTTTGGACTCTGCAACGCACCCGATACCTTCCAACGCCTGATGGAGAGCTGCCTAGGACATAAGAACTTTGAAACTGTCCTCCTGTACCTGGATGACATCATAGTCTACTCCAAGACATGTGAACAACATCTACAAGACCTGACAGAAATGTTTGAAGCCTTGTCCAGATACAGGATGAAGATCAAACCATCCAAGTGCCACCTTCTCAAGCCAAAGGTGCAGTACCTGGGATATGTCGTGAGTTCAGAGGCAGTAGCACCGGATCCTGATAAAGTCACCCTGATAAGGGATTGGCCAAGACCCACCAATGTGAAAGAGGTGAGGCAATTCCTGGGCCTGGTAGACAATTACAGAAGATTTATCAGAGGATTCACGAAGTTAGCAGCTCCCCTGCAAGACATCCTGGTAGGACAGACTAAAAGGTCTTCAACCCGTAATCCTCCTTTCCAGTGGAGTGATGAGAAGGAAGAGTCCTTCAAAAAGCTAAAGTGTGTGCTGACAGGAGAAGAGATCCTGGATTATGTAGGGATTACCATCAACCCTTCATTCTGTACACGGATGCCACCAACGTGGGACTGGGAGCAGTACTGTCACAGAAGTGTGGCACACTGGCACCTTGTTGGGCACCACAGAACCCTTGGTACGCAAATGGAGTGGAAACAGCAAAGCAACACTCACAAACAAACAACAACACCTAACAACACCTTAGAACACACCTGTTTCACCCCAAGCCTCTAGGGGAAGCTCCACTGGTCACTTTGAGCCAGGTCCCCCTATAAATAGGGTCCTGGAGGGAGAAACACCAGAGTGTGCTGACGCTAGAAGAGCTGCAGGACGTGTGCAACCACCGGTTCTGGAGCTATACTAGACCCAAACCAGCACACATAGCCAGTGATACACCCTTGCAATTGGGGTCATAGGGAAGGAGAAAGCACTTCTCAGGGACAAAGGAGTTACCTTAACTCCCCCTCACCAACCGGTTACTGGAACCGAGCTGTGAGAGCTACTACGCCACCACAGAGAACAAGCACGCCTAACAGGGAGTTTAGCCCCCTGTTCACCTGATGCACCTACCGACGAGAGCCCAGGGAAGAGGATAGAACTGTCACCATCCCTTTAACAGAGCCCTCAGTGCAGTTACCCAGGTGAATCACGTCCCACCGGACGTACAACCTGGTCCGGCAGGATTTCACATCCACCCGACCTCACCAGAAAGACAGAGAAAGGAAGCCTAAACACTGCTTGCTGTGAAACTCCAGGAGCGCCAACCTCATCACCCGGTCCGAGTGTACCTGCTTTCCACCAGTAAAGGTACCCAAAAGACTTTGATGTGTCTGCGTCTGATTCCTGAACCTTACAGCAGTATTACTAAGCTGCCTCACAACATCTTGTGCAGCTTCTGGCCCCCGGGGACACCCGCTCGTCCTGTGGGGAGCGTCCCATCTTGCTGCATTCCATCCCCCGGAGGCCCGGCAGCGCCGGTGGAATCACTGGAACACCCGCAGGTGGTGTCACGACAAGAATTAACCCATTATCCATTCAGCCATTCCCTAGTGATCTGGACCACCGGGCCCCACAGCCACAGGTGCGGTTCCGTGACAAGGAGAGGAAGAACGCCTGCGACATGCAGAACCCGGCTACGGTGAGTCAGAAGCAAGGAGGCAAAGAGAGAGTTATTGCCTTTGCAAGCAGGAAACTCAGGCCTACGGAAAGAAACCCTGAGAATTACAGTTCCTTCAAGTTAGAACTACTGGCAGTAGTTTTGGCTGTAACCGAGCGTTTAAAGCACTACCTTGCAGCTGCAGAATACATCATCTACACTGAGAACAACCCGTTGACCCACCTGGACTCAGCAAAATTAGGTGCATTGGAGCAGCGATGGATAGCCCGGCTGTCTAACTACAATTTTGTCATTAAATATAGGGCAGGCCGCAAGAAAGGGAATGCAGATGCCTTATCCCGGATGCCACACCTGAAAGACGTGGAAGAGGAACCGGAGGAGCTGGAAGAAATTGAGCTACCGGCCTTTCACCGTTTTAAGGAAGAACAGTATCAACCCGGCATTTACCAAAAGCAACAGCAGGGAAATCTCAACCCGTTACTGCACCATGGATGGGCTGACACCCAGGGTAGCAATCCAGCTGTGAAGCTAGTGAAAGAACTGCTTTCACAACAGGGTGCGTACCCTAATCAGAATGCTCTAGCTGAGACCCAACAACTCTGGAAAGAAAGAAGCAAGTTGTTCCTATATCAAGGGAAGCTCTGCAGAAGGCACACCAACCCTAAAACACATGAGTTGGTCTCGCAGATTATCGTACCCAAGAAAGACGTCAAAATGGTCTTAGAAGCCTGCCACGACGGTGCAGGTCATTTTGGATGGAAGAAATTGGAAGTGCTCTTAAGAGAGAGATTCTACTGGGTTGGCATGAGAAAATCAATTGAAGATTGGTGTAGAAAATGTGGCCCGTGCAACCTCAGAAGAAAAGATCAACAGAGTCAGAGAGCCCCACTCCAGTCCATAGTAACCAAGCAACCACTTGAGTTAGTTGCTTTAGACCACGTCAAGTTGTCACCAAGCCGGTCAGGCTATGTCTATGCCTTAACCATCGTGGACCATTACTCCCGCTTCTTAGTGGTGTTACCCGTCAAGGACCTGACAGCGAAGACAGCTGCAAGAGCATTTCAGACACATTTCTGTAGACCTCATGGCTACCCGGAACAAGTCCTTGCAGATCAAGATCCAGCTTTCGAGTCAGAGATTTTTCAGGACTTCTGCAACACGTACGACTGTAAGAAGATCCACACGACAGCCTATCATCCCCAAACCAATGGCGTATGCGAAAAGATGAATCATATTGTGATTGACCTGTTGAAAACCTTACCAGAGTCAGAGAGAAATCAAAGGCCAGAGAAATTACCCGACTTGGTAGACTTGTACAACCATGTCCTGGTGAGTTCTACAAACTGCACCCCAGCCTACCTTATGCAAGCAAGGTCCGGTAAGCTGCCAATTGATTTAGATATGGGAGTTCTAAAGCCAGATGCAGAGGTTGAAGAATCCAATTCGGATACCTTACGTCAATAGCAGTATCGCCAAGTACAAGAGTGCGTAGAGAAAAGTCTCCAGCAAGCTATAGAAAGACAAGAGAGAACGTTTAACCGACATGCTCTAGCAACCCCATTACAGCCTGGTGAGTAAGTTCTCAAGAGAAAGAGATGCACCAACAAATTGGATAATCAGTGGGAAACCACCCCATATACAGTCTTACCATCAAATTTAGACAATGCCAAGGTGTGTCTAATCAACAAAGACGAAGGAAGGACGTCAGCAGTTGTGTCAAGAGACCATCTTAAACCGTGTCCTGAAACCCTGAAGACACCAGAAGTAACCGTAACCGTACAGGTCCAACCTGTCAAGAAAGAAGAAGTATTCCATACCGTCTTAGGAGATTTTGACAAAACATGGCCAAAGTACTACGGAGCAGTTGTAGTCCCCATGATTGCTTTACCTCTAATGGTAGAACCAACACCAGAACCCGTACCACAAGACGTCCCAAAATGTGAAGAGCTGGAAATTAAGCCTGTAGAGGAACAACCGATTCCTGGTCCCAGTGAGCTTGCCAGTCCTACTGTCAGATCTCCATCTATAGTAGTAGCAGATACTGCAAACAGGTACATGTCCACCCACACCAATATGCTAAGTACATCCAGTATACCAGTCTTACGCAGATCACAGCGTAGTACCAAGGGTCAGTTACTGGCTAGGTACAGAGATTAAAATGTGGAATCAAATGTGAAATGTATATACATTATACTAGTATATAGTTAAAGAGAACCCGTTAAAGTTAAGGTGTACAGAAAGGGTGAGAGTAGCATGGTGTTAGGTGGCAGCCACGGAGAGTAAGAACTCGGCCTCTTATGCGGTGACCCAAGGAATTAGGAGCCTACTGCACTAAATCCAGAGACACCCATAGAAACTTGTTAATATTGTTGTAACGTTAAAAAGTCCAGTACCTACAGAGACTATCCTGTATGAACTATTTACATATTCTTAAACTTATCTTCATTTTTATTAACTATGGACCGTACTTACCATGGAACTGGTTGTGGTATAGACTTTTGAATATATATTTACCAGCCCCCGAGGCAATAGACTAAACCCCCGGAAGGACTGATTTTCATTTTGAACTTTTGGACTCTTTTTGGAGCTTTTATTGGTTTTCGTACTTTTACTTTTTAAGACTCTGTAAATATTAATTGTATTGATATGTTGTTTGTTTGCTTTTCCACAGTCCCGGAGTACTGTTCTTTACTAAGGGGGAATGTGACACCCCAGGGGTTAATGTGCCACAGTAACACCAAGGGTTAATTCCCCTGACATCCCACAACACTACACTAGCGCCTCCAGGCCAGAAGGGGGAGCTAAAGCTGCTTCCCTATATATTCTTGGTGGAGAGGAAGTGGCAGTTAGTTCCATTCCTGAAAGGACTGAGGGAAAGGACCTGGGTGTAAAAGGGCTGCGTTAGGCCCAACCCACGGTCCACTGTCCACTTCCAGGCCGGTTAAGTTCTGAGGAAAGGAGTAGGAGAAGCAGAGGAACAGACCCGGAAAACGGAGTTACCCTAAACTCACCCCAGAGAAGCGCAAAGTCCGGATACCGGATGCACAATTGTGCCTGATACAAGCAGCACAGAAAACACCGGATAAGTGAAGATTATATATATTCACTGTACCACAGCGAAGCAACACGGCGGGGTCAGAAACACAAAGATAAGACTCAAGTTGCCTAGCAAGTTTTGTACCCGTGAGGGGAGACAGGGCCGGCAGCCTAGCTAAAGCGGCAGCAGGGCCACACACACAGTGCAGGAGTAGGAAGCCAAGGACCCGGTCAGGGTGCGAGCAACCCGGCCCCCGCTACAGACTCCGTGGACAATACTTACAGAATACCATCTGCAGTAAAGACTTGGAAAACTACAAAACCGTGAGTCTGTGTGATCCTTACGCTCAAGCTCTACTCTCCCTCACAAACTGTTATCATCTCTACTACTACCCTTGCCCTACATTATCCATAGACTATCATCATCACTGCCCCGGGGAACCAGGCTCTGCCCGTGGAAAGCCGTTACATAACCGGCTGCCAAACATCATCCCTGGTGGTTTGCAGCAGCGGTGGTCCCCCTGACCACATACCACGGGTGGCGTCACGACTTTATCCCCTGTAAAATAACCCCCAGACCCAATACTTGTGGGCTCAGAACATGGTCCGGACCAAGACCACCGTGATTCCCTGTGATACCCGGGTCCGGTACCGAGTACCCCGTCCCAGTGGGCTCCACAAAGCAATTCAGAGTATGAATAATTTTTGGATAGATTATTAAAATTGCTTTTTCAAAAAACCGAAAATGCTCCCAAAAAGGCATACCGTATTTTTCGCTTTATAAGACGCACCTGATTATAAGACGCACCCCCAAATTTGGTGAAGAAAAAGAGAAAAAAATATTTTTTAATGTTAAATGGGGTCCGTGTTATAATGCCAGTGTCCGTCTTACAAATCATATAGGACACATGTCCCTCATAGCACCCTCATCTTGATACATTGTTCCTCATCTTGGGATATAACCCCCTTGTGCTGGCTCACGTCCCCCAGTGATGGCACACATCCCCTATTGATGGCACACCTCCCCCAGTGCTGGCACACTTTCCCCAGTGCCTGCACTCACACCCCTGTGCTGGCACACTTGCCCCAGTGCAGGCGGAATTGCCCCTGTGCCTGCACCACCCCCAAGTGCAGGCACACTTGCCCCTGTGCCTGCACTCAGCCCCCAGTGCAGGCACACTTGCCCCTGTGCCTGCACTCAGCCCCCAGTGCAGGCACACTTGCCCCTGTGCCTGCACTCAGCCCCCACTGCAGGCACATTTACCCCTGTGCCTGCACTCACCCCCCCAGTGCAGGCACAACTTGCCCCTGTGCCTGCACTCAGCCCCCAGTGCAGGCACACTTGCCCCTGTGCCTGCACTCAGCCCCCACTGCAGGCACATTTACCCCTGTGCCTGCACTCACCCCCCCAGTGCAGGCACAACTTGCCCCTGTGCCTGCACTCAGCCCCCAGTGCAGGCACACTTGCCCCTGTGCCTGCACTCAGCCCCCACTGCAGGCACATTTACCCCTGTGCCTGCACTCACCCCCCCAGTGCAGGCACAACTTGCCCCTGTGCCTGCACTCAGCCCCCAGTGCAGGCACACTTGCCCCTGTGCCTGCACTCAGCCCCCACTGCAGGCACATTTACCCCTGTGCCTGCACTCACCCCCCCAGTGCAGGCACAACTTGCCCCTGTGCCTGCACTCAGCCCCCAGTGCAGGCACATTTATCCCTGTGCCTGCACTCACCTCCCCCAGTGCAGGCACAACTTGCCCCCATCACTGTGTAAAGCTCCCCTGCTGGCGTGCACAGAATAAAAATAAAAAATCATTACTTCACCTTCCGACGATCGCGCTCCCTTCAGCCAGCTGATCGGTGACTTCCTGCTTTGGTCTCGGCATCGGGTCATGTGACCAGAGTGCATCATGTGATCGGATTTCATCACTATGCACTCCTGATGCCGAGACCAAAGCAGGAAGTCACCGATCAGCTGGCAGAAGGGAGCGCGATCGTCGGAAGGTGAAGTAATGATTTTTTATTTTTATTCTGTGCACGCCAGCAGGGGAGCTTTACATTTACACAGTGATGGGGGCAAGTTGTGCCTGCACAGGGAAGTGAGTGCAGGCACACCTGATATGCACTGCACCCCTGTCCAGATCTTGGTGCTGGTTTCAGCACCAAGGTGATGGACAGCGGCAGTGCAGTGCATATTGGAGGAGGTTAATGAGCGGGAGCACGTGACCTCCCGCTGCCTCCTGAGGACCGCAGCCAGCCCGCCCCGGCTCCGGACACCACTGCACAGCCTCCCCAGCACTAAAGAACCGTATATTCCCATTATAAGACGCACCCCCCACTTTCCCCCAAAAGTTGGGGGAACAAAAGTGCGTCTTATAATGCGAAAAATACGGTAATTTTTGGACAGCTTAAAATATCAATATCTTTTAATTCGGCAAACAGCAAACCCCTATTGTTCATCCAAAAAAATGAATAAAACAAATTGGACAGTATGTTTTTATGCAAATGCCTCATGGGTTATTCTGTCTTTGCAAAGTGGGCAAGAAATAGTCACAATTTTTACAACAAAAATGTTACTACTGACAAAAATCACACAAAGTCAATTCACCAATGATCAAGATTTTTTTTGCAAAAATTTGTCAAAAGCTGAAGAATTTGAATTTCAAAATGCTCGTCACACCTAAAATTGATATTACCAGAAGCTAACAGTATCTTAGCCTGATCATTGGTGTCCAATTAGTATCCGGTACAGAAAGGGTGAATAATTATTATTCCAGAGGGTCTGCATGAGAGACTGTGACTGTTGTGGAGGGCTGAACCAATAGGATGAAATTAATTTTACTCAATATTATTAACGTGTTAATTAATTATAATATTTTATAATATTAATTTTATCACTTAATGTTGAACAGAATTAAGTATGTTGACAACTCCTATATACTGCATGAGCCAACACCTAGTACACATAACTCACCTATTTACAAAATTAACCTCCACATAGCCCTTTATATGTAGTGTGAGCCCCCTTAAAGCCCTCTTATATACAGTATGAGCCCCAACATGACCTCCGACATACAGGATACTTTTCTACATTACCTATATGGCTCATGAGCCCCCACAAAGCCTCTCTACATTCAATGTGAGCCACCATATAGTCCTACTATATAAAGATGGGCAAATCCTCAGATATTTGGGTACAGTGGATCTGGCTAGACTTAAAAAAAAAAGTCTGGGTTCGAGACCGGACTTGACCTGAACATGACCCCAAATCTTCAATCTCATATAAGTCTATGGGGACCCCAATGCAAACTTTAAAATGGTGGCTAGGGGGCTGCACAAGTAAACAAAATGGTGATTGACCAGTTAAATCATACAGCATTTCCATACTGCTCTGACAGTTGCTTCTGGGTCCTCTCATTAAAGGCATCCTGTCATTTCCTAGAAGCCACCTAACCTATCAATACATGTCCTTGCACCTTCCTATTAGCATTATAACAATCCTTCTCTGTGCTTCCTTTCAAAGTTGAAATAAACACGTTGATACTTACTCATTAGGATGATAATGAAGTAGGGGCTATATGCAATTGCCTTGTGGGCGTGTTGTTTTGCAGGCTCCAGGATCCAGCCTCTCTCTGTCTGTGCTGCTGTGATGTGGAGCTGAAGGCAGGAGTAATGATTTACATTTTGTGAGTGACAGAGAGGGGGAGGGCAAAGCCTGCACAAGCAAAGCAGCACAGAGAGAGAGAGGGTGGATCCTGCA
Source organism: Allobates femoralis (assembly GCA_033576535.1). Classification (NCBI taxonomy): domain Eukaryota; kingdom Metazoa; phylum Chordata; class Amphibia; order Anura; family Aromobatidae; genus Allobates; species Allobates femoralis. The sequence goes on along the minus strand of JARQOC010000010.1, from coordinate 150,927,617 downwards.
GGCTGCAAAACAAATCGCCCTAAGGGCTAAAGAATATAACCCCTGCTAATTATAATGCCTAATGAGTGAGTATAAAATAATTTTTATCTACTTTGACAGGATGCTTTTAGGAGACAAAAGGAGTGTGAGAATAGTGATTGGATGCTGCCGGGACATGTTTTTGTAGCTTAGGTGGCTTTTTGGAGGTGACAGGATCCCTTTAAGCCTCATACACTCATAACTACTAATGCATGCCTTCATCATCTCCTGCCTCGACTACTGCAACCTCCTACTCTGTGGCCTTCCTGCTAACACTCTTGCACCACTTCAATCTGTCCTTAACTCTGCTGCCTGACTAATCCACCTCTCTTCCCGCTATTCCTCCACTTCTCCCCTCTGCAAATCCCTCCACTGGATCCGAATTCACCAGGGTATCCAATTCAAACTACTAACATTGACTTACAAAGCCATCCAATCTATCCCGCACAATATCTCTGAACTAATCTCCCGATATCATCCAACTCGTAATCTTCGATCATCCCTTCTTTCCTCCACACTTATGCGTTCCTCATCTAACCGCCTGCAAACTTCGCCCGAGCATCCCCCATCCTCTGGAACTCTACACCCAATCATGTCCGACTGTCCCCCTCACTCAGAACCTTCAAGCGGAACCTGAAAACCCATCTCCTCAGAACAGCCTACAACCTTCAATGACCACAGTGCCGCCTCACCACCACTGGACCCGGCGCTCCACCACTATCGGACCTGGCACTCCAGCACCACCAGAGCAGACCCAACCTACTGTCTCCCTTCCCATTGCCCTGTAGAATGTAAGCCCGCAAGGGCAGAATCATCTCTCCCCTCTGTATCAGTCTGTTACTTTGTTAATTATATTTTTAACTTGTCTGTATGTAACCCTTTCTCATGTACAGCACCATGGAATGAATGGTGCTCTATAAATAAAAAAATAAATAAATAAAAATAATAATAATAATACATATTTGCTGCATCCCACAACACCCCCTCTCTGTGACAACATCGTTGATTGGTTGCGGTTAGACACCCTATGTGCTTGCATCTGTGATTGGTTGCCATACAGAGTATGACAAGCAAGCTGTCATCATATTAGTGTAAGTGTGGCGCCCCACTGGCTGAGCCGCCAGCAGAGGTACTGCATTCCCACGGTTAGGGAGTGTAGTGTCCCTGTTCTCCAGGTGCTGGGATGGTGCAGTTGAGCCCAAAACAAAAACAAACACACGCTTTGACAGGCCCCTGGGACGGTGGGTGGACCCTGAAGGAGGACCCAGGCCAGAAAAGGTGGACAGGACAGTAGTGTTAGAGGATAGTCAGTAGAAGGAGACCGGAGGAGTAACATCAACTAATGAGGAGTGATAGTTGGGAGTGTAGAGGCGGTGTATTGCCGACTCCCGTGAGTTGGAGCAATGCAACCATGCTCACCCACAGGAGGGAAAGACTGACCAACAGAGAAACAGAAGAGTCCTACGTGTGCAGATGAGACAGCGAGCCCCATATGCCTGAATCTGACGAGACAGAGGGGTTGGTGGACGAGACAGGGACATGGCCCTGCAGACGGTGTGGATACTTCACGCCCGGAGGCCCAAGACTTCTAACGAGAGATGTGGCCGCACACCAGACACATCTTGGGGAAGGTGGCCGAACTAGGGAGCACTACCCGGGAGAGTGACCTAATGGCACCTGGAACACCAAAGCACCCGTGGCCACTGGTACTTGAGTTCTGTGCTTTGGAGAGCATTGAGAGCCTGGGGGGGCAAAGCGACAATCTGTTCGCCCCAAACCAGAATAGCCAGGGCCGCTGCTAGGGCCTGACAGGTCTTCCTGGAGTCAGGGTCCCCCTGTCATTGGAGGGGGCGTGGCCATTGGAACAGGAGCAGGGGGGCGGGAGGCGTGGCTGTTTGAAGCAAGGAGGCCCGACTCCGACCATCTGTCCCCAAACCAGAGTGACCTCCCTTGTATACATGACACATTCAGCCTTATATTACTATACATATATACATGGCGGAACTGGGGGAGAGAAGGAAGGGGGATTCTATCTCTGGGAATGAAGGGGTTACTGTGTGGCACCCCAGGGTTCATGTGCCACAGTAACAACACAAAGGGTTAACTCCCCACACAACACCAGCACCTCCAGGCCAGAAGGGGGAGACCAAGCTGTTCCCCTATATATTCTGGTGTGGAGAGGAAGTGGGCAGTGCAGCTTCTAGGAGGACTGTGAAGACGACCTTGGTGTAAAAGAGCTGTGCTGAGGGTCTGAGGAAAGGAGACAGGAACAGAGAGGAACACACCTGGGAGACAGAGTTACCCTAAAGCTCACCCCAGAGGAGCGCAAAGAACGGATACCAGATCTGAGGCTGTGCATGACACATATAGCACAGTAAACACCGGGAAAGTGAAGATTCTACATTCTTCACCTCTACCACGGATACAGCAACTCCACAGAGTTCAGGATAGATATAAAGGAATCGAATTGCCTATCAGACTGGTACCCGGGAGGAGGAACAGGGCCAGCAGCTGAGCTTATGCAGCAGCAGGGGCCACACACAGCGCAGAAAGGGAGCCAAGACGATCCGGCTGGGTGGGAGAGACCCTGAACCCCAAACAGACTCTGTGGACAATACTTTACTGAATTACATCTTAAGTAAAAGACCAAAAGAAACTTCGAACTGTGAGTCTGCCTGTTAATTGCGCCATTTGCCCAATATTCCACCTGCAGAGCCAGAGAGTGCTCTCCTCACAGACTGACTGGAAAGGCTGCAGCAGCAGGAAAGTAAGTGAACTGCACCTATTACAATACCTCATCCAGCACCAAGACAACCAGTGCTGCAACTGCAAAGTAAGTGCCTGTGTCGACTACAACCCCCATCATAACCACCATAGACTACTACCACTCCTGCCCTGGGGACCTATAGCCCTCCACGGAGAGGGCTTACCATCTTAGCTGCCCCTAAGTCACTGTCCCCAGCTGCAACCAGGTAGCGGTGGCCCCTCTGGCCATAATACTCTAGGTGGCGTCACGACTTTATCCCCTGTAAATAACCCCCAACCTTAACTTGTGTGCTCGGGACACGGTACGGACCAAGACCGCTGTGAGTACCCTGTCCCAGTGGGCTCCACAACTGGGTCCACTAATGGGGAATGTACACATACCTCCACCTGCAGAGCCGCACACTAGATATATGGCTGCTCTGTGCTTACAGGGCCTGTGATGATATCACATTGAGGGGAGGAGTCAGGGATCACATGATCAGCTCCTCAGCGTGTTCAGGACTCTGCTGTGCTGGTTGTGTGGAGCCCACTGGGACGGGATACTCGGTACCAGACTGGGAAATCACGGGGTTATCAAGACTGCTGTGTCAGTGGAAACGCATTGTGGCTGTGAAGGAGAATAATAAAAAGCTAAGTTTTATCTATAATTCACCCTGCCTGCCTTTCCTGAGCGCACCACACACTGCTTTGCATTAATCATACGGGGTTATCACGGCAGTATTGGTCCAGACCGTGTCCCGAGACCACAAGTAAAGGGGTTATTTACAGGGATAGTCGTGATGCCACCCACAGGTTGTGGTCAATGGGAGACCACCGCTGCTGCTTGCTTCTGCCAGGAGAATGGATGGTGCTGCAGCCGTATGGATGAGCCCAGCATGGGTCGGGCTGCTCCTGACAGGGTGAATAACATATAGCATGCAAGGACACAAACACTGGAGACTCTGGCAGGGTTCACCGGGTCTTTACTTTAAGTTCAGGCAGTTTACAAGTAGTTTCAGCTTTAACAACTTCACTCAACACTTTCACCGTGCATTTAGCTCTACTGCAGCCAGGTTTCTGCCTTAGACCCTTTTCCTCCTTGATTCCTTTCAGGCCCTTCTAAACTTCTCTCCTCCTTGTGTGCTGTATGGTAGGTCACTTGGGTCCTTGTTGGCTTAACCCTGTGTATGGGTATGTCTAAGCTCTGGAGCCCTATGCGCAACTGTACCTCCTGCACTTGTGGTAGGATCTCTGACATGGAATCAGAGTTCCCCACCAGAACGTCTGTGATCCGGCTTGTAGCTGCGGTCACCTCAGAGCCAGCTCTCTGGTCCCGGCCTAGCCTTCCAGTGCCCCTCTATTTCAAGGACCCACCAGGCTCCTTCCTACCCATGTGACTGCGGCGTACAAAGGGGATCCTCTCCTTCAGTCGTTCTCTGGCACCTCTGCCGTTTTCTTTGGACCCAGCTGGCACTGGTCCGGTGCTCAGCTCCTCTTAATCTTTACTGCTTGGCACCCTCTGGCCTACTACCTAACACTTCCTGGTTTGCCCCTTATGTACCCAATCCGTCACCTTGCCTACGTCCCACCCACTGTAACTGGCCCTACCACCCCTTGCCCACCTAGAGTCCCAAGCTCTGGGTTGGGTCTCGTGTCTGTGGGTGTGTTTGTGAAGGTGTTTGTAGAAAACTGTCTCCACCTTCCTGGCTACAGTTCTTACCTGTGGCCACTCTGGTCGCAGGTGTGCCACAGTTGTCATGGTGCTGGATGAGGTGAAGTTAATGTGTGAAGTCAGGAGGGATTTACAATGTGGATGTAGCAGAGCCGCTTGTATATGTGGTGTACAGAGCGGAGCTGTGGCACCCCTGCAGGGGATTGCCATCCACCGGTGCAAGGAGGGAATTACACCTTGGTTCACACAGCACACAACACCTTCCACCCCAGACCTGAAAGGGGAGCTCTACTGGCTGCCTTAAGCCAGTTCCCTTTTAAAAGATCCAGGCCTGCGGGGTATGAGTCAGGTAGTCCCAGGAGTTAGTCCCAATAGAGAGTCTGAGGGGAGAGCTGGAGCAAGGAGCTGATCGCTGGAAAGGATCCAGGCCCAGGACCAGGGACCACTGACCGCTGTGTGGCACCCTAGGGAGAGGGTCAAAGGCCGTAGAAGAAGTAGGGAAATCAAGGAAAGGAACCAGTTGAGGTTTCCTTATAATACACCGAGACACCAGAGTCCGACACTGCCAGCATCCACTGCAGCAGTAAAACCCCGGGAGAACCAGGAGGAGTTAACCCCTGGAGCAAGCCAAGTAAGAAACACTCAAACTAACCAAGTACAGGACCAGGGGCCATAGGAGAAACAGGGACCCCGCAGAAGGACCTCATAGTCAGTTTAGAGTAAAGCCCTTAGAGGGAGAAGGAGCAGCGAGTCCAGTCACAGGCAGGACTTACCCCAAACCACAGAGCACAGAGACAGAGGAGGCCTCCACAACTTTCTAAGGTGGAAGTCTCAAGTTGCACCGGGTACCTGGTTATTTCTCTGGACTGTACCTGTTACCCTGTCACCAGTAAAAGGTACCGAAACAACGATCACTGTGTGTTTTGTGTGCCTGCATAACTGCCGCTAGTCACTGCATTGACTGCAGAGACGTGACTACTACTCCCCTCATCCATCCCCGCTGCCCTGAGGTAAAGCTCCACCTGTGGAGAGCTGTACCACACTCTGCTGCACCCACCATTACCTCAGCCGCTCGCTGCAGCGCTGGTATACCCATTACCAGGTACCATAGGTGGCGTCACATTACCAATCCACTTATCCTCCACCATTCCTCGCCATTGAGGGTCCAGGGCACGGGACCAGGGCCGAGCAGCCGTGATCCCCCATCAAAGTCGCCATCAGCCCCAGTACCCGAGTACCCCCTACCCTGTCGACCGCTTCAGAGCCATATGTTTACGAGGTGTACGGAGCGGAGCCACATGTATACGAGGTGTACGGAGCGGAGTCGAGTGTGTAAGAGGTGTACGGAGCAGAGCCGAATGTGTATGAGGTATACGGAGCATTCTTCTTTCCAGTTTGGGTTTGCCCATCACTACCCCTATATATACAACCTATATAACAATGAGTTATCAGCCCAAATTATGGTATAAACTGAATTTATTTTTATTGGTACATAGTTGAATTAAACAAAGACTTTATAAATAATACATCAACAAGTAAAAACACCACGATAAGAATGCATCAAATTATTCCAGATTATTGCGGATCTAAAAACAAGGTAGGGGCCACAAAAAATGTTAACAAGCATTAATCTATGAGAGTTTGTACATCCTGTATACATGGATCAGACACCTGCATAATTCAATTAATGTACATCAATGAACGTTCCCTGAGTGATGTGCTGGTACCATCCCGGGCAGCCAGATCTATCTTCAAACCCCACAACCAGCTATATATAGTCAAGAAAAAGGAAGAGGGGGGCTCTATGTGAGGGAATACTCAGTGCCAAAATTAATATAATGAATTCACCTTGTTCATAAATTTATATAAATTTATATAGTGCCACATCATTACCAAACATCAAAAAAATTAATAAAAAATTAATAAAACCAGTGTGATACAATTGACAGGGAGCTATCACACAAATTAATTCACAAAACTAAAGAAAGAGTCTGTGATAGCAACTTGATACTGCAAGAATGTGTGTGTTTTTTTTGTGTACATAAAAAGGGTGATTACATTATAAAAATAATATAAAAAATATATAAAGTGCACTATAATCCAAAACCAAAGAAAAACACAATAAAATGAGCCTCTCAATTTTAGACCAATATATAGATGGGGTGTTCAGAGACTGCTCTGACCCTAGGGGTCAACCTTCAATTCACCCCAGGTGGATAGAGTATTAATTCCACTATGGTGGGCAATTCCCTCCTATATCACAGAAGAAAACATGTACTTCTCTTGTGTCAGAACATATACATACAGAACTGCAGGGGTCCAACAAAGATCCAGTTACTCTCTCATAGATAAACCAACTGTATAGATAAAAAGCTGCCACCTATTATCTTCCTGTGCTGAGGTCGGACAATGTCCAGTATATTCTAATCCCCTCAGTAGCGGTATAGTTACCTGTCCAGCTATGATGCACCGTCACCCTGACGCGTTTCGCCCTGCGGCTTCTTCCAGAGGGTGCCGCTGATAGCAGGTATTACATATTTATAGGGAACTAAATAAGTAAATAAGTAGCAGGTGCGCTGGTAATGGCGCTTTGTCCGTCGCCGCAGCAACGCGGCTCCCTGGTTCGGCGTCTGACATCACTTCCTCGTTACCTCCCTCGGACGCGTCACAGGGGAGGGCGAGGGAGCGATGTGGATAGACGCGTTCCTATGGGAACCGTTACTGCGGTCGCTGGAATAAGCGCACGCGCACAATGCGGGCTAGGACGGCTGTGTGCAGGACTACACTTGCACTATAGTACAAACAGTGATTCTGGCTACAATGATTACCATCTAGAAAATCACAGCGATTCCACAATATAGAGGTAGCTGAGGACAAAGTGCAAGTGCGTGCAGCAGCAAGGAGTGAATTTGAGTATGAATATGATAATTCACTTATCACCATGAATGTGAAAAATATGTAAAAAGGTTTTAATATAGAATATGTGTATGTGGGAATAGAATAGGATATACAATAATGTTTTACTTTGTTGAACAACAAAGTAAAATGTGAGGGAAATAACTGAAAAAAAAGGAGAAAAAAAGGAAAAAAGGGGGAAAAGAAAAAAGAAAAAAGAAAAGAAAAGAAAAAAGAAAAAGGAAAAAAGAAAAAGAAAAAAGAACAATAATAACAAATAATAAATAATATGCAGTAGAAATAATAATAATGGTAAAAAATAAATAAAATAAAAAATAATAAATAAAAAAATAATAAATAATAAAAATAAAATATCAATAAATAATAAAAAATAATAATAAAAAATTATGAAATAATAAAAAAATAGAAAAAATTGGAAAAAATAATAACAAATATATATACTGTTTTTAATTAGTTACAAAAATATGTAAAAAATAATAAAAAATATACATTTAGAAAAAATACATAATAAAATGTAGTGTAAAAAATAAATGTGTATATGGCTACATGCATATATGTGTAAAAAATATATAAGTGAAAAATTATTATGTATATGTTATATAGTGTATATCACTGACACATTGCCAGTCATAATTTTGGTCCCAACTTAAATAAAAAAATTTTAAAAAAAATTTTTTTTAAAAACATGGTAATATCTAAAAAACCCAAAGGGAATAATCTGTAGGTTTCTTCATAAAAGTCCATTCTTCATTAAAAAATATACGTATGTGAAAATCCATCTTCTCCTTTATTCTCCAAAAATCCTAAAAAATATATAAAAAGCACCAAAAAGTTGTTAAAACATCACCAAAGAAAATAAAAAACATGACATACCTAAGCTTCATAAAAATGGGGCAAAGCTGAGAATCTCATTCAGTCCATGTGGACGAAGGCATCCTATCTTATGAATCCAGCGTGTCTCCAACTGTGCTAGTCTCTTCCCCAAATCACATGCACATGGTCAAGCAGTCCAGTGCCAGAGGCAGCAAAGCAACCCAAAACATCCGGGAACCTCCACCATGTTTGACTGTAGGGTGCGTGTTCTTTTCTTTGAATGCCTCTTTTTTTCTCCTGTAAACTCTATGTTGATGCCTTTGCCCAAAAAAGAGAGAACATTCTTCCAAAACATTTTAGGCTTTCTCAGGTAAGTTTTGGCTAACTCCAGCCTGGCTTTTTTATGTCTCGGGGTAAGAAGTGGGGTCTTCCTGGGTCTCCTACCATACAGTCCCTTTTCATTCAGACGCTGACGGATAGTACGGGTTGACACTGTTGTACCCTCGGACTGCAGGCCAGCTTGAACTTGTTTGGATGTTAGTCGAGGTTCTTTATCCACAATCTGCACAATCTTGCGTTGAAATCTCTTGTCAATTTTTACACACAAGGACACAGGACAGAGGTTGAGTCAAGTTTAATCCATGTCAACTGGCTGCAAATGTGATTTAGTTATTGCCAACACCTGTTAGGTGCCACAGGTAAGTTACAGGTGCTGTTAATTTCACAAATTAGAGAAGCATCACATGATTTTTCTAAGGGTGCCAATACTTTTTTCCACCCCCTTTTTTATGTTTGGTGCGGAATTATATCCAATTTGGCTTTAGGACAAATCTTTTTGTGTTTTTTTTCATTGAAGACAAATTAAATGAAGATAATAATACCAAAGAATTTGTGATTGCAATCATTTTCAGGAAGAAACTGAGTATTATCTGACAGAATTGCAGGGGTGTCAATACTTTTGGCCAACACTGTAGTCTTCCTATATTCAGTATGAGCCTCCACAGAGCCCTCCTATATTTATTATGAGTTGCACATAGCTTCCCTATCTTGTGTCTCTCACACATAGAAAAAAAAACCCACAGAACAAATACCTCACTCCTCTTCTCCCGATGCGCTGCTCCGGTCTTCATTGCATTGACTCCACGTAGTAGATGATATGAAGTGATGTAATTGTGTCTACTGTCTCAGTGAAACGTTTAATGGAAGGAGGATTTGGCATCATCATATGGCAGCGTGCAGCGGAGTGCATGGTGTGGCCCGCAGGCCTTTTCAGTCCACGGACCACACTGAAATAGACAGCGGTCCGGATGTGGGTTGCGATAAGGAAATAGTTGTCATTGTTACATAATGTGACATTGACATTTTTTTATGTTTGTAAGCCCTTCACGACTTTTCACTAATATAAGTCACAAGTCATGTCCCTGCCTTAGATGTGGGCCCACACACCAAGTCCACCTCTTTCCCATGTACCTTTAACAGATCAGTAAACCGTCAGCAGCTGTTAACTAGTTAAATACCACTGTCAATCTCAAACAGCAGCATTTAACATGGACCCTGCAGGAGGGCACATCATTCCTCCTGCCTATCGACATGTCCTTGATGTGATTGCGGGACACCAATGGGTTATCATCACAGACAAGGGTCGGCTGAGGACTACCTTGTCTGCAATAATGATCCTCCTGTGAAAAATAGCTTGTGGCTGGTTCTCATAACAGATCATAATCTCTGCTGTACATAGCAGTGCTGTGTCAATCAGACAATAGCAGGTTCAATTCCCTTCAGGGGACTATTAACAAAAGTTCAAATCATCCCCATTTTGCCCCTTTAAATGCAAAGCAATAAAGAAAATACACATATTTGGTATACCTGCATTTAGAAATGTCTGATATATGAAAATATTAAATAAATTAATTTGATTGGTAAATCGCGTAATGAGAAAAAAATCTAACTCTATGTTTTTTGGGGTCACTGCTGCATTATAATAAAATACAATAAGATGCAGTTAAAAAATCATATCTACCTCAAAAATTGTATCAGTAAAAACACCAGCTCAGGCGGCAAACATTGAATAATCACTGAGCCCCAGATCCCAAATAATGAAAATGTTACAAGTCTAAGCCTCATTGTCGAAACAAGTAAATCAATTACTAATTTTTTATGTTATTTTCACTGCATAAATTAAAAAAAATTATACATGTTTGATATCTATGTGCTTGTATTGACCTACAAAGTCCTATTGGCAGGTCAGTTTAACAACATAGTGAACATGTTAATATAAAACAATTGTAGAATAGAACTTTTTTTTTGCAGTTGCAACTAGGAAAGACTGCGAGGGTAGTGGAGGATCCTGCTGTCAGGCAGCCGGGGAGCGCAGAACCGACCGCGGCCAGCAGGGGGCTGACCGCGGTCGTGAAATGACGTCCCCAGTTCGATGCAATCCGGGACCATAGAGCCCCATGTTGTGGGGCGCCGGATTGCACCGGACGGGTACAATCCGGGAGAATCATAACATGGGGCTCCATGGTCCCGGATTGCTCCGGACCGGGGCAATCTGTGAGAATCCGGTTTTCAAACCAGTTTTCTCTTTTTGACGCTTCCCGCCTGGATTTTCAAATGAACAGCTGACTCAGATCAGCTGTTCAATTGAAGTAACAGTGCTGTCAGGTTCATGTGAGTTCATGCTTGCCTGCACGAACTCACATGAACTTTCCCATGGCTGCACAGCTTTGCTACATCTCTGGTGAAGGTTCTCTACCAGAGATGTAGCAGAGCTAAAGAAGAACCCTGGATTGGACTACGTTGGACGGAAGAGGATTTTTTTTAAATAAAAATGGAGTCCCTAAGTGTGTTTTTGTTTTTTATTTCAAATAAAAATATATTTTCTTGTTGTTGTGTTTTTATTTAAACAATTTAATAGAAATTCATGGCGGTCATGTCTAATATTGGTGTGACCCCATGAATTTTGGGCTTAGGGCCAGCTGATAACAAAAAGCTGGCCCTAACCCCTTTATTACCCAGTGAGCCACCGCACCAGGCCCTGGAAGAGTTGGGTTCAGGGCCAGAACATGGTGCTTCAATGAACGCGCCATTTTCTGGGGCGGCTGCGGGCTGCCATTCGCAGCAGGGGGTGCTTAGATGGCTTGGGCCTCCCTGCGCTGCGGATTCCAGCCCCCTGCTGCCTAGCTGGACCTGGCTCGACATAGAGATCGCGCGGAGCCCCACGCTTTTTTTAAAATTATTTCATGAAATTCATGAAATAATAAAAAATAAGGGCTTCCCGATATTTCTGTGTCCAGGCAGGTTCAAATAGTCAGCTGTGGGTTGGGGGCAGCCTGTTGCCACCTGCTGTATCCGACTGGCATACAAAAAGATGGCGAAGCCCACGTCAAAATTTTTCTGAAAAATCCATTAAACTATCCTATAAAAAGGGACTGCATCTTTCTTAACCCATCGACCATGGTCCCTTGCAACCATATTGTTTTTTGGAATTTTCAGAAAAAAAATTGACGTGGGCTTTGACGTATTTTTGTATCCAGCCGGATATAGCAGGCAACGACAGGCTGCCACCAACCCCCAATTTTAGCACTGCTACATCGCTCTGCATAGACACACATGTTTATGCAGAGCAAGTGCAGTCTGAGAAATGACTACAGCATTCAGGGTTCACCTCAGGTCATAGCTCAGACTATGACCTGAGGTGAACCCTGCTGTCAAAGCCAAACTCTGCCGCTGGCTGCCGGAGATTGCCGACCGCCGGCAGAGCATTGAATAAACCGGAAGTCATTAAAGTGATCCTAAACCCAGAAACTGACCCCCCCGTATCTTTAGACCTGTCCCTGCACCCCCTCTTATCATTTCTAGCCATCCCTTTTGCAGAAAAAAATTGCTTTTGTAAACTAAGTGAAAAAGTTATATTACTTTGTCCTGTGTGAGTTCTCTCTTTCTATGGAAGCCGCAATAGCCCCGCCTGTCTGCTGCTGCCTTGTAATTATGCACGCCCCTCTCTGCTTCCAAGAGCCTGGCCGCGTCATGGAAGGGGGCGGGGCTCCGGCATGACGCAATTTAGCCCCACCCCTTTCACAGGACAAAGTAATATAACCTTTTCTCTTACTTTACAAAAGCGATTTTTTCTGCAAAAGGGATGGCTAGGAATGATAAGAGGGGGTGCAGGGACAGGTCTAAAGATACGGGGGGATCAGTTTCTGGGTTTAGAATCACTTTAACTCACATGAACATGACAGCATTGTTACTTCAATTGAACAGCTGACCTGAGTCAGCTGTTCATTTGAAAATCCAGGCGAGAAGGCGTCAAAAAGAGAAAACCGGTTTAAAAACCGGATTCTTCCGGATTGTCCCGGTCCAGTGTAGTCCGGGACCATAGAGCCCCATGTTATGGGGTGCCGGATTGCACTGGACGGGTACAATGCGGGACAATCCGGTTTTCAAACCGGTTTGAAAAACTGATTCTCCCGGATTGTACCCTTTGGGTACAATGCGGTGCCCCATAACAGGGGCTCTATGGTACCGGATTGCTCCAGTCCGGGGCAATCCGGGAGAATCCGGTTTCACCTCAGTTCACGACCGCGGACAACTTCCTGCTGGCCGCGTCGGTTCTGCACTCCCCGGCTGCCTGACAGCAGAATCCTCCACTCCCCCCGCAGCCTCCCCACCCGATCCTTAGGTTAGGATAAGGTGGGGAGGTGGTGAGGGGAGCGGAGGATCTCGCTTTCAGGCGGCAGGGAAGCTGTCAGCGGCTGTCAGCATTGTTTAAAAGCCGGCGGCTTTTTTACCGCTGGCTTTTAAACAATGAAGTGGGAAATTGCAGGTTTTTCCTCTGCTGCCAGACCTCTTTATAGGGTCCAGCAGCAAAGGAATTACTTGCAATACTCGCGTCCCCATTGACTTACATTGGACTTGCTTGCTAGACTCGTAACAAGTACCGAGACCTACTCGTTACTAGTCTAGCGAGTCCAAATATTTCAGTACTCGCTCATCCCTAGTTGCAACACATTTTTTTGCTTGGTAAAATGAATGAGGTCATTCAGAAATACAACTTGTCCCACAAAAAACAAACCTCATATGTCTATATTGACGGAAAAATAAAAACGTTATGGCTCTTGGAAGAAGGGAGATAAAAATGAAAGCACAAGAAAGGAAAATTGCCCTGGGAGGCAAGGGATTAAGGGGTTGAAGACTTGCGTGTCCAAAATTTTGTTATTAATAATATTATTATTATTATATAATATTTATTCATTTATATAGCGCTATAAATTCCATAGCACTTTACATACTGTTGTCCCTATTGAGGCTCACAATCTAAACATCCTATCAGTATGTCTTTGCAATGTGGGAGGAAACTGGAGTGTCTAAATGAAACCCACACAAAAACGGGGAGAACATATATCGACATACACTGCTAAAGTGAAATTAAATAAAAGAATGGTTAAAAATTAAAAAATGCTTACCTCCCCACTGAGGGTTTCGCGATGCGCGGCATCCACCTCTGATGGCTGCATAACCTTAATCAGCTGACCGGGAAGGGTTGGCAACCTGATCAGCTATTGGTTTTGGCAGTCTATTTAAAACGCTCAGCTGATGCGGTCATGTGACACATTAGCTGATTGGGTTGTCTAGCTCCTTCCCGGCCAGGTGATTACGGTCCTTCAGCCATCGGAGGTGGGCCCTCGGTGGAGAAGTGAGCATTTATTTTTTTATTTTTAACTATTCCTTTATTTAATTTCACTTTAGCAGTGTATGTAGATATGATGGAAAAATAAAAAAGTTGTGGCTCTTGGAAGCAGGGGAGCAAAAAACAAAATACGAAAATGAAAAATTCCTGGGTGGTGAAGGGATTAATAAATTTACAGTAATAGCATAACCCAGAAAATGCTGCAGTGCTTTTAGAAACTTAGGTTATCCTATTCCTTAATGTGTTGAATCTTAGAGGGATCTATGCGAAAACCTTTAGCCAGCAAAATATACACTACAAAATTTAGCTCTTCCATTTAAGAGGACACATTTTTCTAGTTTAGCAAATAAACAATTCTCTCTAATTCTTTGGAGAACAGTATGGACATGTTGGGCGTGTGACTCAAGATCAGAAGAATAAATCAGGATATAGACGACTACATATAAACCACAAATATCTCTGAAAATGTTGTTAACAAAGTTTTGGAAGACTGCAGGTGTGTTACAAAGTTCAAAGGGCATTACTGGCTACTCGTAGTGCCCCAGGGGTGTGTTAAATGTGGTCTTCCACTCATCTCCTTTTCTGATATGGATAAGGTTATATGCTCCTCTGAGATGAAGTTTGATGAACCAACGGTCTCCCTACAGCTGATAATAAAGATCAGGGATGAGTGGAAGTGGGTACTGGTTCTTTACAGTGATAGCGTTAAACTCATGATAGTCAATGCAAGGTCTAAGGCAGCCATCTTTTTTATCTATGAAAAAGAACACGGCACCTACTGGTGAGGTGGACAGACTGATAAACACTTTGTGCAGACTGTCTGCTATATAATCTTTCATGATCTGATGTTCTGGACCAGAAAGATTAAAAAACCTACCCTTGGGGAGATGGGAATTAGACACCAAATCTATGGTGCAATCATAATCTCGGTGTGGGGGTAATTTCTCAGATTCAGATATAGAAAACACATCCTCAAAATCTCTAAATGCAAAAGGTATACGGGGAAGGGTGGCTTTAACTTGGATCACTAATAGCGACATACATTTTTTCTGATACTCAGGGCTCCAGTGCACAATATCACCCAGATGTCAGGCAATACCTGGGTTGTTTATGCAGCCATGGCATGCCCAGGATCACTGCTGAAGAAAGAATATTTATAACAAAAAATGACACATATTTAAAATGGAATGATCTCACCAGCAGTGAAAATTCCTTAGTGACAAACTCCAGCCCACCCTAGGTGAGAGGTGTATCATCAACAGCTGTGACTTTTATAGGAGTGTTTAATCTTAGCAATATGGAGAGCAAGGTTCAATGGTCTTCTCTATGCTAAGCGCTCCCTGATAAGTAGAAGCAAATTTATTATTGCAGACCTGTTTATTTAGGTTATCCACTATGCGTTTCAACAGCGTCCCGCTGTCTTCCTCAGGTGGGCATTTACCTGATGTGACATAAGCAAGCCCTGGTCAGCTGACAGGATCCGGACATGTGACCGGAGGAGGATCCTGGGATCTCAGGAACCTGGGAGAGAGGTCCGGAGCTGTTTCAGTGCCAGCAGACACATGCTGATACCGTGGTTGTGCGCAGACAACACAACCACATCAGGTGAGTGGTAAATTCACTGCCACCAATAATTAACCCCCTCTAGACCACCAGGTACTGTTCAAGGTTGCGCCTTTCATATTTTGTTTTACATTTAATCTTAGTAATGGTATCCGAAGATCTTTTGCTATTTGTGCATCAATAAGATTAGATGAAAATCCACAATGCACATATTCCCGCAACCATACAGATTTTTTTAGGTGGGATAAGCAAACAGCTAATAAGCCTTAGCTGCATCAGCGGGCAATACCTGGGCGGGCATGCTCAGATCCACCCAGGTGCTGATATCCAGGAGGTCAAGGCTCAGGGCAGAAAAGCTTCTGACATCCAGAGTTCTCACAGAGGAAACCAGATTGGGGCTTGTGCTGCATTTCTTAGTGGATAATCAGGTTGATCCAGCCACAGGACTGAGCAATGCAGCAGGAAACAGGTGCTAGAGAGGGGTAATCAACCAGCAGAATCTGCTCAGAGAAAAGATAATCCAGAACTAACCAAAAGGTTTAGTATTAAGTCAACAAAAGGTGGAGATCCACCGAAGAAGGAGGAAAAGTAGTGGAGAAAATTTAAGGTAAGGGTATCATATATATATTGTGGTATAGCGTTCACGGACTACGTCGGGGTAAACTCACTTGACAGCGTAATTCAAGCAGACATCAATGGTTTCTACTTAACTCAAATCCAGATGGTTTATTTAGCCACATAAACCACTTGATATAATTATTGTACACAGTCCATCACTTCACACATGGGTTGGTCTGCACAGTTCACTCACTGACCTCTGTCAGTACACAGGCCCCTTCTCTTAAGGTTACATTGTCCAGCAATCATAGCAGGCTTCTTTCATCCTGTCTCCTGACAGTCCATTGTACCAGGAGCTGCTCCAAGCTCCTTACCTGGGCCTTCCCATGTGCTTCCCAAACAGACAGTTTTCAGGCTTCAGGACCTGAGCTGACATCACAGACATGTGACCAGGGAGTGGCTACCTGATAACAGCAACACACCGTCCCCTGGGAGGTATGAAGTTACCCAGACCCACCTATTGCTTCTGATTAACTCTTACCTCCAGCCCACATCACGTTATAGAAAGGTGTTGGACAATAAGTCTCAGCAGTCAACCTGGGTTAAGACCTCTTTCTGTTTGACACATATCTGTCCCTCCTGACACAGACGGTGGACCCATCACTATATATATATATATATATATATAAACACATTGTGTATATATACTGTACATTTAATTAATATAAATATAAATAAGAATATATATAATGATGCTATATATACTCAAGTATAAGCCGACCCGAGTATAAACTGAGGCCCCTAATTTTACCTCCAAACACTGGGAAAACTTATTGACTCGAGTATAAGCCTAGGGTGGGAAATGTGGCAGACCCCATCCTGATATATCTGCCCCCATCCTGGCATATAGCCCACATCCTGATATGTCTGTCCCCATCCTGGTAGATCTGTCGCCATCCTGGTAAGTAGCCCCCATCATGGTATATAGCCCTCGTCCTGGTATATAGCCCTCCATCACGGTATATAGCCCATCATCACAGTATATAGCCCCACATCCTGTTATGTAGCCACCCCATCACTGTATATAGCCTATCCCATTCTAGTGTATAGCCCCTCATTCCCGTATATGTTACCCATCATACTATATAGCCCCTAATCACTGTATATGAGGCGCCCCAGGCCGTGGGGTACTCAGGACCAGGCTGGTGCTGTCTCTCTGGGATCACGGTAGTCGTCACCCGGTCCCGTGGCCTGGGCTCAGTCCAAAAGGGGTTGTTTACAGGTGATTTTGTCGTGACACCACCTGCAGTATGTGGTCAGTGGCGACCACCACTGCTGTATTCATGCTAGGGGACGGTGATGAGAGGCAGCATAGATGGTAAGCCCTCCACGAGTCGGGCTGGGTGTCCCGGGGC